>BPUM01000860.1:600000-917637 GCA_020521455.1 Prunus kanzakura | reverse complement strand
GGCTGCGTCTCCCGAAGGACGCTGCTTGTGGGCAACTCATATGGAGATATTCTGGTATGAGTAGGCAGATAAGACATTCTGGAATGAGAAACTGAACTTATATTGATGTTTATAAGGTTACAGTGCTTTATTCGAGAATGTAAATAACTGGATACAAGAAAACCAGAAGCTTCTAGCAGTTGCTTCTCTTCTTCAGAGATGTGTAGGGCTCAGTCATCTGCTTGGGACTGAGGAGGAAGCGTCATGGATAATACTTTCGGAGATGGTAAGCGTTCCACTGTCGTGGAATTTCCTTCCATTCCATGGTGTCTAGTGTGTAGCTCCCCCTGCCCCCGGACCGGCTGACTACATAAGGTCCTTCCCAGTGAAGATTCATCTTTTTTGACCCTTGCCTTGGTGCAGTGATGAAAGCATTCCTTAGCACGAGATCGCCTGGTTGAAACTGTCTGACTTTGGCTCTTTTGTCGTAGTAAGACTTCAACTGCTGTTGATAGGAGGCGACTCGGACAATAGACGTTTCTCGTTCGCCCTCAAGCAAGTCGAGGTTGAGCTTCATCTGCTCGGAGTTCTGATCAACACTGCCCACCTCAAGGCTTATGGAGGGGACAGTGATGTGAGGAGGGATGATCGCTTCCGTCCCATAGGCGAGGGAAAATGGGGTTTCGCCAATCGATCTCCGTTTGGTGGTGCAATAAGCCCACAGTACTCCGGGGAGTTCATCCACCCATTTCCCTTTGGCGCCTTCTAGCCTTTTCTTCAAGCAGTCTAATATGACTTTGTTGGATGCCTCGGCCTGTCCATTTCCTTGCGGATATCTCGGGGTGGACAGGTGTTGTTTGATTTTGTATTTTGCGAAGAAGGCGGTTATGTGCTTGCCGATGAATTGTGAGCCATTGTCGGTCACCAGTTACTCTGGGCAGCCAAACCGGCAGATGATGTTTCTCCAAATGAATCGCTCCACATCGGCTTCTTTAGTAGAGGATAGAGCTTCGGCCTCGATCCATTTAGTAAAGTAGTCGGTGGCAACGATCATCATGTCCTTTTTGGCGAGTGCCGACGGCAGAGGACCCACTAAGTCAATGGCCCATTGCATGAAGGGCCATTGACTGTTTTGTGGATGGTAGACTTCGGCAGGCAGGTTAGGAATTGGCTTGTATCGCTGGCAGCGATCACATTTCTTGACATATTCAGTGGAGTCGTGGCGCATGGTAGGCCAGAAGTAGCCTATGTTTAGAGCCTTCTGGGCTAGTGATCTGCCCCCAGAGTGGTTGCCACACTCGCCGTCGTGGATTTTGCAAAGGACCTCGAGTGTTTGGGGGTACTTTATGCAGGTAAGATGAGAGCCGGAGTATGATCTGCGGACGAGCTTGTTGTCGTGCATGTAGTATCTCGCGGCTTTCTGCTGGACTTTTCTAGCTTCGGACTTGTCCGTTGGTAGATTTCCATTCATCAGGTAGTCGATGATGGGGTCTTGCCAGTTGGGGTCCTCGTCAATCTGCATTGCGTCGATTGGCTTTATTTCTTCAATGCTTGGTCGATCTAGGTGTTCGACCGGGATGGAGCGTCTGAATTGGGTATCCAGCGCGGACACTAGGCTTGCCAGGGCATCTGCATGCGCTTTCTCTGCTCGAGGCACCTGTTGGATGGTGAAGGTAGGAAACGCCTTCAATAGCTCTTGGACTTTGTCGAGGTACAAGATCATCCTTGGGTGCTTTCCATGTATTCACCTAAGGCTTGATTTGTGATCAACTGGGAATCTGAGTAGATGGCTAGCTTCTTGATCGCTAGCTCCTTTGCCAGGCGCAGGCCAGCGAGCAATGCCTCGTATTCTGCCTCGTTTTTTGAGGCTGGGAAACCAAGCCTGATGGCCTGCTTCAATAAGGTCCCATCTGGGGTGATGACGACGACGCCTGCTCCCGCTCCTTTTTGGTTCAACGCTCCGTCTACGCGCAATTGCCACTTGTCTGTGGGTTGGCCAGGATCAGCAGATGTGTCATCTGTTTTTGAACTTTCCTTCTTATGGTTGACCAGCTTCTCTTCTTCGGCTGATGAGGCGAATTCTGCCACAAAGTCTGCTAGAGCCTGGGCTTTTATTGCAGTCTTTGGCCGGTAGAGGAGGTCATACTGGCTTAGTTCTATAGCCCATTTCATGAGTCGCTGGGAAGCGTCAGGGTTGTGAAGTATTGATCTCAAAGGAAAGTCGGTCATGACGATGACTCGGTGAGCTTGGTAGTAGGGTCGTAACTTTCTCGCGGAAACTACAAAGGCCAAAATAAGCTTTTTCAATTTCGGGTAGCGAGTCTCTGCATCGAGGAGAGCTTTTGACGTGTAGAATACCGGATGTTGGGCCCTTAGTTCTTCTCGAATGAGAGCTGAGCTAACAGCCGAGTTGGACACTGCCAGGTATACAAACAAGTCCTCACCTGGGACTGGTTTTGAGAGCAGGGGAGGTGAAGTGAGGTAAGTCCTAAGATTCTGAAAAGCTACTTCGCACTCTTCATCCCACTTGTCTCTTTGTCCTTTTTGCAAAGCTTTGAAAAATGGTCTGCACTTGTCGGTAGATCTCGAGAGGAATCGATTGAGGGCCGCTGCTCTGCCCGTCAGACTTTGTATTTCCTTCAGTTGAAGGCGACTTCATCTCGAGAATGGCCTTGATTTGTCGTGGGTGTGCCTCGATACCTCGATGCGTGACTAGGTACCCTAGGATTCAACTTCATGCGATACTGGCGTAGCAAGCTGAATGCCTCGGCGAGGTTTTTGATGTGATCTGCACGTTTTGGGGCTTTGACTAGCATGTCGTCCACGTAGACTTCCATAGTCTTGCCGATCTCCTCCTTGAAGATTTTATTCACTAGCCTTTGGTATGTTGCTCCGGCGTTTTTCAGCCCAAAAGGCATAACCTTGTAGCAGTAGGTCCCTCTCTCGATGATGAAGGAAGTTTTCACCTTGTCATCCTCGTGCATCATGATTTGATTGTAGCCGGAATAGGCGTCCATGAAGCTGAGCAGCTGATTGCCGGAGGTTGAATCCACGAGTTGGTCGATTCTCGGCAATGGGAAGTTGTCTTTAGGACATGCCTTGTTAAGGTCAGTGTAGTCGACGCAAACTCTCCATTTGCCCTTTTCTTGTTTCGCCACCAGAACAACGTTGGCCAACCACTCCGAGTAGGAGACCTCTTCAATGAAGCCGGCTGCTAGAAGTTTGTCGATCTCGGCTTCAATGATTGCGACCCGCTCTGGGGTGAAGTTGCGTCTCTTCTGTGCCACTAGCTTGCTGGCAGGGTTGACGTGGAGTCGATGGCTGATAATGTTCGTGTCGATGCCGGGCATGTCTGACGGTGACCATGCGAACATGTCCTTGTTGTTCTGGAGGAAGGTGGTCAGCTCCACCTTCTCGTCTGGGCTTAGGCGCGAGCCGATCCGCGCTTTTCTGTCTGGCTGGTCAGGATCCAAGGGTATTAGCTCGACGTCCTCTTCGGGTTTCCATCCTTCTTCAGGACAGACCTCCGGACGGATTTCCTTGACTTGGTCCTGATGCTTTGATTGCTATAAGAGGATAGCTTTTCCCTTCCCCTTCTGGCTCGCTCGGTTGCTAAGAGTGGGATCTGGCTGTTCTACTCCCTCCAGATTTGCTTGATTCACAGGGAGGAACTGTGTTGGCTTGCTTTTCTTCAGCCCTTAAGCTGAGCATTTCCTCGCCATTGCCTGGTCGCTGTTGATCTGGCCGACACCGCCCCCAGGAATTGGGTAGCGGATTTTCTGATGAGTGGCAGAGGTGATGGCGTTGATCTTACCAATCCATGGTTTGCCTAGGATGCCATTGTAGGGTGAGACTTCATCAATGACCATGAATGTTTGTGAGCTGATTACAGGTGGGGAGTAGACGTCGAGATCTATTGTGCCCACGGTAACTGTCGTTGCGCCATTGAAGCCGGTCAGCGACCTGGCTGATTTGTTGATCTATGCTTCCAAGCCCATCTGCTGGATGACTGTCAACTGCAGGATATTGGATGCGCTGCCTTCGTCCACATGGATTCGGTCGACCATGGCCTGAGCGATTTGAATGCTGACGACAAGGGCGTCGTTGTGTGGCATGTCGAGGCCGATCAGATCTTTCTTTTGGAAGCCAATCACTAGGTCGTCTTCCACCGGTGGAAGGTCGGTCGAGACTTGGGAGACCACCGTGGCCTGTTTGATCTTCCTATTCTTTTCTTTGCTGGTCAGCCCAGACTCCTCGGAGTCGGCGAGGATTGTGTTAATCCTTATGACCTTCTAAGGTGGCTCCTTGGTGGTATCGCGATCCTCTATCCACTGGATGGCTTGCTTCGCAATGAACTCCGTGCAGTGACCTTCTCTCGTGAGTTCCTCAAGGTGCGTTTTCCAAGCAAAGCAGTTCTTGGTTGTGTGTCCGTGCGTCCCATGGAAGGCACAGTATTTTCTGGTATCCCTCTTGTCTGGATCTCCTTTCAAGGGCGACGGCTTCCTTACCCAAGGTTTGTCCTTCACTTGGGCTAAGATTTGGTGTATGGGGATGGAGAATTTGGTGTAATTCTCTCCTGCCGTAGCGTCCTCTTTTGGGTGCGACCTGCGTTTGTCCTTGTTTCTGTTGCTGAACCCGTCGTTCTTTTGGCCTGCCCGCTTGGTTGGTTGATCTTCTTGCTTAGTGGACTTCTTTGCGGCGATTCGATCATCATCCCAGAGCGCATAGCGTTCCGCGGTTGCGAAGACCTCTGCCAGAGTCTGGCTGGGAGCGATAGTCAGCTCGCGGTATAAGTCGTGTTCAGCTGGAAGGCCTTTCTTGAAAGCAGAGGACGCGATCCGGTCGTCACATCCTACGATGTTGGCCTTTTCTACTTTGAATCTCTTGATGTAGTCTCGAAGGGATTCGTCGGACTTCTTGCGTAGGTTGAACAGGTGGTCGGGGTTCTTCTTGATTGTCCAGTAAGACGTGTATTCTTTCGCGAAGACGTATGCCAACTCCTTGAAGCTGCTGATCGACCCAGATGGTAGGGTGTGGAACCAGTCCTGAGCTGCTCCCCGCAGGGTCATCACAAACACCTTACACATCAATGCGTCGTCGGCCTTGTGGAGGATCATGACACTTTTGAAGTGTTTTAGGTGGCTCTCGGGATCGGAGTCTCCCTTGAAGGGCATAAACGAAGGCGTCGAGAACCGCTTCGGGGAGCTGCCTGCTCAATTTCGACAGTGAAAGGCGTGGAGTTAGCTTGGTCCATCTCCTTGCGTAGGGCATCTTCGAAGTTGGTCACTCACAAGCTTCTTGACGTCCTCTGCACGCATTGCTGGTTGAACACATCGGCGACCCTCGCGATTTGGATGACGCTGATTGACCTCCTCGTTGATTCGCAAGGTTGGAGCTTCTCGGCTGCAATGCTTAGGTGGCGTGTTGGTGGGCTGCGCTTGCGAGTGATTCTCCTCAGCTTGTCGACGAGAATTGGTCCTTCAAGAGTGAGCAGCGGAGCGCCTTTCCTCGCGATTCTCACCGTGAAGGTTGTCAGGTTGACCTCCTTGGGAGCCTAGCCTTTGAAGAATGTTCCTCGACGAGTGAACAGCAGAGCCCCTTTCTTCACGATCCTTATTGCGATGGTCGTCAGGCTGACCTCTCTGGGAGCCTAGCCTTTGAAGAGCATTCCTCTGCAGGCCTAGGCGGTCGCGGACGTCGAGTCATGGGCCCAGCCCTCCTCGAACGTTGCTTTGAGTGTGGCTTGCAGATGCTTGTGACATGTTGGCGAGCTGATCACGTTGTTGTCCCTCTCCTTGTCTGCTCATGCCTGCTTGACCTGCTCAGCACCCGTCGATCTGCCTGTTGGCGCAGTCGTCCATCCTTCTCTCTTCGCCCAGTGGTCCATGGCCAAGGTTTTGAGCTAGATTGATTTGGTTGAGGAGCTGCCTCATCAAATTGCTTTGGTCGTCCATTCTTAGAGCTAGCTGGTCAACTCTCAAATTGAGGTCCGCTTGACTTCGTGGATCGAGAGGAGAGAAGTGTGTGGAGCCCAACTGCATACGGGCTAGGGTTTCATTGGAGGTGTACGCGGGAGCGTGCGTCGAGCGCGGATGCAATGGAGGGAATGGATGAAGTTGCTCCAAGACCGAGCCTAAGTCGGCGGTGGTGACGAGTCCACTTTGATGGGAGGTTCCACCATGCTCGGCGGTGGTGCCATGAGGATGGCTAAATCCGGCCAAGGGGCCTTGGGCGGCTGCGGTGACCGGTGCGGTGGTGAGAGGTGGTGGCGCCACCATGTCGATCGCGGGATCATGGGTGGAGTGACTTTGAGCTGTCGCGGATTGAGCCATGGCAGCGGCTTTGCCTCTCGTCATCTTGCTTCCAACCATGGTTGTTTGGAAGGCTTCGGTGGATTGGAAAATAGGAGGAACGGATTCCTTGAGCACGCTTTGAGTATATCTCGTGCTCTCAATGAAAGCACCAATTTGTGGGAGCAGTTTTCCTCCCATGAGAATATTCGCCTAAAGATTCCTTCGTCTTCTTCACACCTCTCTCTCCCTGCAAAACAGATCGGAGTAAAAGGACCACACCCGGGGGGTGTTGGCCAAAGGCCCTCCGATGCCTAAGTTAGGTTGGGTATTTCAAGGAAAACCGGGTGGCCGGAGCCGTGTGTGGAGGCCGGAGCCGTGTGTGGAGGCCGGAGCCTTGTGTGAGGGAGAGAAAGAATATGGTGGCCAGGGCTGCAGAGTTTCAGTAGGAATTTAGACGTACCTCAACCCTTGTGTGTGGCCATCCTTTTATAGAGGTCTCGGGAGCTAGGGTTTCAGAGGACTAATTCCGTAGATGGAATGGAATTATTCCTCCCCAATTTGGCAAGATTTGACTAATTAGGGATTTGATTTATTTGATTTAAATCAAATCCCTAATCAGGATAGCAATCAAATCAATACCTAATTTAATTACGTAACTCCTCCATTAATTGAGAATATTCGTAGGAATCAAATCAATCATCAACCTAATTTGGTAACATTCTATTTAATTGGGTAACCCCCAATTAAATTGAATAATTCCTAATTAGGTGAAATAATCCCCAAATGGAAGGAATTATTTGACCTAGGTTTACGAATAGTGTGGTGCGAGGATTTGCATTCTGAGGATGAGTGTATTTCCCTGGGTTATGAGAGGAATACGTCTCAGGCCGACCATGGGGCCCTGAGTTCTGCGAGGAATGCGTATCGGGCTGACCTCGTGTCCCCCGAGTTTTGCGAGGATGTGTCACACATGTGGCCACATATGTGGTACTTGGAATAGACGTTATATTATTGGAATTTATGGATTATGTTTGAGGTACATCTATATACAGTACCAACGTGTGATATAGTTAACAGGATATCATTCACCACCTTACTCATATTATCTGCTTTGGGTTGGCCAAGATCCCTACCCACTTGCCCGACTTGTCTACACAGGTGGTTAGCTAGTTTCCCCTTCCCCTGTTTCCTTCGTATTTGATGGTGTTCTCATATACCCTTTGGTGGGTGATTACAGGATATATGTACTATGCAGATGATTGCAGGAATGACTTTTAGGTAAAAGGTTTGGTTATGCAAGTATTTGGATGTACAATGATAAACTAATTTAACAATTAGGTACATGATTTAATGGCATGATATTCAATTATATAGCTTGTGGAGACTAAGATAAAGAATGATTCTAGAATTTCTTCGCTGGATTCATTTTGAATATTTATGTATTATCTTAATTGTGTTTCAAGGTAGAAAGAACTACATGTGGCTTGATCCCTCAGTAAGGGTACTTAGGCAACCTAGGCTAACCTAGGTGCGACCATGAGTTTTTGTTTGGTTTGTTATGTTATGTTCAGTTTTGTAAAGTTGAATTTGTTGAATGCTTGGGAAATTAATTGAGTTTGTTGTGCAGGTAGATTTCTGGGTTTTGAGCCTTTTTAAGGGGAGACTCTGCCAGTTTGCCAATAGAAGTCAATCCCTAAAGCAGTTTCTGGATTAGGGCAAAAAAGGTATTTTGGGTCATTCGTGCCCGACACCTGCCAGGTGTTGGACACGCACGGTAGAAGTCAATCCCATCACTTCATAGTTCTTCAATTTAAAATTTCATCACTTTGAAATCCCCTCACTTCAAAATCTCATCACTTTGAAATCCCCTCACTTCAAAATCTCATCACTTTGAAGTCCCCTTACTTCAAAGTCCTTCATCCAAACACACCATTTAACTACTGATTGATAGCCTTACTGACGAAGAGCAAGCAATGATTAAAATTGAAGATCTTGTTTATTTTTTCATTCAAAGTTTAGCGGAACTATATAAAAAATTAGTACAAAGGCAGTGACGAAACTACATACAAGGCTACCGTGGGCTACCCATGTAGGTTTTTGAAGGAAAAAAAAAACCTATATTGCCCATCAATTTGTTGTTCCCACTACTGGCTAATATGCTCCCGTTTTGTGGTCTTTTTAGCGGTTTGCCCACTATTTCTAAGAAGGCATCTTTCTAGAAGGAAAGAAAAAAACTACAACACATTAATAGGGAATATTAAACTTAATTACTTATATATTTTCACTTTGTACTTGTGAAGCTTATTTTGTAGATGCCAGTTCTTATTATACTAGCGTTATATATCTATTATAATAACCTCAAAATTGGGATTTCCCTTGACTCCTGTGGCAAATTCTGACAAAGCTGATTGACACCACCTACCCATATTGGAAGCGTAGCACCTCACAAGCCTAACCCAACAAGAATCACGGCCATCAGACCAAAGTGCAAGGCGTGGCAATGCCATGAAGTTCGTTCCTCGCAAGGAAAAACCCTCAACTTTGATCGACTTCTACTGCCATAAATCTTGACAAGGGATTCTAAGTTTTTTTTGTCGCCGAAATTTACTATTCATACCCACCGTCAGTGGCGATGCGGTGGTGAAAATGTTTTTAGATCAGGCTGTAGTCCTTAAGGTGCTGAGCGCTGTGGTGTGCCCAGATTTGCAATATTCCATTGTTTGACCGGCGACCGAAACCCTACTAATTTTGGATAATTGTAACGAACATGATCGGACCATTGGATCACCTCCAAGTTTCAATATATGGTAGCTAGTATTGTACACTTTGTAGGTTTAAACGGATCGAACATTAGACGTTCTGATCTTACATTATTGTGTTTCAAAGTATGAGGTGAACGATCGTGTGTGATCATGCGATCTAGGATGATTTGACAGTTGGATCGGGTCCAAATTTAGACGGTTGTGATGTCGGGACTATTTAGAGTTCATTGGTGATTTTGGATTTGAAAGCTGAGGTTGTGGGTCCGAGGCTGGTTTATGGAGTGTCGGTTGGACCTCTGGGACCCAAAGAGTGACTTTTTGGACAATTGGTGTCGTTTATGTTGTTTTGACGTCGACAATATGTATGTCACGATTTTGGACTGTTGTGGACGGAAATTGATCGCTTTCGATCGCGGGTTGGTTCGAAGGGTATTTTCGTTATTGTCTGCCGCGCAAATCTCACGGCCTGGGGTTCCGGGCCGAGGGGATGTGCGTTAACACGCGGTTTCCTGCTTTTGGACGGGGTGCGTTTGTGCGCGGGCGTGCCAGCACGGTCTACCGTGCGTCGAGATGTTTGAAGTGGGCGATAGTGTTTAGATAGTGCGCCTGTCTGAACTCGTCTTCTAATCAAACGATTGTAGCCGAGAGAGGAACTAGTCTCGGCTGTAAGGTTCACGGCCTGAACTACAAGGCCGTTGAGTGGTGGTGTTTGGTGGGTTTTAGGGCGGTGCTCCGGCGCGCTACTCGATGAGCGGCGGTCGTATGATATATGGGGTGAGTGAGCGAATAACAAGGGTGGTGCTCCGGCGCCTTGAAAATCAAGGGTCGTTTGATATATTGATGAATGGATTTTCCTTACAAACTAACACTACTCCTAGAAAAGCAAGTAAAGATATTGAAAGTGCATTACAGGAAAATATAAGTTGCTCCGTGGGAGGCTTTTGTTTGGTGTTTGAACCCTTTGAAAGTAGTCCTGAGTCTTGTATTTATAGGTAGAGCTCCTGGAGGAGTAATCGAGGCTGAAAATCTGCATGGTGGAGCCTGATTATGCCAAGTGGGTAGTCTAATCGACATTTGGGATCGTGAAGTATGGTGGTGTGACTCCATGAATCCCGGTGAATCTCGGCCGCCGCCCTGATCGTGGGTTCTGCGCTTCTGGCCGTGAAGACGCATTTATTGCTCTGATAGCCAATTACCTAATCTCTCAAGCTACAAAGAGCTTTGTGAGAATGTTGGCGTCTAATCACTCTGATCTCTGTCACCAAATCCTGACTCCAATCACTTCCCACCTTCCCTCGCGCATTAAATGCTCATTCTTGGCCAGTGGGTTTGCTGTAATAAACAGAGACCTTGCTTCATTAAATGAAGCGTGGGACCCTGCTGTCACGTGATGATCTGACTTTAATGCCTTTGGCCGTGACCTTGTTCGATCTCGGCCTCGGCCTATAACCTTGGCCGAGATAACCATGCCTTGGTGATTTTTCTTGTTTCTCTGGAAAACCAAACATCCTGACAAAACACTGCGTTTCAGTTTGAGGCCGAGAAGAGAAGTTCCCCCGGCCAATTTATGGCCGTGATTTATTAGGCACAAACAGTTATTTGTGCAATGAATCTTTAATTTGCACAAGGTTGAGGATAAGATTGACAATGTGTTGGTCATGACATTTTCGGGAGTTGTCGGTGACTTTAGTGAGTCACGGATAGGCGTGTCTCGAGAGACATGTACCATGGTTTATGTGCCAGTGCATGATGAGTTGAGTTTAGCTAGGAGCTCAATCATTATTGGATTTGTTTCACAGTTGAGTTGCAAACTTCACTTAGGTTTTGTTGAAGTTTGAGTTTCTCATTGAGGTTTGTTTGAGCCAGAGTTGCTCGGTATGGTTTGCAACCGTTGATTCGTTGACCTTAGTGATATTGTGCAGCTTGGAGAAGAAGTGAGTAAAACTTTCGGATTGTGAATTAAAGACAAGTTGTGATATTTACTACTACATGGATTTGTGGATGTTGTTTTGTGTGTTTGTTATTCATCAAGGGCGGAGCCAATGTAGGCCCACAAGGGTCAGCTGACCCTCCTGAAATTCCTTAATTAACCCTACATGTAATATTATTTACCCTTTGTATATAAATTATTATTAATATATGACCCTTCTCAATCTCAGCTTTCCTTTTTTCTTTTCTTTACCTTTTTTTTAATAACTTCTTAATTAAAGAAGTACTAACCTAAAAGCTAAAGGAGACAACCTTTTGCACTACTTAAATTAACCCTATTCTATTTCAACTTTGCACTGCGTGAATGAAACCTATTCTATTTCAAGTCTTCGTTTGCATCAATCATTCAATTCTTTTTTTTCTCTCCAACTCTATAGCAAGAATTCAACTTTGTTTCACTGAATTGTGACGACTAATCCAGTAAGTCTTTAACCCTAATAGTGTCATTTTTTTTGGTGTAGTTTTTTTATTTTTATAGTTCATTGTATTTGTGGTCAGTTAATTAGTTATTTATTTATTTATTTATTATCTCAAATCAAGAACAATAATATTTATATGATTTCTTATCATCTGATTTCTGAAATTAAATTTTAAAACAGTTATGGAGAAATATTTTAAAAGAAAAGCGACAGATCAATTGTCACCTCCTCTAAAAACAAATGCATTAAATCATGGTACTGCAAAACGTCAATGTGAGGAAATCAATCTAGCTAATCTTCCTTCATATCCTGGGCTACGAACTCGAATTTTGGATTACAATCCTAGTAGTGTGTTTTCAGGATTGAAAGGAATTAGTGATCTTGGAGAAAAATTGGCTGAGACAAAAAAAGATAGGGTATACCCATTGGTTTACTTGCTCGTGACACTAGCACTAATCCTACCAGTTGCGACTGCCTCTGTGGAAAGAGCATTTTCTGCTATGAATATATTGAAAAGTGATCTGCGCAACTGAATGAGAGATATATGGATGAATGACAGCTTGATCATATATATTGAGAAAGATACATTTGATATTATTGATAATGAAGTAATTATGGAAAGATTTCAAGAGATGAAAACTCGTCTAGGAAGATTGTGAATGTATTGGAATGATTTATGAGTTATTACTAAAGACTTTGTTTTATTATATAAATTTATCTTGTTATGCGATGATTTTTATTTTTGAGGTTGACCCTCCTTGATGAATTTTCTGGCTCCGCCGCTGTTATTCATAGTTTATTTGTTTGTGTTCGTTATTCATATATATATTTGTGATGTTGTTGTTGTGTGGAACTGTTGTTATCCTTTGTGGGTGTAGTGTGCTGTGTGGAACTTTCATCCTTTATTAGTGTAGTGTGATGTGTAAAACTGTTATCCTTTGTAGGTGTAGTGCGTGTGGCTGTGTGGAACTACGATCTTTCGTGGGGTATAATCGTAGTGTGTAAGTGTTTGGGATGACTTGATTGTCATGAGTACTTTGGTAACACAATGATTGTGTGGTGCTAATGAAAGTGCATGTTGTTGAATTTTACGTGAGAAATTACATGTTTATATACTTATGTGATTTACTCATACGAGCTGTAAAAGCTTATTGGGTTTGTGTGTGGTGAACCCAGTACACTATTTGACGGTGCAGGGGAACTTGCAGGTAATAGTAACCCTTTAGCAGGTTTGGAGCAAGAGGCTCAGTTGTTGTTGTGTAGATAAAGTGGCTTGAATGTGGTGTGTTTTGTAAAGACTTTTGTTTTGTGTAAGAAGCCCTAGGGAGCAGATTATGTAATATGTTTAAACTTTCAATTTATTAGGTGGAATGTAATATTTGACTTAGGAGTGTTGTCAATACTGACATTGTGGGTTCGGAACAGATTGTCTTGTAGTAAGGAAAAAAACAAAAATAATCTTCTACTTTTGTTGAAGGTTCCGAGCTATACGCACCGGATTGGTTTGCTTGTAATAACTCGAGGATTATTTTTGGTTGAGAATTCATGGCGTGACAGTTTGGTATCAGAGAATTTGGTTTGCTCTGATAGAGAGACAAAACCTTTGGTTAGCTCTGTGAGAGTGGTAAAGCGGTTGGCTCTGGAGACGAGTAGTTGGTTGGCTCAGAAGAGCTATTGGTTAGTTTGGTCAGAGTTAAAGGTTAGCTCTAAGAGAGTCGTTGGTTGACTACGAGGAAGAGGAACAGTTGATTTAAATTGAGCTTTTGGTTGTCTTTAGTTGTCTCCAAGAGAGGTCTAGGTTGCAGAGTAATGGATCCTCTAGACTAAAAATTTGAGTAGGTTTGTGTAAACCTTGATTTCATAAGAATGGATCCTCTTATTGTTGTTGTCCTTTTCAAAATGATGTTAAATTTATACTTGTTTTGCCTCAAGTTGGTATGCATGTATTTAATTAACTGTTGTCTTGCCTTATGTGAGGAAATGGACCTCATCATAGACAAAGACTGAGGAAGGTGTAATGGTATAGTTTTGTCATATAGTTGAAGTGTACCAGAGGTGATATCGAATTTTGAAAGCGAAGGGTTGGTTTGTACTGATTTCTCTTGCAAGCCTTAACTTGTGAGTGGCGGGCTTCAGTCCTTTTGACTCGGAAGGTGTTGCTACTAGAAATGTGAATGTGTTTGTCATATCCAGCTCGATTTTCCAGTCCAAAAAATCATATTTTTCTCACTTCAATTTCTTGTACATCCATTGAAAAATTTAGAAATTTTAAACTTTAACATTCTGGCATTTTAGTCCAAATTGATATTGAACTCACTTAATTCAATTATTTTCACACCAACCCAACTTCATTAAATTCCTAGAAATATTATTCTCCTTATATGATTTTTTTGTAACATTAATCGCAACAAAATTTCAATTTTGAGATTATTACAAAAAATTAGTTAGATTTTAAGCTAAAATTTTTAGATAACCCATCAGTCTAAAAATTCTTGATTTCGCCCTTGTACAAAGACAAAGATTGTACAGGGAGCTATCTCATTAATTAGTAGTATGGTGAACATGGTTAAAAACTTTCCTAATGACCTGAGTCAGCCGAAGAGCTGAAACGATCTGGAGAGAATCACTCTCGAAAATAACTTTACTATTTTGTTCGTCTCATTTTATTGTTCAAAGTGACCACCAATAAAATTATTTCATGACTCCATCCCTCTTTGAAATGCAAACTTTGTGAAATGCATCAACCTCATGTTTTGGTTCCTTTTCTTCAACATCGCTTATATAAAATAAATAAATACAAAACACCAAAACATGAGGTTTGATGTCGTAAAACAAATAGGAAATAAAAATTTCATTACAATACAGGCTAACTGAGTTAAACAAAGGGAAGGGATCATTTCAAGTTTTTGAACCACCACACCTTTCGAAAAAAAACTCAACAGCAATTAACCTCTCTACCTATATATACTTTTAATACCTCGCATTTTTTCACACATGCATATAGATATATAATTCGTTACAATTGGCTAAAGCCTAAGAGAGGCCTAAAACCAAAACCGCGTGCAAAACTTTTTCCTTCATCATATCACACAACTTCAACTGCAGTGCAATGCAAGCCAGGCATGGCCTCCAGCAAATCAAAGGTCAGTATGGAAGCCTTCGGCTTGGGCGGTCCGTTTGCAAATCTGACCGGCAAGGACCCCGGCGTGGACCGCTCGAACGTCCCGAACCACTTGGCTTGCATGTACTTGTGCTTCCTCCATGGCCCCAAGTGCATTTTCTTCTCCTTCATACATTGTTTGGCTGCGCAGCACAGAATCTTGATCAAGGCTCTTAGTCTTTCGGCTTTCCCGACAAACACTTCGGGCAGCCAGCTGATTAATCTGTTGTAGTTTTCGCTGGCTCTGGCCATCTCAAACTCAGCTCGGAAATTCAGCTCAATCACCACCCTAATCTCCCCTCTCTTTGAACTTGTGTCCAGCACTTCCAAATAAGTGTGCTCCCCTGTTAATTAATCAAAAACCAATTTTAGTCCCCAAAACAAGCACATCAAAAAATATGCATTGTGTCCCACTCACATCAGAAGGTTTTTTATAACTCCGGCGAGGCTGTGAGTATGTGCCCTTACACCAAAGTTTGAGTCCGGTGAATTAGATTAATTTAGAATAGTTTACACTACCGCTTGTATCAAAAAAAATTTTTGAAAAGTTCAAATTAAATTGAAAATTGAATATACCTGATGGGATACTTGTTGAGCTTCTCCATTTGGACTTGCAAATGACACAATTGTACCCAAAATCTATGAGCCGATTGCATAATTCGTTGCGCAAACAACGCCGGCAACCGCCAAACACAGGCTTCGAGCACACGCAATATTCTGCGGCCGACGAGTTTATGTCCCGTAACGCCTCCTTGGTGGCCTGCCGAATTTTGGTCTCAATGCCACTGCTCTTGCACAATGTTGCCTGCAATTCCAAATACCATATATACATTAAATAAATAAATAAAATGCCAATATTTGCAAAGTACTTATGAAATTAATGGGTTTTGAATTTATTTTTTTCAATTAAAAATTCACCTGGAGAAGTTGGTCTTGTTCTTCCCAAAATGCCTTGTTCTCTTCCACACTGAAAGAATTCTCCTCATCCTCATCGGAGCCAGAGGTAATATTCTCCGGCGACACCTCAACTTGCTCGATGAAACCCAAAACCATGTCGGCGAGACTTGCAGCGCTGCCTGGAAATTCCAAAATATCGTCGGAGCTCCGGCGCGTCACCGGAATTCTAGCCATTGCTCCGGCCATATTCTATTTTTAGAATCTCCCTCTCCTCTCTCTCTCTCCTTCACTTTGTTGTTTGTGTCAAAAATACTAGGTAATGGTAATGCACGTGGTCTTGAATGGTTGGGAAATCTGTGGTCTAACTTATAGGTCTATGGTTGGGGCCCACGTGTCCTACGTGGACTAACAAGGATAACATCTTCGTGTTGCTTACGTCTGTTGGGTGAAGTATTCGGTGTATTTCGGGTTTGTACAGCTAAGGTCCACGTCCGCATTGGCCAATAGCGTTGAAGCAATTGAGATCGAGTGTTATCCGAATATTCTATTTATTGCATTTTTCCTTTTTTTTTTTTTTAATTATTATTTTTTAGTAATTATAATAATAGTGTGTTTTTATCGTGATTATGGTGATTAAACAAGTAAAAATATGCAAGCGTTATCCTAATCTTTGGAGCTGCTGTGTGGTGGGGACCACTGAGGTTAAAATCTGCCCGCGGTCAATGGGCACAATCAAGTACAAAATACACGTGGCTTTTTCTAAGGATTTGATGGCCATAGGCTTATCCAATTCTAAGTGGGACCCACTGTCTGTTCATAGTTGTTGTGAGTTTGTCCCCATATTCAAAAATCATGCAAACATGACTTAGTCTAGTTAATCATGATAGTGATTTATACATCGAAATTAGTCTTTTTGTAATAAAATTAATTTAGTTTAATTTAAATTATTGCTTATATCAATAAATAAATAAATATCAGAAACAACATTAACATTCTTTGAGGTTTCAAACTGTTTAAATAAAGCTCTTACCATTAATTTTCTGGCCAAAACTTACTAACGTCATCAACAAAATATCTCCAAATAACTAGTTTAACGATAGAAACTAGATTGTACATACACTCGTAAGGTCTAATATTAGAAGTTAATTTTGTTATATGGGAAAAAAACAATTTAGAATAATCAATTTTTAAACTGAAAACTAACGAATTGGGTTTTGTAAAAACAATTTGAAACCTCCGAGGTTTTTAGTATGATTTCTTAAACCTCATAGAGTCACCTTTCTTAATAATTGAACCATTGAAATTTTGCTCAGAACAAACTAAATTTTTTAAAATACATTTTTACACACATTTTTTAAGTTTGTTTTGACTATTGTGTACGCGGTGAGGTCCACCAACGTTGATAATTGCCATGTTGGCCAACACTGACATCTGACGTGCCAAGAAGTTAATATAATTAATTCTGTTCTCATCTGCAATGATTTGGTGCAAGGGTAGCATTGTAATTACAGATTTTATTAAACAAGAAGTATTATTGTGAACAGAAAAGTGGGTACAAATTCAGAAAATCCTTCTCCTTCCATAGGCCGATTTCATTGGGTCAGAATGTGGTTGAATTTTGAGTGGTTTCCCATCATCATAATACCAAATTATATTGACCAAAACTATACCTGAAATTTAAGAATTAGGTACAAAAAGAAGCTTCTTGTCACAAATCATAATGCCGAGGTTATTGGACAAATATATATAACTGAAATTGGAGCTTATTACAACAACAAAAATGTGTTGTCAAGGGCTTACAAGAATGCTACCAACCTTCAAATTACCCACAAAGGAAAAAAAAAAAAGTTCAAACCAAAACTACCAAACTTGTTACTCCCTTACTACACAATCAACCCTCAAGCATTTTATTATGGCAATTATTTACACTGAAACTCCTTGAAGGTTTTTTTTTTTTTTTTTTCACAAAAATCTTTGAGGTTTCAGATATTACACGAACACCCCTTGAGGGGTTTTTAATGGGTTTTACAAAACTCCCTTTACATTGATTTTTTTTTGGTCCAAAGATTGATGATTTTATATATACAAAATTTCTCCAAATGACAAAGTTAACCTTCTAGATTAGATTGCACATACATTCATTGAAGTTAATATTGTCATTTGCATAAGTTTTTTTTTTTTTTTTTAATATGAAATCATCAGTTTTTGGACAAACAATCAATTTCATTATAATTGCAATCCAACTAAACTCAAGTGAGTTTTTTCTTATTTAAATTTAATAATTGTTGTTCATGATATTTGAACTGAAGACTTCCTCAAATAAAATGTAGACAAGGTGATATTAGACCAAATGAACAACAGTAAAACTAATTAAGCAACTTTTGGATATGTAGATTTAGAAGGAGGGTTTTGGCTATGTTGGTATTGAGTTTAATTACATTGTTACCCACTAAGGATCATGAGCCTCTAAATTTAAGAAAAACTTAACCGTTTTACTATAGTGGTATTTCTTGTTCAAATATTGGAAGGTTCTAAATTAAAACCCTCTACTCTCTTTTTTCTTTTTCTTTTTTGTTGAGAAATTCTAGATTGCATTCATAATTCAATCAAAAAAGCCACTAGCCACAAAGGTCCATTATAATAATGGAGACGTCTAACATCAAAATTAAGACAATATGGTGCACCTCCACAAATAATCACATAAGATAAAAGAAACTCTGGCTTAGGCATCCCAATTAAGATTTCAAACTCATAATAATCAAAAAGATATAAAGCTTGAAAAAACTAAGCCATAACAATATAAATAAAACTCTCACAAAGTAGAGATGAAAAGCTCTCACAAAGAAGGGGTTATCTCACAAGAGGAGAGGTAAAAACTACACATAAAGAAACCGCAAAAAGGATGGTGGTGGAGATTCGATATCGAAACACGGGTGGAGATCTAACGCCGAGACACAGCCGCATGTGATGGTTGGAGGAAAATCATAACAAAACGAAGACAAATAGAGAAAACCTTTTGTCTCTGAAAATGAGGGGAGAAGAGAGGGAGGAAGAGAAGAGGGGAGAGGAGAGGAAGAACAGTGGCTTCCTCCCCCCTCAAAGTGAAAACAGCTCTAGGAGCAATCCCCTACTCTCTTAATAAATTTTTTTTCTTGATACAAGCAATATTGGGGGGGGGGGGGGGGAGGGGGGGTGTCCAAATACGTGACCTTGAGTGCAAGAGTAAGTCTCTTAACCACTTGAGCTACCAGCCCCTTCAAATTGTTTTTAATTTAATTGTCAGTATCAAATGTAAATGAATAATTAAAACATAAAATAGCAATTTGAATACTTTTCAGTATGAATTGAGGAAAAAACACACCAAATTTAAATGATTTATGGAAGCATTGCGATGCTACCCTTTCTTTATCAATAGATTGAGAAGATAAATACCTATACCAAGAACTAGTTGATTCCTCTCAATGCCACTTAAGCTAAAGTTTTAGGCTATCCAAATACAACCTTAAAGTATGATTAAAATATCAAAGGTTGCACCCTATAATTTGTATTAAAATAATGTTATTTACCTTCATATTTTAAGGGCCCAAGGCGAGACATCGGATTAAGGTCCTCAACTCTCCACACATCAGAAATGAAGGATTTTATGAAAACATTTTAAGGGATGTTAGTGTAATTTCAAAAACGTCAAAGAGTTTTGTGAAAACGAGTGTTGGTTTAGTAGTGAATTTCACTTTCACCTCAATTTCAAGAGACCAAGATTTTTTTTTATTTTTTTTTTCAGACGGTGAGACGTTTGAAAAAACAATGGGAAAATGTTGTGCCAGATTGGAAACAGCGTACAAAAGAAATAAGGTTGTATTATTAAATGGTTCATAATATCTTGTTGGCAGGTTGTGATATTGATTAGGATTGATGCTAACAGCCAAGGCCTCTCCTTCGTCTGAGTTTTGGCATATTCTCAAATGGGAATCTTATGTGGCACGTATCAGCCAAGGCGACTTCATCTGAGTTTTCTCCATTAGGTAAAACCATTTCCGTCGTTGTCAGTTGATGGAATGTAAATAATAATCTTCTTGGATTCCCCTTTAATATCTATCTCTTCAAACAAGTTTACAAATCACAAATATCACACCCAGGTGTACGATCTTGTGAACCGTTGATTGGTGTGGAACTTACTGTGAAACGCACACTAATCAACCACTGTCAATCATCCGTGTGCATCTAAACGATGAAAGATGACAACATGCCAGTTAAAAGACGATATGCGTTCAAACGATGGAAACAAATCTCTATGATGCAAATTAGATCAGTTGTCTTAAAATTTTGAGCATATTAACTTTCATGCTGGTAAAAAGTGCGTAGAACCAACTTTCATCAACTTGTTGGAAAAGAGAACTTTTTGATGTCGATTAATAATATATGAAATGTTAAAAGAAACAAAGATGACAACGGACTGAACAGATCTTTTAGCACTTTTACAGGTTGGAGAACAACTTTTCCCTTTTGAAAGAAACAGATACTTTCTTTCCTGTGCCTTCCCATGGGACACACACAAAGCTAAAGCCTACTTGCAGCTCAAAGAGATGATCATAGATGAAATAAAATAAGATATCCTTAACACTCACATCACAAATACAGCATGGGATTTGCTCAAGAAATAATATATAGCAGAGAAAATCCCTAAAAAAGGAAAACCTTAAATTAGATTTAAAGATTTGTTTTACTGGCCATATCATAAGATCCGCAAAATCTAAGCATCGGTTGAGGATAGACATGAACTATAAAGATCATGCCTTTACTATTCTTCTCCCTAACTCTTTATTTACCCTGGTTTGATATTCAAAAACAACCTTTCATGTCTTTCTAACAGAAGGTTTTTGGGTGCATAAGAATGCAAACCATGGTAGAGGACGCGAACTGCACGGCATTGGCACGGTCTGATCTGTTACCGGGCGAGTTGATCCCGAATGCCGAATTTCGAATCGAGATACCAGAAAAGACACAGCTGTATATAGTCCATGGAAGCCTGCTGGTACAAAGATAAGAAGTGATTTAAATAAGTTATTGATCAGTGACACAAGATAATGAAGAGGAAACAGTGCAAATGTAAGAATAGATCAAACACCACTACTTGATATTTATTATATGTTACCACTTGAAAGCCAAATGAAAAGATAGCTAAAAATTGACAGGCACCACTAGCTTAATAAACTTATAAAACTTGATGCTAAGCAAGTGGAACAGAGCAGAGAATATTATTGAGGTCCACTCTGATATCTATTCAATAAGGACTGGTGATGATGATGGTGAAGAAGAAGTTATAATGCCCCCATTTTATTGATGTTGAAATCATTATAAAGCATACCTTTCACTCTCAGAACACAAAATATCAGACAGGCTTTGTCTTTAACTTCATTTACCTGGAAATTACAGCAAATGGACCACACAGTTTGTCATTTTTTTATGATTATTTCTTTAATTTCATTACGAAAAAAAGCATATGCTACAAAAATTGTAACATATGCAACTCAATCTATTGGAGCAGGAGGATATGCTAACGTTCTCTAGATGCAGATCTACCTGATTCAGAGTAGGCCATTGAATTAAACTTACTTTTTTTCACAAATTATGCATTAAAAAATGCATGCCATCTACTCATTATTTTTAAGAGACGCTTTCAACAAGTTGTTTTATGAAATCATTAAAAAAATTGCATGGGAAATAAAATAAGATAAGCAGCACTAGACTAATGTTCTTGGCGTGCAAGTTTGCAACCATGCTTTATACTAATTCCCCTTTGCCAGCCTCCTTCTGTGTCTCTCAATGTTATTGTTAAGCCATATGAAATGGGAAGATGAACTATGGAAAAAATTCTACAACATGCTTTGTCCTAATTACCACTCGCACTCACCGTCTCTGTCTCTCCGATGTTTTAGCAGTGTTTTTTAAGACGACGTGCTTATTTTCAAAAGACGTCGAACATATTAGTTGAAGAGTGATTCCCTTGTTGTCATCATTCAGTTTTCAATAGGTTTTTTGTCACAAAATGCCAATAACTAGCATCCTGACATTAAAAAAAGACTTCAAAAGACTAGGTTATCTGTCATCAGGCACCCTTCCTTTGCAAGCCGATTTTATAAGGCCATTTCATACTCAAAAACCAAAAGAAGATCTGTTATTGAAAATCCCAAGCCAAAGAGAACATTATTTGAGTATATAAAGGATATCACTACTTGAACAATGAGAAATGATACCCAACATTAAATGGAAAAGTATCTTGTGCTGATAATCTGTTTATGAGAATTTAGCAAGGAGACGGAAACCAAGGACAAATGCATCATCAATAAACAATGTTACTCATGAAAAATACATAAATTTACACGAAAAACTGACTGTGAAGACAACACAAAATTTACAAGATGATGGGAGTGTTTATGAGTTGATGACAGACTAATCATCTTCTACTTGCAACTATGCGTAAAAAAAATATAAGTTAATCAAATAATCCCTTGAAGATAAACCGACGTTCTTTTCAGATTTTTATTTTTAATTTTTAAGAAACCTTTTAAAAAATCCCTAGAATGCTGAAAAGTAATACTTAATTACAGTCATGAAATGATGAAGGAAGTTGCAACAATTAAAATACAATTTGGTTACTTGCCAATGAGCCTTGGGAAGGGTTCTGCACCATTTGCAGTTGTTCTAAGATGTTAGTTGTGCACCATGATTGGATAGTTGTGAAGTTAGTACAAAATAAGAGCCAATCCACCATCCATGTCCAGCCAGTAGCATGAGCCCACAATTAAGTTTCGACATACAGTTTCTGGAAAGTAACCAATTTTCCAATAACTCTTCCGAGAATCAGATTAGCTTGCAAGACTGAGGAACTACACAAAACTACATAAAAGAAATAAATGCATTTATTCTCATAAGGTTTGCAATGTAGTCTGCCTCTTGCTTGTTGATTGTTCCAACAACAAAGGACTGCATACACCAGCTTAACATAGTTAACAACTTGAGTTAAGATATCTTCCTATAAACTTAATCAAACATCAACCCATATTCCTTCCTTCACACTCTTTCGCCAACCACGGTAGGTATTTGACATTATCCAATGTATAAAATGAAAAGACCTGATTTTGATCACAGAGAGTCAATTACTCAATTCCAGAGGACACTTTTCCTATAAGAATTATGTTTTCAAAGAATTCAGGGTTCACTAACTTCAATTGCTGACCGAAAACATGAAATTCCTCAATAGTATCCGGTCTCCTCAGGGTAAAAAGTCTCATATGGTTAATAGAAAAAATTATAGTCACTGCAATGTTTGAATCAAACTAGCTGCCTCCTAGTATCCATAAACCCTAAACACAATGTCTTGGATTTCTTAAAAGCACTTAAATGGCTGGAAACCCTACAAGGTCTGCTGAACCAAAAAACACATGTACCAATTATATTTTAACTGGCGAGGGTGGGACAAGTTATGGAAAATTAAGCACATAAGCACAAACCTAGCAGAACAAGAATTCAGAAGATTATCAGAAGTCAAAAGAAATAAATTACCGACTACTCTAACAACTGATAATGATAAGAGACTTACTTTTAATTTATGCCTCAGATTTCTTAAATGCACTTATATGGCTGAAACCCCGTTCGCTCTCCCTCTTTCACCGATGAAATATATTTACCACGAAGACTTAACAGTACCATACATTCCAAGGTAAAAGTCCTGCATTGCCAGTGAGAGACAATTGAAAAACACTTACAAATGAAGTAATGGATGGCTGATGGATGAATTGATAGGAACTCTGAATCTATACTTAAATCGTATTGTTAGAACTTATCCCATTTGGTTGAGCACTTGAGGAAGTGTACACCATAGCCAAAAAGATAACCTCGAAAAGTTTAACAGACACTACGGAGGCAAGACTAAATATGTTTGTGTAGAACACTATACTGAAATGCCCATCTTTTCAGATAATTGTACAGAAGTTAATCAACAATAATTGACAATTAATTAAACAAAAAAATCGACGAGAAACTCTGCAAAAGTGGAGGGACGATTCCCAACCTTGGTGATATTTGCTCTGTTTTCTTATAAAAAATAATACACAGCAAAAGATTAAGCAGTCCTTTTACACAGTTATGTCAGAAAAACCAAGAGTTCCAGTTATATCACAAAAAATTAAAATTGTTTCATAATTAAATTGACCCTAAACCATGTTCTCCCTCTACTACATGCTTTCATTTTGTCTTCTTTCTCTTACAGTATAAACGTAAAAGATTTATAAATAATAATAAATAAATAAAATAAAGGGAACCTATTTCTTATATAGAAGAACAGAAAATTCCGTCCCCTTCTACTGTACTTGTAAAACCCAAGTTCCAAATGAGCCAGCATTTTCAGCAGCCATCAACCCTTTTGCCAACCAATGAAAGCAGTTTCACAGAAATCATTGAACTAAGGAAAGCAAGCAACGCATAAACTGCTGCATGCAATCAGCCTATTGACAGATAAACAGTGACGACCCACATAAGTTCCAGATTCAGAATGTTGTCTAATTCAAAAGATTTGTACCATGGAACACAGTTTTGGTTTGGAAGCTTACCTCTGAGCTCACCAAAAAGGAAAAAACCCATTTCTTCAATGCAGAAATGTCGGGAAAGAAGGATCTGGTGTTTGGTTATGGTTTCTATGTAAAATGGAACAAAAACAAGAAACCTCTGCTGTTTCTGGTTTCAGTCACAATGTCGGGAAAAAAAAAATGGTTGGTAAAAGACAACTGCACCAGCCGGGAATCGAACCCGGGTCTGTACCGTGGCAGGGTACTATTCTACCACTAGACCACTGGTGCTTGTTGTTCAATGACTCTTTGAAACCATATTAGAACAAACGCGCGTCGAGTTGGCATTTTTATTTGTTTGGCCAAGGCAATGGTGATTGTTACTTGAGGATTTATTTGTGTAAGGATATGCAATGAGTGGCACCTAAGAAAAGCTAACTAGTGTGTAGTACCCTTGCTAAGGGTTTTCAACCATAATTGTTCGTAAACTTATTCCCGAGTTTCATTGTGATTATTCAACTAATTTTTCTATCATTTTGGTCTTCTAAGCCTCTCATTCATGCTATCAATGGGGTGTTAGTTGGATTGGTCTAGATTTTTGGTGTGCTATTAAGTGATCATGGGTTCAAACCCGCATGGTACATGTGAGTGAGTTTCCCCCCTCCCCTTCCTAATTGTGGGAAAAAGAAAAAGAAAAGTATCTCATTCATAAATTCAGTTCTTCGATCACATTCTGTCAATTTAAGTGGTAAAAGCATCAATTTGAGTACAAGTATCTTCTAAAACAACCCCATATAAAAATATAAAAAAATTAAAACATCTTCTAGAGCATTTTCAATTGCATTTTTTTAATTTTTTTGTTTCTCTATGATGTAATTGTCTTTGGCTTTCTATTAATGAAACTTGATTTCGACCCCAAAATAACAACCAATCCAGCTTTCTTTCCCCCAAATTGGAACCATAATTCACCTATCTATCCCATTTCACTAAAACTGAAACCCTAATTAAAAAAAATTCCCTAAGTTGAACCTTAACCCGTCAACAAAACCTCAATTTAATTTTACCCTAATGCTTGCTGTTTTTTTCTTCTTCTTTTTTTAATCGAATGCTTACTGTGGAAGCAAAATATCTCAGATCCTATGTCAAATAATTAAGCCAATCAATTTAGGAATTATTTGACCAAATTGGGAGTTACCTGATTTAATTGGGATTTATTTGATTTTTGCCTTAATTAGGGATTTGATTATCAAATCCCTAATTACACCAATCTCGCCAAATCAGGGAAGAATAATTCATTTCCATCTGTGGAATTATTCTTCTGAAACCCTAGCCTCCGAGACCCCTATAAATAGATGAGAAGGTCCAAAGTTAGGAAGGTCCGGTAGAAGGCCGCGAGATACTACATGCAAGGCAACAAGCTCATCCGCAGATCATACTCCGGCCCTCATCTCACTTGCATAAAATACCTTCAAACACTTTAGGTTTTCTGCAAAATTCATGATGGCAATTGTGGCAACCACTCCAGGGGCAGGTCACTCTCCTAGAATGCTATAAACGTAGGCTATTTCTGACTTACCATGCGCCACGACTCCACCGAATATGTCAAGAAATGTGATCAGTGCCAGCGGTACAAACCGGTTCCTAACCTGCCTGCCGAAGTCTACCATCCGCAGAACAGTCCATGGCCATTCATGCAACGGGCCATTGACCTAGTAGGTCCCTTACCACCGGCGCCCGCCAAGAAAGACATGATGATCGTCGCCACCGACTACTTTACTAAATGGATCAAGGCCGAAGCTCTAGCATCTACCAAAGAAGCCAACGTGGAACGATTTATCTAGAGAAATATCATCTGCCGGTTTGGCTGCCCACAATCACTGGTTACTAACAATGGCTCACAATTCATCAGTAAGCAGATCATCGCATTCTTTGCAATATACAAGATCAAGCAACACCTGTCCACCCCGAGGTATCCACAAGGCAGTGGGTAGGCCGAGGCATCCAACAAAATCATATTGGATTGCCTAAAGAAGAGATTAGAAGGTGCCAAGGGGAAATGGGTAGATGAGCTCCCTTGAGTACTATGGGCTTATCGCACCACCAAACGAAGATCGACTAGTGAAACTTCATTCTCCCTCGCCTATGGGGCGGAAGCAATTATCCCTCCTCACATCACTGTCCCCTCCATAAACTTTAAGATGGGCAGTGTTGATCAGAACTCCGAACAAATAAGGCTCAACCTTGACTTACTTGAGGGCGAGGGCGAGAATACCATTATCCGAGTCGCCTTCTATCAACAGTAGTTGAAATCCTACTACAACAAAAGAGCTAAGATAAGACAATTTCAACCAGGCGATCTTGTGCTAAGAAAGACTTTCATCACTGCACCAAGACAAGGGTAAAAAAAGATGAACCCTAATTGGAAGGGTCCTTATGTGATCAGCCGGTCCAGGGGCGGAGGAAGCTACACACTCGACACCATGGATGGAAAGGAAATTCCACGACAATGGAATGCTTATCATATTCGAAGATATTATCCATGACGCTTCCTCCTATCTGCTCAGTTCCAAGCAGATGGCTAAACACCACACATTTCTGGAGAAGAGAATCAACTGCTGGAAGTTTCATAGTGTCTCAAATGTCCACCAAAAGAAAAAGAAAAAAAAAAAAAGTTGCCCATAAGGAGCGTCCTAAGGGAGATGCAGGGCAATGACCAGAAGCATCCTACGGGAGACGCAACCAACAAATAAGCGTCCTCAAAGAGACGTAGGGTGCACTAGGAATTTCCTAAGGGAGGTCTCCATGTTTCCTGATGGAAGTATCCAAGTTCCTATTGGTTTCCTATGGGGGCATAATAATCATACAGTTGTCCATAAGGAGCGTCCTAAGGGAGACGCAGGGCGACGACCAGAAACGTCCTACGGGAGACGCAGCTCGCAAAGAAGCGTCCTCAGGGAGACGCAGGGTGCGCCAAGAATTTCCTAAGGGAGGTCTCCATGCTTCCTGAGGGAAGCACCCAGGTTCCTATCCGTTTTCTAAGGGGGGCAGGATAGTCATGCAGTTGCCCATAAGCAGCGTCATTCGAAAGACGCAGGGCGACAACCAAAACATCTTACGGGATATGCAGAACATGCCTGGAGTCCCTTAAGGGGGACCTTGGCACTTGTCAATTTCTTAAGAGAAAACATCCTATGAGATATGTAGAACATGCCAGGAGTCCCTCAAGCGGGACCTTGGCACTTGTCAACTTCCTAAGAAAATATCATACGAGATATGCAGAACATGGCCGGAGTCCCTCTAGGACGACCCTGGCACTTGTCAACTTCCTAAGGGAGAACATCCTACGAGATATGCAGAACATGCCGGGAGTCCCTCAAGAGGGACCCTGACACTTATAAATTTCCTAAGGGAGACACACAATCAAGATATTGGATGGTTACTCAAGCAGTTCACAAGTTGATATGCAAATTGAAGTTGAAAAAATAACTGAAATTTTCATAGCAAGCTGACCAACCGGCCAAGTTCAACAAAAGAAGATGGTCAAACAGGACCAATTATTTTAAACAAGAAAGTAGACTACAAAAGTTGAAAAGAAATAAAGAATTTTCTCTTAGGCACCAGCATGAGACCCTTGATCTGCAGCCTCTTCGACATCCACCTGATCAACCATGCCTTCAGCAGCTCCACCTGATTGCTTCGCGGCATCTGCCACCATCTCATTGGCTAAGTCCACCTCTGCTCCATCCTCTTCAGCTACCGCATCTTCGGTCGCCTGCTCTTCAGTTCCTTCCATGTTCACAGCGTTAACTTGCTCACTTTGCACAGGAAACAAGTCAGGGCAAAGCGCCTCGATGTCTCCACATTCAATGGCATAGAAGGGAGCAGTCCCATTTGTGCAGTGCAAGTAGCCCAACTTGTACGCATCTATGGTAGCTTCAAACTTGGATTTTTCGGCAGACTTGTGGTGGGTGCGAAGTCTGGCCAGAAGCTTGAGGGAGATATCAGCATTTTTGCGCTCGAGACGGAAGAATGCATCTTTTCGACTAACCAAGTCAACAGCAAAAGAGCTAAGCTCAGAATCCTTCTTAACAAGGGAGCATTTCAGCTCAGATATCATCGCCCTCAAATTAGACGTCTTCTTCTCTAACTCGCTGAGCTGAGCAGAAGAGGGGGCAATAACAGACGAGTTCCAGATAGTCTCAGCATTAAAAACTAATTCTTTTTTAAGCAGATCAAATGTCACTTCCCTTTGTTTTTCCAAGGAAAGACTCAAGAAGGTGTCAAGATCGTTGGCCTGACGGATGTGATTAACCAGTTCAGCACAAGTGGACGGGCTTGACAGAAAGTTCATCTTCAGCAGATCAGACACATCTGCATCCCGTGCAGGGCTAGACTTGTCCACCTTGGGATCAGCCGCTAATGTTGCAAAAGAACATTTCGCCCAGGCAGATGACTCTCTCATCTTCTTAGCCACTACCATCCTCACCTCCAAATGAGTCAACGATGCTGAATGAACTCCACGCTTGACTGCTCGTGACTCAACAACTGGATCATGATGGTTAGGCAAATGAGCAGACCTCCCAGTTCGATCTCCATCCTTTCACTGGTGCAAATGACTCAAACCTTGGAGAGGAATATCAGCATCTCTTTGCCTCTCAGTAGGTGAACTAGTTCGTGAGTGAACCGCTTCACGAATCAGATCACGATCTCCAAGCTTGTCTATAGGAGACTTAAGTATAACATCTTGAATATTGCGTATACCGCCAATCTTCTTGTTATCTGCACAAACAAGATGTTTAAACCTTGCTGATGACGGGGGAATAACTCTTACTTAAGTCTTCTCAGCATAAGGGATCCTTGCCTTTTTCCTCAACAGAGACACATCCTTCGCCCGTGAAGTCGCAGCTTCATTTCTTGAAGACTTGACATCAACCTTCCTTTTTTAGGGGGGGTCTGGCAGAACACTCCTCCTGCCCAGCCAGTAGATCATCAGAGTCTGGACCATTCTGCTTCCATCTCTCAATATCCTAGGCAGGAGGCAGACCACCAACTTCCTCCTGATACTCGCTCAGCAGCCACTAGTGGCCACTGCGCTCCAACTGTCTTTTGCTGCCAGTCACGACGACAACTAGCTGGTCCTCGCCATGAAAAAGAGAAGATGAAGAAAAAATATACGTGCTCAACTTACCTTGGATGCATGGCAACTCCTCTCTTCGACAAGCAGTACAAATTCTGCAAGATCTCTCTCAAGCTAGAAAGTAGAGAAGTTAAGTTTGCGATGTGAAGAAGAGTGAAGAGAAGCCCTGTATTTATACAGGTTGGGCATCCTAGGTCAAGAAGTAATTGCAAGCCCATTCCTATTGGGAACCCAACTTCAAGAACAGTCAAAAGTCCATTCCAACTGAGAACCCAATTTCAGAAAATTAGTAAGTCAAATACCTCCTCCACTCAGGAGCCCAAGTCACAGAAGGAAGCCCAATTACAGCTGGATAGCCCAACAATCAATCCACATCTCCTACATGCAACCACACGCCATGCAAAAGCTGAGGGGCATTTGTGGAAGCAAAACATCTCATATCCTAGGTCAAATAATTAAGCCAATCAATTTGGGAATTATTTGACCTAATTGGGAGTTACTCAATTTAATTGGGATTTATTTGATTCTTGCCTTAATTAGGGATTTGATTTGAATCAAATCCCTAATTACACCAATCTCGCCAAATCAGGGAAGAATAATTCATTTCCATATGTGGAATTATTCTTCTGAAACCCTAGCCTCCGAGGCCCCTATAAATAGATGGCTACGCACAAGGGTTGAGGTACGTCTAAAATCTTATCTGAAACTCTGCAGAAATTCACTCTCACAAACCCTAGCCACCATAATTCTTTCTCTCTCACACACAACTCCGGCCACCTGGTTCACACCATACACACATCTCCGTACCCTTTTTAGCTATTGTTTCTCTACGAATCAATTGAACTAACTTAGGCATCAGAGGGCCTTTGGCCAACACCCCCCGGGTGTGGTCCTCTTATTCCGATTTATTTTGCAGGGAGAAAGAGACAATGAAGAGAAAGGAGGAATCTTAGATGAATATTCCTGTGGGACGAAAATCGCTCCCACACTTACTGCTGTGCAACTGCTCAAGGTCGTGGATTTAGAAAGACACTTTGCATGTATATTCTTCGTTTCTCAATTCTTCTTTTTCTTTTTCTTTTTTTCTCTTTCTTTGCAGAGAACATTTTAGAGAGCTGTGTTTGAGGTGGTTATGAAAACTGTATTTTTACCCTTTGTGTTGTATGTTCATAGAAATAATATGAACTCAAATCTGCTATAACATGTCCTAACACCACTTGAGCACAAAAATGAACAAATGATTTGTATTAAAAGAGTATGAATAGTCCTATTGTTTGTCGGAGTACACAAAAGCAGAACAAACAAATCAAACAATCATTATGATTCATGAACTGCAACTAATCATCTACCAACTCTAATTATATCTGATCCAGACAAAGATGATGAAGAAGAATTTTTCATGTCTTCAAATGTAGGGTGTCCCTGTCCTCCCATGTTCCAGCGATAAGCAGACCACATTGGAGTTGTTCTAATTTTGTGCAGCAAATTTACATTCATCCCTTCCCCTTCAGATTGATTATCAATGGCATCACTTGCCCCTTCAAGCACCTTCATAACTTGCCTCATTGTTGGCCTTCCATGAGCTTCAGGATATGCACAAAGCAAACCCAAATGAAGCAATCTCTCGACTTCCTCAATGCTATATCCACCTTCAGTCTTCAGCCTCTCATCAAGAGCAAAGGCCAATTTACTCAACTCCATTAGCCTCCAAACCCAATCAACCAAGCCTGGCTGCCCGGTTTCAATAGGTCTCCGGCCACACACCACCTCCAGTACTAGTATCCCAAAACCAAACACATCAACCTGAGGTGAGGCTCGCCCAGTTCGAACCACTTCTGGTGCCATGTACCCTGCGGTCCCAACGACTTGAGTGGTGGCGGTCATTTCCCCATGTTGGTGCATTCGAGCCAATCCGAAATCCCCCAACCTAGCATTCATATCCTTGTCAAGTAGCACATTGCTTGCCTTGATGTCTCTATGCAAAACCTTAGATTCCCAACCCTCATGCAAATACAATATCCCAGAAGCCACATCCTTCAAGACCTTAATTCTCTCTTCCCAACTCAACATATTGCTCTCAAACAGCCTCTTGTCCAAGCTCCCATTTTCCATGTAATCATAAACCAAGATCAGGCTACCCTTCTCTTTTTTACACCAACCTCTCAATCCTACCAAATTCCTATGCTTCAATCTTCCCAAGCTTGAAACCTCAGCCAAGAACTCTTTCAACCCATGTTCACTCTCATGTGAAATTCTTTTAACTGCAACTTCTACTCCTGCTAAAAGCCCTTTATAGACCTTCCCATTCCCTCCAATCCCAATCACATTTTTCTCTGCAAATCCGTCGGTTGCTTTTCTAATCTCTTCGTAATCAATCCGGTGAGGCCAATAATGCATTTCCCAATCTTCAATTTCCTCCATCTCCTCCCCTTTTTTCCCCTTCCTCCTCACCAAAATAACATACACCAAGACCACACACCAAAGAACCAGCACACCCCCAGCACTAACCCCCACAATGAACCCTTTTGATCCAAAAGCAGAGTCCCCTGAAGCCACAAACGAAGGCAAATTCTGAGTCACCAAACGGTCACCAATCGAAAAATTTGAATTACTAAAACTCCAAGCCAATATCCTATGGCTCTCAACCAATGCTCCAGTTGCTCCACAAAACCCCACATACATTTCATCCAAAAGAACCCCAGAAAGATCCACAACCTCGCTTATCAACGGCTTCCTAGGCTTTTTCACACCAGCAAGAGCCATGGTGACATTAATTTTTGAATCCAAAAAATCAATCCACACTTGATAATTAACCCCATTGTTAAGCTTCAACTCATTGAAATCCTCATCAAACTCACCACTCCAATACCCTGCAGTGTATGAAGCGTTAGATGTAAGTGAGTTCAAGTCCACACCAACATGGTTATCATCAGGATCCTGGAATTCCTGGTTTTTGAACACATCAAATTCAACACCAAAAATATGGTTATTGGGGTCACCATTATTGGTGAAGTTGAAAACACCCAAATGCTGAGCTGAGCTTGCACCGGCTAGACCCGGCAACGGTAAGAAGACAAAGGCAAAACCATGGCCAGGAAGGAGGTTTTTGAAGGGTGCAAGGGAGAAAATGAAAGAGGTTGAGAAGGGAAGTGGGGTTGAACTTGAAGAGTTGGAGGGTTTTGTGGGGATTTTTTTGGGGTACAAGGCGCGTCCCAAAGAGAAGGTGGTGGTGTCATTTGTGAGGCTGAGAATGGAGGATTGGATTGTGGCGTTTCCGTAGAGACTGAGGCTGATGGAGTTGAAATTGGTGTTGAAGATGAACTCTGTGGTGCCTGAAACTGAGTTTGAGCTGAGGATTGCTATGATTAGTATGGTCCAAGTGTTGAGGAAGACATAGAGGATTTGAGAAGACATTTGAAAAAGAGAGAGATTTCTGAGAACACTGATTTTTTGTAAGGAAATAAGAACGTCGGCTCTAGCCGCCTTTTCGAGGGGGTTCAAATCTCATATACTACAGTTTGTGTGTTGTGGAAACCAACCAAAAAGAACTTGTATGTCAAAACAAGCTTGTTTCTTGGAAACATGCTTTTGTTTTTGTTTGAAACATCTTGTTTTTTTTTTTTTTTTTTGCTTTTGTTTTTGTTTGAAACATCATCATGTTCGTGGGGTCCTTTTTTAAAATTTTATTAGGATATTTGAAGGTACCTTAATTGACTTCTTTGGTTGAAAAGGTACGTGTAATTGCACCTGTGTCTGGAAAGATACCAAGTTTGAGGTGGTCTCAGTCTCCCAGACAACAACAGATCATGGTCATAGATTGCAGCCGGCAAATTGTTGATGGGAATATTTGAATTTGAAGGCACCTTTATTGACTTTCAGTACACCTCAAAGTTGCAGCCCATCGACGGCTTGCAAACGGAAAATCAAACAAGTTGTGACTTTGACCTTGCAATCAAGGAATGAAGAGTAGTAATGTCCATTCAATCTAGTTGTATTAGAGTTGTGTCAAAATTCAAATATGCAGATAGGATTTTGATACTTGTTTAGCACTTTATTTGCGGAAAGATAAATTCCAAAATATCCAAGCTACGAAGATACGGGCAAACATCATATTATGTAGAGACCATCGCACTGCTTTGTTTGTAATTCTTTCGTATGTAACAGTTCTTAATTTGCTGCTCATCTCACAAAGAAAGTCTCTGAACAAAATTTTCTTAGTTAATCTCCCGGCTGGCATGCGGCTATCTGCACTCAAGGATTACCTGCTAGAGAAATGTAATGTTTAAAGATAAAATCAATGAAGATGTCCTCTTTCGGGTGCCCGGTTTACCGTAAACTAATTGTTGAAAAAAATATATTCAAAGTATAGATGTCTAGATCCTTCAACACCCTCAAAAAGACTTCAGATAGTATTTGATTCTTTAAAACATGTTATAAACTGTTTCATTCTTTAAAATAATAGTTGGAAATTGAAATGAAACTATCATTTCAATGTTTTGAAGTTCAACATGTTTTGTTTGATTTCTTCTGCAAATGCAAAGAGAGAGACCTGTTAAAACGAAGGATAACCCTTTACCCTAATGTCAGGAAAAGCAAACACACCAAATTAAATAAAGAGAAATTTTGATTTACATTACGAAGAATTTTGTATGTAAGAAAAAAAATTGCTACAAACAGAATAACAGATTCATTCTGAAATGGCTGCCAGAGGGATTTGGACTAATATGTGGGTCAGTATATAGAATATGGTCTAAAGCAACATCCACTTCTTCAAAATTGGCCATTTCAGATCAGATAAGTTATCTACCAAGTAAAATAGTGGAACTAAAGAAAGACCATCTCTTACACAAGTGATCACTGTACAGGGAACAATACCATATTAGAGAGGAGCTTAGCTCCCTCTGTGTGTTTGTGTGTGTGTTTTACGAGGTCAATGGGTTCCAGGGATTCAGCTCCATGAAGACCATTAAAAAATATGTTTACTTCCATAGCTTATCCACCTCAATGCCTAGAAGCAAATGTTGGATTTTCTGTCCCTTGTTTCCCAGGTCTAATCTTGTCAAGTCGTGCTCGCCGAGCATGTTCTTGGATCCGACGGTCATGTTCTTTAAGCATCTTATCAACATTGTTCGACGAAACAAGTAAAGGACCAGACACATAAATTTTGTTTCCCTTCGGCTCACGACCATGCTGAAAAGAATTTTGAATAATAATTCAGGTTCAGCTAACAAAAACTGAGAATAATTATTTGTGATATGAAATTAGAAAATTTTATTAAGAAAAACGAAACTAACCATATTTGGTTCTTTAATGCAGGCCTTCTCATCTTTCATATGACGAGACCTGGCAATTCTCTGTGCATAACGCATCCGCTCCTGATTTTTTGTGGACTCCTCCACATCAAATGACCCAGGAACCCCAACTACTTGTTTTGTTGTTTCTGGCCCTGACGGACCAGGTTTCTCTTGTTGGTCTTCAGACAACGAAGTCCTAGCCAATACTAAACCAGATAATTTTGACAAGTTGGCTCTATTTGAACTCATAAGAGAATCATTACATTCCTTCCCAGACTTGGGCCATCCGGGCCCATGGACTAGTGGTCCTGAAACTGAAGTCCTCTTATTGTGGTGCTCCGACAAATCTTTTCTAGCGTCTTTATCTGTTCGCAGGTGTTTAGTTGGATCAACCAGAAAACCAGAAACAGCTTCCTCCCTGTGAGGGTTGAACATTTCACTTCGCATCTTTTGGTTAGAATGGCCTTGTCTTCTCTGTAGTTAGAGCGCAAATGACGTCAGAAAGAACTAAAATGTATGTAAACAGAGAATAGAGATCTCTGTTATCAAAATAAGGACCAGAGAAATTAAAGTTATTTGCAAATATTGGAAGAGAAAACCTCCATGGCACTCAACATAGATTAGAGAAACATGAACCAAAAAATTAATTTTTCCTAAAGCATGTCTTAACAAGTTTTATGTAAATGTACATCCAAGCAATTTTGTAAGAACCTTCCGTTAATATGAACACACAATATCGGAATAACAGTTCATAAATTCCTCCTCCTGCAAACAGATATAAGCTACTTGATTTTTAAGTGTATCTAGACACACAGTACAAATGGCAATCTAGGCCAGTAGCCCTCCAATGTGATTTACCTAAATACAAGCCTCATATCCCTAGTTATTTCTGCTAACATCAGATATGACAGAATTTCAAATGTTGTAAATTTCAAGATCCACAACGCTGAAACAATTGTCAGTTGTAAGTGAAGGATTCACTGCTTGGAAAAATACAAAAGACAAGAAGCCCAAAATAGAGATGATTAAGCCATCAACACATTCACCAAGTCTTTAAGTACAAAATGTAGAACAATAAGAAGTCCAAGAGTTCAGAAATGAAGGGGCCATGTTCTATTGGCAGTCACCACAAAACTTGGCCTAGCATGGCACAAAAATTAAGAACTCATTTGGTAACAATTCTGTATTTGGTTTTAATTTTTTATCAAAGATGTAGTAAACAGAGAGAATGGTAAGAAGAAGGATAATAGATGTGAGGGAGGGAGGACAAAATATATATGAAAGGATTCATAAAACAAAAAACAAAAACAATTCTGAATGGGCTTTTCTTAGGTTTTAGTTTTAAGGATTTTCCTTCATTTGTTCATCGCATGTCTCCTATCCTATCTGATCTCCCTCAAAAGTGATCTGACTCATGCTCAAAGTAAAAATACTCAAAACAAAAGTCAAGCCAACCAGCACTGTTGCAAACTGCCATAATTTTTCATCTGAGCGGCTTGAATCAGTAGACAGATAATCTTAGGCAGCAGAGTTAAGTTCCAATCCGACACTCAAAATTCCAAAATAAGTTCAAACATCATTTTGCATACAAAATTACGATTTCAATTTTCACCAGAACTTACAAAAAAAATATTTTGGTCTTTGGTAGTTCACTTTAACGTCAAACAAGATCAAACTTTAAACCAAATTGAAACACCAAGATTCAAAACTTATTTGAAGTTACCTGGACTGACGCAATTAACTCAGCATTAGCATTTGTTCCTGAAACTGCTGGAGGTTGTGGTCTCCAGCCCAGGTCTACCTTCTGACCCCTTCCTCCAATTGCTCCTTTCCTAAAAGAAGTGCACAAACAAAGATTAACCTTTGCATCATCTTTGTCCAAAAGAGTATTAAGAATAAGATGTACCTTCTAGCTTCTTCCTCTCGCAATTTGGCATCAATCTCTTTGCTGGGAGGGTACTTAGGTAAACTTGAAGGATCACAGGGAAGAGGCTTTGTGGTGAAGAACTGTAGAAACAAAAATATATTAAAACAATTTCGAAGAAGAGGCTTTTTGTAACTACCAACTAGGAGTAAAATGAAAATTAAAACAAAAACATATATATACATATATATAGATTTCCTAAATTTCCAGGGGAAAAAATTATGAATTTAAGAATGCCTGCAAACATTTAGGAATCTCATATATCAGCATTTCGTATTACTTTTGTTGCAGTTTTTACAAAATAAATCCTGCACACCTCACTCTCAAGAGCAATAGCAGCAGTTCCTCGATCAGTAGGATCAACAGAAAGTAAAATTTCCATAAGTTGCACAGCAGCAGCGGGAAGGTCTTTAAAAGTCTCTGCCAAGCATCTTCTATAAGGTTGCGGAGGCTTGATCACTGTTGAATTTCGTAAGTGCAATTTACGCCAATACTCCTCAGATGGCGAACCACAGAGCTTGAAAATTTTATGCAATTGTTCAACCTACAACAAGAAAATACAAAATCAATAGACACCATCTGAATATCATACTATTATGATACATTTAATGAAAGAACGTATGTGTTTATGTGTATCTGTCAGAAGACACAAGAAGAAGAAGAGGAAGTTCACTTTAATGTGAAACAGACAGTGAGGAGAAATGTAACTGGAAGAACAGGAATTGTTGCCTATGCCTCGCACTAACCCATGGAACATGTCAAACACATGCCACGGACAAAAGCTTTCTACCCAAATAAACAGTAGATATACATCCCTGAGAAACATCAAGACCCATAAAATCAACTTAAAGTTTCTGGTGTAGTTAATTCGGGGGTAGGGTGGGGGTATATGAGCATATATGGTCCAATCTGAAACTTCCTGAAATATGTTGTCATCATATCATAACAATTATTAGTTGCGTACGATCAAAGAATTGGGCATAATTAGTCATATACTCAATATCATCTGCAATTTTGAAATAAAAATCTAGAACTCGAAGAGATCTTTCAGTTCTATTCTCATTTTATAATGATTTAATCTGTAATAATTTTATAAGAACATGAAAGTAGTCAAATAATAATTCGATGTGGCCCATAAGGGCATGAAGAATGGATGGATTTCAGGGGGTAAAATTCTCAAATGTCTTACCTCTGTTTTTCCCGGCAGGATAGGCTTTCCAGAATACAATTCTCCTAGTATGCAACCCGTACTCCATAAATCGACTGCAACCCCGTATTTAGAGGCTCCAAGTAAAAGTTCTGGAGGTCGATACCAAAGAGTCACCACACGGCTTGTCAATGGAACACTGTGATGAGGATCATAAAAGCTTGCCAAGCCAAAGTCCGCAATTTTCAAGATGCCACTGTTGTCAATTAGAAGATTTGACCCCTTTATGTCACGATGCAAAACACCATGACTATGACAGTGATCAAGTCCACTTAGAAGTTGCTTCATGTAACATTTAACCTAAAATGAAAATTTTAAAATAAAAAAACCCTAGAATTAGATATCAAGTAACAGGCTAAGTAAACCTTAAATTAATTTCTGATTATCGATTATACAGGGGCCTCTTTTCCATTCTCTGTTAATAGGCTATTATATTTGCACAGATATATGGTAGAGGGTGCATTAAAAATGCTCTATCCACATTTCTCCTTTAAAAGACAGTACCACAAAGATAAGAACTGTAAGAGAACTGTAAAAGCAAAAGACTACCTGAGGTTCAGAGAACTTAATGCTTGGGCTTGATCCAAGTCCTGTAAGATCATGTTCCATATATTCAAAAACAAGGTACAAGCTGCTAGATGTCCGTGCTGTGATCAATCCTTGCAACTTTATTATATTAGGATGATCAAGCCTACGCAAGAAAAGGATCTCTCTTGCCATAAACTTGACACTCTCAGGATCAAGATTATCAAATCTGACTTTTTTTAAAGCAACAAATGTATCGTTCAAGACATCACGAGCCTTGTAAACACTACTATAAGTTCCTTGGCCGATCTGAAAGAAGGAGATGCCACAACATGCACACAAAAAAAGGCAGGAACTGATAAATACCAACACGAACAAGAGTAATTAATCAAACAATCAAAGTAACTAGCAAAGAATTATCATATCATTTAGATGACAGACCAATTTTTTTTCCAGTTCTTGTAAGTTTATTCCCTACACAACGCAATATGATAAGATACATCTCGTAACAAGTAAAGAATCAGACATACTTTATTTAACTTCTCAAAAGTATCAGCACGCCGTGGTATCCATCCATTGATAGCTTCACTGGCAGCTGCAGAGAGCCAAGCTGGCCATCCTGCAGCAACTTGCTCAGCCACTGTAGCATTCACAATTCTTCTTGAACCCGGATGATCCAGAACAGCAACATCAGCCTTCTCTATCTTCTTACTCTTATTCTGATCATACAATCGCATTGAACCACTGACTTTCTTATCCATCAACATAACTTTCACATCACCACCACCACCCAATTGATCTTTAGTCCAAACCGCCTCCTTTCTTTTTGAAGAATTCAACCGCGAAGTCTTCCTCTCCGAGCGTTGCTTACTCAAACTCGAAAATGATCTTTTTGGTGGGCTTTCCCGGCTATCTTCAACGGCCGAAGGCTTGGAACATATTAAACCCATTTTGCTATATAAACAAAAATACACACCCCCACAAAACCCTCCTTGACAAGCAAAATCTAACACTCGAAAACAATCCAAACCTTCACAAAACCTCCTTCTTTACCCAACTCCATTAGAAAGAATCTAAGGGATAATGAACTACTTCACACCTCCAATAAACTTCTATTATTTGAAAATTTCAAATTTACCCAATACCCAAATTGCCAAAGTCAACAGGACCCTTAAAGTTACGAACTTGCAAAAGAATCTTGATTTATTTTTACAAAAAAAGAAAAAAAAAAGGTAAGCAAACCCAGAAAATTATAGGCTCTGCTTAGTGCTATGGATTACAACTACACTAAGTGTATGTATGAAAATTTTGGAATAAATGAGACGAATAAATACATAATACCTGGAACAGTGAAAGCTCAGAGAAGCGATTGAGAAATCGATTGACAAAGGCTTGAATTACCAAGAAGGAACTGGCTTTGTGTGGTTTTGGGTTGATTGTTCAACGCGTATTCAAAAGTTAAATATTTATAATTAAAATTTTAAATAATAGGGGACGGCAATCGCCGGCTATTTTCTCAGTCAACAAAACACACACACACACACAACACAAAACACACAACACAAACACACTCCTCTTCTCTGTCTCCCTCTCTCTACGGAAAAACAGTTGAAGTCGGTTGGGTTGAAGATGCTTAATGGGGGTTGTTTGGCACTTGAATGTTACATTAACGCGTTTTTATTGAAACCCGTCCGTCCCCGCTTCTTAAGGAATAGCGACCTTCAATAATAAATAAATAAATAAATGAAAGATCATAGTTTCTTTCTTTCCTCCTTTTTACCTTGCGATATTTTCATTGGGGTGACTTTTATATGTTTCCGATTTTGGCTCATTTTTTCAAAATTTGGTCTCTATTTTTTTCAAATTTTCTATTTACAATCTGAAGACAATTTCAAAATTCTGTCAACTTCATTCTCAAGAATAAATAAATAATCCTGTCAATTAATTTGATGTGATTTTGGAAACATCAACTCGTTTGTTTTTCAGAAAAATACTTTCTAGAAATTGAAAAGCCATCTCATAGAGAAATCAAGCTATAAAAAAATTTAGGGTTTGAATTTGTTCAATTTTTTTTTCTTTCTGAAGATCAATCTAAAACCCATATTGACCATTTTCGGTAATTCCTGAGTGAATTTTTATGAACTTAAACAAGTTTTTAGTTGTGAATTAGAATAATTTGAGACAAAAAATATTCATGTTAGGTGCGGTTGGTGACCCCCATCTTTGAAAACTTATATCTCTCATTATAGCTCATGGTTCTGTGCAACTTATTCTCTATTATTATAAAGCCAGACCATTATCTATGGTGTCACAAGTATGCTTCACCAAAGAACATTATGACAAAAATGTCCACAAACCAAAAATAGTGAGACATGACATCCAATAGTCTACAAAAGGTTATTATTGTATTTGACCCCAAAAAAAAAGTTAGCCTCTGATGAAGTTACTCTTAGGCTAAAAAAATATTCTCGAAAAAAAAAGGGTTAGTCTCTGAGAGTAGATTGAATATTTTTATTGAGCTTGATTTTGTCATTTGCATAAGTTTTTTATTTATGAAATTATCAATTTTTGGACGAATAATCAACAAAAAGGGTTTTTGTGATAATAATTTTAAATCTCAAAGGATGCTCGTATAAATTTTGAAACTCAAAGGATTTTGTGAAAACACTAAAAATCTCATGGCGTGTCGATATAATATTCTCATTTTCCAATTACCACCAAGATTTCACCATAAAAAGAAAAGCATTATTTATCACCAAGGTTTTGTGTACTAGCTTGGTGGAATATAATTGGTCATTTAACTTATTGGGACACTTTGAAAAGGAGAACCAACCAAAAGTGTACATATGAGTCGTATTCTTGACTTAAGTACACAAATTTCTTGGTTAGAAAATCAAAAGAAAGAAAAAAGGAGCATTTCGACCAAAAAAAATATTTAAATAAAAAAGGAGCAATATGAACCCAACTCACACTACTTTCGACTTTGATAGTACGGCCAAAAGAAAATCTTTGTCAAAAATAATTTTCTAGAAGAAAAAGAAAATGAATATTTGGGGGTTTTATTTGTCTTTTTCTTATAGGCAAGTTTTATCGCAAGCCTTTGTTGATGTCCAAAATTGAATTCAATTTAGATAGAAGATGTGTGGAGTCTTCAGCAGGACTAGGGAGTTGTGGACCATCGAAAAGGGCTATCTTCGGTCACAAGGTCATCTTGCAAAAAAAGGATGGAAGAAGCAATCATCAAACTTCGGGTACCGGTATGGTACCTGCCGAAAGCTCTTCAATGCTTAAGCCAGCAAGTGTGGGGTACACAGTAATTTTAACAGAGTAATAATAAAGGTGAAAATTAGTTATCTTACACAAAGTTTCGATGTGGGACTTTGTGCAAATCAAAGTGGTGGCGACATGTGTCCAAGGCTTAGGTTTTGTAGTTGAGAGCTTCGGCAGACAATTGCCACATCGAAGGAAGGTATCTTCGGTAGCTGAGATCATGATGGTGTCATCAGTGTTTAGGGATTCCTAGAAGTGTCTTGCCTTTAGTAGGCTACGGGTATGTCTGCGCAATGGTCTCTAATGTAGAATGTGCTAGGTTGATTATAGTATAAACAGTAGTCCCCCAAGTTGCCAATCAAGAAGTGGCGTATAGGTTGGGAACTTATAAAATATCGAATAATTAGACCAAGTGTTTCGGCATGGCGGATGCCATAGGCAGTAGACTCTGTGTCGATCGTGTAGGGGGTTGTCTGAGTCGACTTCCCCCCACACGATCGGCACAAAGCATATCGGCATGATCGGCATGGAGCCTTCTAATCTGTTGGGGGTTGCTCAAGTCGAGCAAGAGACTTCCCCTCACACGATCGGCACAGAGCCTGCTAATCGATAGAGGGTTGTGCGAGTCACACAAAAGACCGCCCCCCACATGATATACACGGAGCCTACTGATCGATAGAGGGCTGCGCGAGTCGCGCAAGGGACTTCTCCCCACACGATCAACACAAAGCCTATCGATCGGTATGGAGTTACGCGAGCCGCGCAAGAGACTTCCCCCACACGATCAGTACGAAGCCCACTAATCGATAAGGGATTGCGCTAGTTGCGCAAGAGACTGCCCCCCACACGATCAGCGCGGAGCCTGTCGATCGGTAGGGGGTTGTGCGAGTCGCGCAAGAGATTGCCCCTCACATTATCGACACGGAGCTTGCCGATTGGTAGAGGACTGCGCTAGTCGCGCAAAGGACTTCTCCCCACATAATCGACACGGAGCTTATCGATCGGTAAAGAGTTACATGAGTCACACAAGAGACTTCCCCCCACATAATTGATATGGAGCCTGCTAATCGGTAGGGGATTGCGCTAGTCGCGCAAGAGACTGCCCCCCCACACGAATGACACGAAGCCTACGGATCAGTAGGGGTTTGTGTAAGTTGTGCAAGGGAATTCCCTCCACATGATTGGCATGGAGCCTACCGATGAGTTAGGGGTTCTGCGTGTGATGTAGCCATTATTTTTGTGCTTCGTGTGGTAGCCGAATTGGTGTGGCCAAATGTGAACATACGTCATTGGTGTGGAAACCGAGGCGTTCGTTGGCACCATTTGTAACGCAATAATGAACATGGTGCATAAGTCTACTTGTCATTAGTGTGTAAAGGTATAAAAGCTCGTTGAGAGTTTGAAGCAAATATACTTGGTGTTTGGAGAGCGATTTTAAGAGAGTAAGTTTGGCAATTTTTGACGATTGGTCTAGGCGGCAATGATGATTTTCAGCGAAATGGGAAGATGCGGAGGCGATTTCCAGTGGAACTGTACGGTGGTGATAATAAGGTAAACATGCCTTTTTCATCCTTATTTTAGATTAAAACACGCTTCTTTGTTGGATTTTGGCATGGACCGTTGAATGTGTGTATGAACATTTGAGTATCATCCTTAGTGTGAAAACCCTATCCATTCCATCTTCTGGGCATCCTAGTTTAATCTTCGCATGCCGATTAGTTTTCTCCATTTTTTTGTTTGTAGATGTCTGAGAGTTCTGAAAATGATAGCAAAAGTCTCAATGCCTTGAGTGGGGAGTTAATTGAAAGTGAAAACCATGAGGAGGCTGGGGTTATCAATGGGGAAGATACTAAATTTGAGTATCTTGAAGAATGCCTAATAGAGGATAATAAGGTTGTGGTACATACTGAAGAGGGTAACCAGGCTTCTGTAGATTACTGTGAGGCTTGGTATGAAGTAATGCAAGTTGAGTATGTTGTACTAGAAGCTACATGTGATCGCGTACTGGCTCTGCCCCACACTCCCGAAGGTGGGTCCAGTCATCAGCCTAGGGTTCTATTTCTGGTGAGGTGAATGTAGCATCTACTTCGGCATGCCTTGAGGTACTAATTGGGGTGTCATTGCTGTTGAAAAATTTTATGACCGATGCAGAGGTGCTAAGGCTCAGAGAAGAGCATCAAATGCCAGTTTCGGTGGGTTTAAGGCTGTCAATTGAGAAGGAGACTATAAAATTTCCTTCTTTATGTTTGCGGCTATGTTACTTTGACATTGAGAAACTTGCCTTCGCCTTGGTTGTTTCAGCCAGACGTCTTTGACTGTATATCCAAGCCCACACCATTCATACATTTACTAATCAACCTTTGAGACAAGTCTTGTAGAAGCCAGAGACATATGGCAGGCTGATTAAGTGGGCAATCAAACTTGGAGAGTTTGATATTCACTTGAAGCCATGACCAGCCGAAAAAGGACAAGTCGTTGCCTATTTTCTCTTCGAATTCGCCGAACCCATACCTTCAGCCACTCCCCAGATCTTCTCTGAACTTACCCCACCACTGACTCTCATCCACCTTGCTGTTGAAGGCAACTTCGACCTCAGTGAGCCACTATGGACAATATTCCAATTTCCAAGGTTGGGGCATAAGCTTAGTCCTCACTTCCTCAGAGAAAGTTGTCCTGGAGTACGCCCTTCACTTCAACTTCCAAACCTCCAACAAAGTGGTAGAGTATGAAGCACTCTTAGCTAGCAATCGGCTAGCCAAAGAGATGGAAGCTAAGCAAATTCAAATATTCAGTGACTCCCAGCTCTCGTTGTTCATCAAGTCAATCAGGACTTCCTTGCCAAGGACACCTTCATGACAACGTACCTTCACTATACCCATCAGATGCTGAAAACTTTCAGTGCTTATTGCACCAGCCAAATCCCACGCTCTGAAAACAACTATGTTGATGCCTTGGCAAAGTTGGCTTTGGCAATATATCACAGCATCGATAGCAATATCCACGTTGAACTCCTAGAGACACCCAGCACCCAAGCGCCAATCATTTGCACTATTGACTACAACCCCACGTGGATATATTCCAGTTCTTACAAAATCAAACATTGCATATAGACCCTGCCGAGGCACGACGTGTTCATTGCTATTCCACTCAATACTTGAGCATTAACGGCGGCTTGTACAAACGCGACTTTAGCCTACCCTACCTTCAGTGTTTTACTCCAGAAGAAGGCAACTACGTCTTTCGGGAGGTCCATGAAGGCATTTGTGGAAACCACTCTGGTGCTAAATCTCTCGCCCACAAGTTTATTCGGCATGGATATTTTTGTCCCTCTATCCACACCGATGCCCAAGCCTTCACCCAGAAATGTGACAAATGTCAAAGGTTTGCCACCATCCCACAACTCCCTGCCGAACCATTAACACCATCCCACAACTCCCTACTTTGTCTGCTTTCTCCTTTGATAGTGGATTCCATTTACTGAACTTGAACCTGCAACAACAATAGATATAATTCAACTCTTGCAGCTTCGACAACAAAAAACAACAAATTCTTAAAATAAAACACACACAAGCGACAAAAGCCATAAAATTTGCGACCAAAGACTTATCGACTAAAAATCGCTAGGAACAAGTTTGGTGACGGTCTTTCCCGGCTTACACTCCCAGTCATTGAAGGCCATACACCACCGGTTCCTCCAAGACTTTTGTGAAGAAGGCAAGCACCCTATAAAGTAGCCTATTTCCCTTGCCTTTAGGCAATTTGCTTGCACCCAGTTGAATTTCCTTGTTGCCTAAACATTGAATACAAATGCATGAACTGCTCAAAATTTGGCTCCCCCAACTTCCCCAACTATCATGCAATATAAACCCCATGAAGAAGAATCCAAAAATTGGTATTATATTTCCCCAGTGCATATCGTAGCTTTAATAACATCATTTATACGTACCCATGGATGAAGCGGCAGTCTTAACCCATGTTTATACATATCCGTGAAAATCAACATGCAACCATCTGTAGGATATCTCACCACATCTGCCGCGATAGGCAACCTCAGCCTTATTGAAGGCAGAATACTGTAATCGACCCTGAGCTCTACAATATCCTCGTCAGTCATCATATTCTTCTTCAATAAAGGGACACTCACTCGTACTTCCAACCCTACCGAAATAGACTCCACAACCACATTAGTAGACCCTAATGGTCCTACCCGATTGCTTAAGCCTACCTCAAGAGTATGGGGCAAGGCAAGAACTCGATTGGCTACTACTTCTAGTACACTGTAGTTCCTCTGCATCTCTTTATAATTCGCCTCCCGAGAATCTACTCACTGCTTATCTCTCTCACCCTCACATTCCACCATCCTACTCTTTATCACACCCGCTACAACATGCTCTGATTAGTACTCTCATCTTCATAACCAATAGAAAAGCTACGCTCATCACTTTCAGTCTCTTCCCCACCGAAGATAGGGGGATCCTAACTTTCTTTACCATAACTCTCAGACATCTACAACCACAAAATAGAGAAAACTATGCACATGCGAAAATCAAAAGCGGGATACCTAAAAGGGACGAGATGCCTACAAGTTTCTTACTCTATGAAAGATACTCAATGTTCATACATTCATTCAAAAGGTTCATGAACATAATCAACGAAAGCATACATTTCAATCCAAAACACAAAGAAAAAGAAGCACAAACCTGTTTTTGGCCCTGTGCAGAAGGATCAGAAATCGCACCATTGTAGAATTGTTGCCGGAAATCTCCTCACCAAGAACAAGCAAATCGCTCCGCCATGCACACGCCTCATCGAATATTGCTCCACCACAAGAATTTTCGCCGAAAATTTCCTCTCAATTCTCTAAAACTCATAAGTGTTTAGCCTTCTTCACCTCGCGGTACTACTAATAGAAACTCGAGGTGCCGATGCCTTAACTTATGCACCAAAACCCTAAAAATAGTTCAAATGGCCATATTGATATTCACGCGACAAGCGCTACACAGTCACCCTGCCGACCGGCAAGGACTATGCCGATTGTGCAAGGGACTCGTGCAACACAATCACCTTACCAATTGACAAGGCCCGTAAGGGAAAAGTGTGTAGACAGACCCATAGCATGCCGAAGGTAGGACACTTCTCAATTGTCAAAGACACCTTCCTCCGATGTGGCAATTACTGCTGAAGGTGATTGCCGAAGTTCTCAATTATAGAACCTAAGCATTAGACACGTGTCGCCACCACAAGAACTTGCACAAAGTCCCACATAGAAACTTTGTGCAAACTCTCACTTTCACTCTTCCATAAAAGGGGAATAGTGCCCAAGTAAAAAGACGTAATTACTTTTCGCCTTTATTGTTACTTTACCAAAATTACTACATATCCCACACTTGCTGACTTAAGTATTGGAGAGCCTTCGGCTAGTACCACATTGGTACCCAAAGCTTGACGATTGCTTATTCCCTATTTCTCTTGCAGGATCTCTCCTTGCCAAAGGTCTGCGACACTCTTGTCCTGCTAAAGACTCCACACTTCTTTTCACCTAAGTTGACACGCGATTTTTGGGCATCAAAAAATGTTTAAATGATCTTTTCGGCTAAAAAACATGTGTAAATAAACATGGATTGTTAATTGAAAGCAAGCACAATTGATGTCAAAATAATCCACGGTTGCCCATTGGAGAAATGAAAAAGAAAAAAAAAAAGAGCCTTTAACCATCTGTTGAAGGTGTGGAGGTCAACAGCCTTTTTGTAAAGATTGTAAAGTCTCATTTTCCTCTTATACCTTTCTCATCGTATATATTTAACAATAAACCCTATAATTAACGAATGCCTTTATGTTTTGTTTAAGATTTCAATAAATTGAACTATTTTGGCATCTATTGAATTGAATTGCAGTTTTACTTGCAATGTTGTCGCCCCAACCCACGGGTTTACATAACCTTAGATTAAGATGTGATTCACACCTTAATTATAGAATTTAATTAAAACTATAACTAAAATGTGAAGAAACATTTAAATAAATTAAATAAATATTTCACATAGAATATTCAGGGAAACGACAACATCTGGAATTTTAAAATTTTACATTATTTTACAAGTCAAAACTACTCAAGAGTTCACTAAAAGAGTAGCTCATTATTTATCCACAAGCTATGTACACAATACACTCTATAGATACGCCAAAATCATCACAAGCTCTAGATTTCAGGTTCGATACCTACAAAATCTATTAGGGGGTGAGCGAAACCACGGCTCAGTAGGGGCATAAACTTTTTTACATGAAATTGATATAATTAAATTAAATGACATACAATCACACAGCCAAATATCACATAATTAAGAATAATGCATGAATGCTCTTCTCCTCTAATCCCGTTAATTCATATAACTGGACAAGCAGACCTGCACGTTCCATACCATGCTTATACCACTTGGTCCCGAATGCCCATTTATATGAACTAACACCCATTTCAGTCATCCCATAATTTCCCCTTTTGTTAGTCATCTTGTCTAACTCCATGTCGCCAGTCCCAAATCACCTAATAAAAACTATGTGCACTGTGGGATCCCTAAGACCTGGTACCTGTCAAGAGTTAGACTCAACTACACAAAAGACTATTTCCATTACCCTCTTTTCCATCATTATTTTCTCAATCCAACAACTCCAACCAATTTCCATGACATGATATAATTATGCCTTTCACATATCTCATGTATCTTACAACAATGTAACCTTTTAAAACATCATCAATGTATATACAATTATGCCAACATTGTTCAAATAGTTAAGAATACGTAAACACTCAATACAAGGAACGTCAATCAAATTGTACCACGCATACTATAATGCTTACAAAATTTAATTAAATCAATCTCTGAAAAAGGCCCCCAAGAAACCCCTACCTCGTTTCCAAAGCTAGCTCCAAGTTAAGAAAACACACAAGCTATGACCTCTAACTCCTCCTAAGAATTTGATCACCACTTGCTTTCTCTTGTTTTCTTTCTTCTTTTCTCTCTCTCTCTCTCTCTCTCTCTCTCTCTCTCTCTCTCTCTCTCTCTCTCTCTCTCTCTCTCTTTATTTTTCTCTTCTCTTTGCATGCACTACTATGCAACGTCCTGTGTTTTCAAAATCAAAGGCAATGACCCCTATTTATGGTAAATACTAAGACGGCATGCCAATGGGTTCTAATTGGTGGATGCACTTCAACTAATAACTTTTGCTCCAAGTTTTAGTAATTATTAATTCCTCAACACCACCAGCTCATACTAAAAGATTAGTCATCAAATGGAATGACACTTGTCGAGTAATCAATCTCAAATAGAAAAGTTTTAGCACAACTAACTTACACGTCAAACTCAAAGCAAGAAAAAAACTGCCACCCCTGGCTTGTTTGCATGTAAAGCTTTTGCCAACACCAACTCTACACCATTTAGATAGCCATATGCATGAACAAATTCACCACTATTAAAATTTAAAAGAAAATCTAAAGGAAATCATTAAAACCATTTGAATACAAGGAACGGTCAAGAACTATGTGAATAAAAGGAATTTAAATTTTGTAAACATATAATACATATATATATATAACAAATATTTTTGTTTAATTATCATTTAAGAAAAACTGACTTTCACAAATGGTGTAGTTCAATAGCTTCAGATAAATGGTTGTATTGTTTTCCTAAAGTTAGGAACTATTAATTTAATTTATTGAAAACCCTAAACACTCCATGAGAAAACCGTAAGGAAAAAAGTCTTAGCTGCCACCCTCTTTGGGGGTTGGCTGCCTCCTTCCCTGCCTCCTCCCTTCTCCTTTCATCCCTTCTTTTCTTTTTCCTTCCCTTTTACCTCAAGATGTTTAGTTTATTTTGTGATGTGGAAGGAGTCCCCATGAAACAATGTCGTTGCCATGATATAGTCACCGTATTTTGGCCCTCATACACAAGGAGTTGGCTCATTTTGACATAGTTTGGAGCTCTAAAGAGGGGAAGATGTCTGGTTGGGTTCGAGTTTAGCCAGTGCAAGGCTATGAATTTAGCCGGTATGGTGCTATGAATTTCTTCGGGTTGCTCGGAAGATGTGGAGCAGTGGCCATGTTGCTTAGCTTTATTTTAGACTAATAATTTTCAAAAAGCTTTGATTTGTTTTTTATTTAGGATTTTTATTTCTTTTTAGTTTTTGGCTTTCAATATTGATTTGCCATTTCTGCCATTGTGCGTCGGATTTGTATTGTATGTCTAAGTACATGTGCTTCTGGTTGCTGGATCGGGGATTTAGTCATTGTTTGGGCTGTGCGTGATTCTTTCCATATCAATTCAACGGGTTGTTGTGTTTGGTCACTGGAGAAGATTTACACATATTCGGCACATAGTTGCTTTGTACTTTTTTTATTCATCGATAATATACTATCGCTAATTTTCAAAATAGATAAATAGTTATATCTTCTTACATATTTTTTAACATACTCAAATAATATAAAATGGATCAATTTAATAATACTAAAAGTTGTACCATTGAAATATTCTTAAAGAGATCTTTAAAAAAGAGACTAATTTTGAATTTATTTGAAAAATAATAATAATAATAATTTCATGCCAAACTTGTATATTTGGATTTTTCTTTTTCAAAAATATAGGCATAGAAAGGTTCAAGTATTCACTCTTCACATATATTAATTGTTGTATTAACGGTATAATGTATTAATTGTTGTTATTTTTTCTATTTTTTATTTGCTTGTGGATCCTATAGTTAGCCTATTGCAATTCAATAGAGGGTTCGTCATTTAGTACCCTATATTGCAATTGCATGTATTGCCATGAACTAAAATTACATTAATCTTAACTATTGCATATGCTCTGAGAGTTGTGTGTGAAGGTTATGGAAAATAAAATGGAAATTCAAGAAAAGTTCCTCATTCGTACTCACTTTTCTTTTTTCTTTCTTAATAAACCCTTTTAAAAAATAAAAATAAATAAACGTAGTCATTTTTCTTACCGTAATGCTAGGGAAATCAAATTTGTGCACCAAATTTGAGTCCCAAATGATGTGGCTCACGCCATATCATCACTTTAACTTAATAAAATTGCCAATATGTATTATTCTAAAAAGAAAAATTAAAAACCATGTAAGTTTATTAATCCAAAGTCTCAAACTTAATTACCACCATATTCCACCACAACCAATCATGCCTCCTTTGCACCTTTACCATCAACTCAGCCTACCCCAAGTCAACCTTCTTAGATTTGTTCAAGCAACAAAAGTGTTGTAAACAAAAAAAATTCCCAACCATTCGCTCCCCATTTGATTTTGGTAAACGATAAAATCTTCTAAATATTTTCTTTATATAAAATTTTGATTAATAGAAACATATTCCTAGTGCACTATGTATAGTTTTAAATAAATAAAAAATGAACAATTCTGGTTCACCACCAAATCACGAATTTTTTCAAACTTGTCAAATCTAAAAGCTTTTATGTTCTTCTTGTAAGGTATATAGTCCATTAGAATTGATAGCCCAAAGATCTGCCATACACAATTCAACCTCTTAAATTGTCTGGGATGATGGGGCGCTGTAGGTTGTATGCGGTGCACCAAGAACATATAAAAAAATTTGTGGTTGGGGGATATGGTGGTGAAAGTTTTGGGATTTCAGTTAACATTTATGCTTTATTTTTTTAAAAAGAAATTAATTGCTGTAATTAATACATGTTGGCAATTAATTGATGATGTGTCATTTGTCACATCTCAATTGGGGCTCAAATGTAGTGCACAAATTTGGTATTCCTAGCATTATTCGAAGAAGGTTACTATTACAACTTGCAAGTGGGGTTGTGCCAAAGCTATATATTTTTTATATAATATTTGATAGAGATAATTATTAATTATCAGATAATTTTTCTATCATTTTCTTTTCAATAAGGACGATGTTCTAGGTCGCTCTCTCGTTCAAGCCAGGAGAGCCTTAACGGCTAGGGTTAGGGTTTCTCCAGTTTTCTTTACTCATTTTCTGCGTCTTCTCCCTCATTCTTCTCTGATTGTCTCTTTGGGTTCTTTTTGGTGAATTGAGTATGACGTTCTTTTTGCTCTTTTTTTCTCCGTGGGGTGGCTACGTTGGCTTCCTTTCTAGGTTCCCAAAGAGCTAATTGCTGGTGAGGGGTCTCCATATTCTATGGAGATGGCCACCACCTCTTTTGCTTAAGGGGATGACAAGTATGTGGCACCAAGGGGGAATCAGAAGCGTGCGAAAACTGGTGTTGGGCATCTAATTGTTAGTGACATGGATTTTTCTGGTAAGCATAGTTTTTGTACCAAGGATTTTGTTGACAAGGCGGAGGAGACCAGCCTCAAGGGGTCTCCAAGATCTCCCTAATAATTCTCCTATGGAACGTTCGTGGGCTTGGCAACTGATGAACGTTCCTACTATAAAGATCTTTCTTCGAATTTTCTTCTGGCTAAGAGGCCAATCTTGGTCTGCCTTGCTTGTCAGCTGAGGTTTTGGATCAAGAAAATTGGAGGTGGTGGTTGGTGTTTTGCTGGATCTGTTATGATGCTCACAATACGTTTTTGACTATGTACGAAGAACTATGATGCTTTCTTTAGATCATAGGAGGCGTTCTTTGACAATATTTGCGTAGTGATGCGATGTGTTTAAATGGTTTTGCCGTTGGGTGATTGGCTGGATCTATTATGATACCCATAGTACGTTTTTGACTCTGTATAAAGAACTATGATGTTTTTTCCTAGATCATAGGAGGACTTCTTTAACAGTACCTACGTAGTGATGGGATGTTGTTTTAAGGGTTTTGTGGTTGGGTTTTAGGTTGGTTTGTTTCATATAAGTTGTTTGACTCTTCTGTTTAGTCAATAGCATGAGTGGTATTCTTTCCTACACTGGGATTTTGTTTCTCTATGAAGGTTTTAACGAGGCCATCGTTAACATGCTAGTTGTTACTATGTAATATTCTTTTCAGTTTAATGAAATACCATTTTTCCTCAACAAAAAAGAGGATGATGTTCTAAATTATTTTAATGTAGAGGGAAGAGGTTCGAACTCGAATGCAAGATGGGCACATTGTCTTAGCCAACTGGCCTAACCCACATTTACGAACAATTGTTTTAATTTTTTCTCTTATGAAATGGCATGGTATTATTTACGGAAATACTCCATTAAATATTTTATATTGAGGATTAGTCAAGAATTTCTAATCTCATTTATTGGATCACATGAATGAAAAACAGGTAATCCACATATCTCACGGATGGCTAATGTATGTAAATCTGAAATACCTAATGGCCATCAAATTCAATCTTGGGCCTAGCTATAAAACAACTTGGATAAGGGTAAACAATAAGTATAGCTATAAAACAACTTGGATAACATACATAAATATAAGGTTTTCAAAATGCTGAGAAGGATCAAATGACCCTTGTGGGCCTTGAGCATGGTATTTCAACTTGTCTGCAGCATCATCTCCTCCTAATCATTACTCTTCCTCTCTTTTTCCTTTTCCTTTCCTCCCGCCATGCCTGTTGAAATGTGGAACATATATGAGAGCTGCTGAGGGGTGCGTGTTTTGCGGTCAAATGCTCTCACGCCAATAAAACCTGAAAGCTAAAAAGAGTCATTAATTGAGTAAGATTGTTAATTTTCATATGATTTCATGGATGGCCATAAGCTTGCAGTTTTTATTTTCCTTCTTAACAAAGTTTCTTGATAATGTGTGCTTTTATTTTGAAAAGCACATAAGTAAATTTTGATGCAAACTCAAAGTATAATCACAAGTTTGCAACTTCAGTGAATCTATAAGACAAAATTATGTATATTCTTCTATAATAGACTTTATTTAGTGCTCTGTGTTTCATCCAAAGGTGCACAATTTTAGTTTTGTAATGTGATAGTTATTGTGTTACTATCATGGTTTGTTCTATTTCACAGTTTGAACCCAGGAATATTTTTAATTATTTCTTTCATTTTATTTTCAGCTCTTGTTTCCCAACCTTCTTGTGTAGAACTTATCTTAATAGTATCACTACCTCTATGACAAATTATGGATTCGTCCTCATACCAAACTGATGTTGGAAAACAAAGAAAAATGATATTTACATAGCAGTACAAAGGGGGAAACAAAGGGTTTTTATTGATTAGATTTGTTAAGGCTCTAATTAAAAGATTGTTCTGTTTTTTTGTTCGAAAAATTTGTTAAAAATGAGTTTTGCACTTTCAATCCAACTAAATGTGTTTTGACCCTGTTTCTATGCATGCAATAAGAAGAAAATTTTGAGACGTTTGTTTGACTCTTCATAGTGTGAGTGATACTCTCTTTTCAGAGAGTTTGGCATTTGTCAATCTCAATTGTGGACAATGCAAATCGCATTGCACGCTCAGACATGATTCACCATATCAAAGGTCCTACCACAATCTAGCAAAATAACATGCCAAACTGTCTTGCATGGGAGAATCGCTCTATATATAATGCATACAACTCATCTAGTGTATGGATTATTCACCTTTGAGAATTATCGTTCTTGCGGTTCCAAAGTATGCAGTTCGCTTCTCTACACTCCATATCCATGATCTAGGAATGTTGATCAAGTGTACGCTGGATTCATGGTCAGCAAATACCTGCATATATGTGCTTTAGCACAGTAGCTTGATCTAAAACACTATTGATATTTTACATGCTGACAGACATAATATAAATGTTTGGAGAAATGTTGAGTAAGCTCATGGTCAGCAAATACCTGCAAAGGGATGCTATATGTTATTAGTACAGTAGCTGATAATTTTATATGCTGACAGACAGAATATAAATCATTGGAGAAATGTTGAGTGACCTCATTAACTTGAAAGTATGTCCTGTTGAGTGGAAAGCTCCCTGTTTGCCGTTCGACACAGAATCTGTTTCATGCGTTAGTCCTTTTACATAATTGTCTAAAGTACTTATTGCAAGTTGAAACTGTAATAGTGTGCACAAGTGCTCGTAGATGCAGACTAACAACTCACCAAAATTGTGCCAAGAATTGTATCAGAGGCTTGTTCTGGAAGACGGCTGTGTGAAAAGCATGTCTTCTCACCATTACACAGTTCTCCAGACTCCTCGGAATTGCAGCTTCTCTGAGGTGATTGAAATGAATTGAAGTTTGATCTGATGTTGACATTTCCACAAATAATTGATTAGCACATATTCAAACATTGTACCATATTTTCAAGTTGGGAAACTCTCATCTTAGACATCATAGTCCTTTTACTATCGAAAACATGAATCTTTCTGAACACTTCCGAATTGTAAAATATGTTTTCTGGAAGTAAGGTTGTACCTGAAGTCCATATAGCAAGAAGGTATGGGCTTGGATCATGGGGCTCTCTTCTCTTAAACTGCGGCATTCATATTTTCAGAAGTTAATAAACAACCATGCAGATGAAAGTTCTTTTCACAGGAAAAGAGTAGCTGACTTACCCCTGCCAATAGAGGATGATTGTCTGGAACTACATAGCTGCATCATAATTAAAATTAGTTACAATGCAATGGTAAGGGGACATCAAATAATCATAGAATACCATTTATGAAATATGCTTAAATTTATTCCCCTATCTTTTGGAACTATTTTTCTCTGCAAACCAATTAACCATACCCAAGAATATTATAACTATTGCACTAATTCATTCCACTTTATCCTAGGATCTGTTTTCTCATCAATTCTAAATGCTTTGAACATACAAAATGTTTCTTATCATACACAAATACATCATATTATACTAGAAGATTTGAAATATCTGGAGCCATCAAAAGATGAGATAGGATCAATTTTATAAATAAAAAAAATCTTTTATTATTTTAATGGGGGTTTCACTAAAACACCCAAAATGGGGGCTGAAATTATAAAAAAACCCAACACCCAAAACACTTTATAAACACACCCAAAACCCATCATTACACACACTCAAAACCCATTTATAAACACACCCAAAAAATATACAATTGTTTATTTTAGAATTGATTTTGGATGTGTTTCTATATTTAAATAGTGTGTGGGTTTTTTTATAAATACATGCCTAGAATTGGGTTTATTTATAATAATCTATATTTTAATACCTGTATGCTCACAGGAATATAATTATCCAAAAGTAAAATTATATAACAGATCTTTATTGGATAACCAAACCACCTATAGTATATCTATTGCATTGTAATACCAAAGAGATTGGACTATTCAATTTATCCAGTACAGAAAATAAAAAAGGTCAAACTCAACTTACACTAACTGCTTTGTCCTTAAACGGGCTACATGCTTCAGTTTGGGAGCATAAGCATTTTGTGAAGCAACTAATTCTGTTGACGTATCATTTTCTCGAAACACACACATGTATGGCTTTAAATTTTCTGAGAAATTTTCATCTCTCATTTTAATTGTTGGAATGTAATTAGGGTCATCGAGAAAGAGATCTTCAATGTCTGGTATTTCTGTAGATTCAGGTTGCAGCGATGGTGGTTCCTCAATGACAGGTTCACAACTTTTTGTTTGGTATTCCGATTCACGGTTGGCCTCAAGAAAGGATAGTGATATTGAATTGAGTGCCTCAAAAGCCAGACTTGGAGGAGCAGCAGAACTATCTTCCTTTGTTGGCCTCGCCTTCTTTTCCATCCTTGGTAAGGCAAGCCTTGCGCTGCATCAAACATGTACATTAGATTCATATCATACCTAGTGAGATTAAGAGTTACAACTCACAAGTAGTATCTCTTTCTAACATAAGAAATAAAAAACTGAAAAATAAATAAAATAACAACAAAAGTTATATTATTAGTTACTCTTTTTCTTAGTTTCAATAGTTTGTGATGCAACATCCAAATTTCTATTTTCAAGTTCTTAGTGAAGTGATATCCTGAATCATGTGTTGTGATATAATTTTCAAATTCCTCACTTCATATACATTAATATTTTATATACAGGTGCATTTAAATTTTGAGGAAAACCTTGCAAATGCAGTAGCGTAGTGTCTGCACTCTCCCCTCATCGGACAAGAATTGCAATTTGGTTTTCTTTTTGTGCAATAAACCTGCATAAACAAATATTAAAATACATTGCCAGCATTTAGAATTTTCATCTAACCAATTCTGAGGTTTCATTTTTGCAAAATATGGTCTGAGTCTGAAGAGATATACCTTTCCAAAAGTTATGTGATAATGCAGTTCATACCTGTTGAAATAATATACTAAAATGAGTACAATTCTTAATTTATTAAAGCTGATTTCTTAAAATAAAAATAATCTTAGGGAAATTTGGGGATTACATTGTTAACGGATCCAAGGTCTCTAGTCGTGGCCAAAGATACCTCTAAACTGAATCCATCACAGGCATCCTACACATACAAAATTTATAGCGCTCATTGAAAATAAAAGTAATATGTCTTGTTAGTAAATTTTGTACTTACTCGTCCAATAGATCTATCTGAAGCGATTCATTTGGTTGAAGAGGAACCCACCCTAGACGAATCGCTATCCGGCCAACGTTTACACTAACCTAATAGAAGAAAAGAATACATTTTTGAATAAAACATTTACAAATTACATCCGCCTAAACAGTATGCTCATTAAAATCATACCGGGAAGGCTGCATGCTGGAGTGTCAAAGTCGCACGAACTCCACACTTTTCAAGCATTAATACCCTCAATTTCTCTCAAGTATTCCCTACAATTACGGATGGTTGAATGATCAAACTTTGGCAAATACATATAACTAGAATGAAAATAACAGAAAGATTTTAGCATGCTTTGTATTGTTAATGTATGCTTACGTTACTAGCTTAGGTGGGGCATTTCTCAACCACTTGAGGTATATTTGTTTATGGTCTTGATATACTTGGTTAAGGAACTTCTGCAAGTGAGTAAAAATAGTTAACTTACAAAGTTCCTCAAAAATAAAAGATAAATAAAATAAACTATGCAACAGCAACAGTACTTGATTTTAGGATACTAATTTCATGTATAGGAAATATTATAGAAGTCCTTTTAATCAAACTTCTGGAAGAGGAATAATTTGATTACCTGGACTCGTCCAGCAATCATATTTTGTTGGCCACGCACTCGGATAGCATGAGCAATCTCACCAACTTCTGCGTGTCTAACTGCCTCCCAGTCTACTGAGTCCAAGTGATTTCTATTTCTTTCTCCACTGGTAGCATAGATCTTTCCAAAAAACTCCCAATCAGTTTTGGCCTTCACTATAGCCTTCTCGTTTTTTCCTCTTCGAGTAGCTTTCGTTGTCTCACCAGATTCCATGTCTGAATGTTGCTCTTTTAAATTCAGTTTGTTTCCCTTCTGTTTTTTCTGGTTGAACCTGTTGGCATCTTTAGGTGGCTGCAAGCAAATTTTCAGATTTTGGATCATAGTATCAGCTGTGCTCTCAGGCTTATCAAGTGGCATATTTACAGAATAGAGGTGACTCTAATAATTTTGTGCAGCCATCTCATCCTTGGTTTGTGAGCTACACTCGGGTGGCAGACTAGGCATTCCTTGTGATGCATGAAAACCAACTTCTGTTGAAATTTTCTGCTGAACTTGGGGATTATATGTCACTACACTGTCCTCCTAGATTTCCAGATGATCTACCTTTTCATTGAAATGGATTTGGGAAACCTCTGGAGGCTTGTAGGAACCACACAGAGACCTTGACGCCTCTTCAAGGTCATTAGATTCGTCAGAGCTTGACTCCTTATTCCCACACTCTGCAGCTTCACATGTGAGCAACTACTCATCAGTTACTGGCATGCATGATAGAAACAATTCTACTCCCAGTCAATTCGTGGCTGCCTACCATGTTTATATGTCTTTACAATCTGTTTTGTGGGAAGTAGACTGACAGGGGAATCTGGCGGCAAGTGACATGAAGGCAGAGCTGTAGAAGAGAATATGAAGTTAATAGTCTCATTATGAACCCCCAACCGAAAAAAAACAAATTCTAGTTTATCAAATCTGAAGCTACCTTGAAAAATGATCTGAAACATTCTGAGTTGGGAAAACCCCAACTACTGAGTCCACAACAGAACCTTTCCAAGGTGAAAATTTCCTATCTCCTGCTCAGAAAATAATTTTACTATTAGGAAATTTGCATATAATTTTCTGTAACAGTTTCGACAAGTATTAGCCGGGATTGTACCTTGGATTGTGTGCATCCGAGATATAAGTAGACTAATCCGTCCACAAAAAACTTCTCTTTCATTCCTCCACCAATCCTTATCACCTTTATTCCTTTGACCCTCATTAACCTTGTCTTGCATTTGAACCTTCCATGTCAAAGCTAGTTCATATTCTGTGTGAGAAAGCTTTGCAAGCCTTTTGTTGTTCTTCCCCTTGTATGCAGCTAACATCCCAAGCTGACCACAAGGACTATGTGTACCTTGATCTCGTTGTCCTTGATATGGAACTAGCATTCCCTGGTCGTTCCTTGCAACATGTGCATCTTGGTCATGGTTATCTGTCACCTCCCTTCCATTTTTTTTTTGCAAATAACGCAGCTTTATTAGCATCCAGCCTTTGAAAGTTCTCAGTTTCTCGCCTTTCGCTAACTCTTTCTCTGAGAGGAGGTCTTGGTGACTAGTTGCAAATTGGAATTGCAGTTAGACCAGCTAAGTTCACCACAGATATGCCCCTTTGATCTCTTTTTCTTTGTCGTAATGAGTGACGGCAGTGCATCAGTTAGATCTATGATTTCTGTTGTTTGGTATCGCAGCCTTCCATGGTTTTTGTTGCCGAGCATATTGAACACTTCTTTTTTACTGTTTTTCGGGACTGATTTCTTGTTATATACGTCTCAGTGTAACGTGGCTTGCACTCTCGTGAAACTTACTTGCTAATACTGACCACCTGTCTACTTTCGATCTCCTCCTCATCATCCTTTGTTTCCTGCATTTCTTAGGAAAATTCAGTCCTACTTTTCCGCTATAGTTGAGGCATTGATTTACTAGGAAATTTGTAGGCTTTGGTCTTGCTTTCTGTGGTGTCTTAGGCTCCAGAGTCCTTCTAGGCCTTCCAATACCAACCACTTTCGGCCTATATCCTCTCTTCTTTCGTCTCTTCCGTGGCCTTTCATTCAAGTCTGTTCCACCATCCGGTCTTCTTTTCAAGTTATTCTTTTTCCCTGATAGGCTTGAAGGGCTAGGCAATGCTGAGCAACCAATACAGTTTGTAGCATTGAACTTGCAATCGTCATTCTTTGTTTGACTCTCTTGCTCAAAATTTTCCTAATTTTGTTGATCATCTGCAGTCACCTATCTCAGAATATGAATGCTACCGGTAGTATCAGTAAGAACTGAAAGTATATAAGAATGTGATAACATCTGAAAAAAAATGCATTCCAATACCCACAAGGGGTGCCAAAATCAGTAAGATAGGCTTGTAAAATTCATGTTAATATTATAAAATTCTATTCCTCAATTGATTTACTTTTTGGCTGAATAGACAAATTTTCAATCCATAAGCAGTATTAGATGAAGGAAGAGGATCCTACTCCTTTGTTTTTTCTCACACAATTTTAATTTTGTAATGTGATAGTTATTGTGTTATTATCATGGTTTGTTCTACTTCACAGTTTGAACCCAGGAATATTTTTAATTATTTCTTTCATTTTATTTTCAGATCTTGTTTCCCAACCTTCTTGTGTAGAACTTATCTTAATAGTATCACTACCTCTATGACAAATTATGGATTCGTCCTCATACCAAACTGATGTTGGAAAACAAATAAAAATGATATTTACATAGCAGTACAAAGGGGGAAACAAAGGGTTTTTATTGATTAGATTTGTTAAGGCTCTAATTAAAAGATTGTTCTGTTTTTTTGTTCGAAAAATTTGTTAAGAATGAGTTTTGCACTTTCAATCCAACTAATTGTGTTTTGACCTTGTTTATGAATTAGAAAGGGTTGGATGCTCTTTCAGTATTACAACAAGCTATCAATAAGAAGCTGCAGGACTGGGAATTACAAACCTTTCGAAAAGCATTCCCTAATTTCCAGTGTTTCTATGCCTGCAATAAGAAGAAAGTTTTGAGACGTTTGTTTGACTCTTCATAGTGTAGACTAGTGACACCTTTAGTCATGAGATCAGCAAGTTGATGAGCAGTGCATAGATATCCAGCTTTGCCAACAACACGAGTGTGAAACTATTTGGGCCTAAATTTCACGCGTCAGTCCAATTAAAATTGGCCCATTTTAGAAGGAGTTTTTGGGACTTTGATTTAAAAGACAGAGATCAAGCCTAGATGGTTTCAGAGGCCCAGACCCTTGTTGACCAATTAGCAAAAAAAAACACATATTGAAGATTAATTACAAAAAACAAGGTCATTTAATCCAAAATAACCAGTTGCTAATCAAGAAAAATGGGCCCGGTTTCAAAGATCTCCAGAAGCCCAAAGATCATCACCGTTGATCTCAATTCAAATCAAGGCAGATCTTTTGGAAGATCTTTTCCCCAAAAGAGGAGGCCTATGTGACGTTGAAAGTCAAAATTTCCAACTAAGGAAGTGACGGGGAGTTAATGGAAACAGATTAACCAGAAGAACACTCTCCATAAACCATTCAAAATGCCAAAAGGAAAGGACAACCAAGTTGCGCTTATACACCCATAGAGGGCTCTACATTGGAACAAGATGTGTTTTTCAAGAAATAAAACAAGAGACGAGAGTTGTTCGCTAGAAAAGCAAAAAAGGACCACATAAGCTGAAGCTTATTGTTAATGGTTCTTCTTTGCCAGAATAATAACTTCCCCTTTTTGTGGCATTGGAAAAGGAAAATCTTTTTGAAAGATCTACCACCTAGTGTTAAAGATTAAAATAAAAACCCTCATTCCAGAGTTCTCTATAAATATGAGAGGAGGTGAACAGATTCAAGGACAGCCAAAAAATCAATCAAGACAAAAACTCTCAAATTATATTGACAAATTCAAAAGAACAAAGTCATTCAAATCTCAAAAGCCTTCAAACTCTGAAGCAATCAAGTTATTCAGTTTGAAAATTCATCCAACCCTCAAGGAAAACAGCCAGAACTTAGGTCATTTCAATTCAAAGAAACAATTCACAAAGGAAACAAGACTTCTCTTATTACAAATTTGGTCCAGAATAGGCCAAATCAAACAGAAATCAGGTTTTTCACAATATGAAAACCTCAACAAATTTATAGGGATGCTTCGAGTGCTTAGAATTGCCAGAATAGCTCTTGGTTGATTCATCACCAAGCAGAACAGATATTGTGGTGCAGCTCCAGATCAACAATCGTTAATCCAACCATTTTCAATCCAATCCAGACCGAAGAAATGTCAATTCTGCCCATCCAGCAAGCCTCTCCATGGCCAAAACAGATTAAAGCTCTGCCAATCTCGACATTAGTATCGATTCCCAGTTGAACCTCATCAGTTGAAAATACTGACGTGTAATTCTAGTATAGATATATATCCAATCCAGCCCGATTTACCAAACTAGGCAGAAGTCAAAGTCCAATGTTTCTGTTCTCCCAGACTTGGCAGTTCTTTTCCTCACCAGTCCAATGTTTGTGATAAATTGTGAAGTCCTCACCAATCTGAGGTAAGAAAAGAACTTACTTGGGAGATATTCCTCACCCAAGTTCACAATCACTTGTTTAAAGTCAAAAACTTGGGGCGCAAGTTGTCTATTTTTCTTGTATAGGTTTTTTTTGGTTAAAATTCTGCCCAAGGCCTTTGTGCATATATATATATTTTTATTTTTTGATTTATTTATTTATTTATTTATTTTTTTTTTGTTAGAAGCAACTTTTGTGCTTATCATGGTTGTGTTTTTGCTTTTTTTTTTTTGTTGGGAAATACGCTTTATTAGAACACCATAAGAGTATACAAAGGAGTGGATGAAAACATCCGAAAACCTACCTGAAAGCCAGGAAAAATGTGAAATGAAATAGTTCTTTTTTGGTACAAAAAAATCTCTATAACTCCACTATTGACGAAACTCTAGTGCAACTTTACAATGGAATAAAGGTGGGAATTCAAATACAGTTAAGAACCCGATCAATACAATACAATTGAGATTAACAAACAAAGTTATTTCATACAAACTGAACCACAACCGCTCACCTCAATTAAGAAGTTTTGATTCTGCTTTTGAAATTTGGAACTGCAGCAGTTATGTGGAAATAGAACTGCAAGTCCATACTCCTTACTACAGTTGTGGACTGTTTTATCACGGATCTCTTCAGATCTCTATCCTTCCAAAATCACCCTGCATCTCCACACCTATCTACTTCCGTTCACAAGCTTCACAGATGAAATATCAATATCATTAACCACTGAGACCACATAAAAGTGACCTTACCTACTGAATTTCAAATTTGACAACCAAATACTTTCAGATTTTCAATAAGCAATATTCATGGCAAATTATAATCTGATTGTCCTGGTATCTACCTTATTGAGACCAACTACTATAAGAGGTTGAGGAGATGCTGATGTAGCACAGCCCGTAGGTATTAGATTAAGCACTTGAACAATAGAACATAGAAGAATATAAGAGACCGAGGAGAAGAAATATAGATCGAAAAGACGAGATAAAGGGCAGAAACAGTAGAACAAAGAAGAATATATGAGATCGAGGAGAAGAAATATAGATCGAAGGGACGAAATCAGAGAGTTCTAGGAAAAGGTTTACTCAACATTCAAATCTGAATTGTAAAGAACTACATGGGGTTATTTATAGAAAACTAAAACCTAGACATAATAGGATAAAAATCCCTTGCTTAACAGAAATCCTAACCCAAATAAAATAGGAAACTTAAAACTAGAAATCTGGAAATCTGGAAAAGTAGAAATCCTACTAGAATTGGGAAAACTAGAGAATCTAGGAAACTAATAAATTTAGGTCCTATGCGTCCTGCATCAGATGCAGTCCGCGTTTCAACAAATTTGCAAGTGATTATGCACTAGAAAGCAGCAAACAAATAAAACCTATGCATGTTGAGAGAACAATTTGGTACAACAAAGTGTCATCTCTTGCGTAATCTATAATTGCTTTAATAGTCCAAATGAATTCCTTAACCAGTAATAGAAAATTTCACATTTTAATAAGAGAGGAGAAAACCATAAGCCAGAAGAAAAATATCAACCACTTTCAGCACATGTCAAATGTGTTAAAGAATTAATATTGAAAAAGTATGATATAATGAGAGGAGAGGGAATCAACAAAAGAAAAAAAAAAGGCTCGAACCGTAAAACGGGGATGAATTCATATAAACAACGAAAATTATAACCTGTTCAGCTATGAGTATCCTTAGAATCGAGCGAAACACCAGCAGATGCTAAGCTTACAATGTCATCCATGTCCTGATATCTAGCAGCCTGCCAAACACTAAAATGTCATCTTCAACTACAATTTATTTCATGAAACCAGGATATAAATTCCAATAAACTTCTCATTGTATAAAACACAATACATCATATAAGTTGAGTTCTTTCAATCAATAGAAGAGGGTATTTTCAAAAAGAGGATTAACTCTTGGAAAATTGTAAAATCCACCAGCTTTCCTGCACCCTACAACACTAATGTTACTCGCGTTACAACTTTTATAAGCCAGATAGTCACAATGTGCACTACAAAAAATATAAACCAAAACTGCTTCAGTGGCTAATTTATCACCACTGTAACTCAGATTTGAAGCTCACACTGCAAGCCAACATAGATGGTCACAAAAGCTTCCAAAAGCACATCTACCCTAGCTTTGAATAAATCAGTGACTAAATTAATATCCTTAAAGCAGACTTGATGGCAAGTAGTTCTTCTTCCCCAACTCTCTTCCAGACCCCGTCTATCATGAGATGGCCACTGAAATCTTCTATGGATGAAACATGCTCACTGTCTGATACACAGCCATCCTTTGTTTCCCTCAACTTCTTAACACATTGGTTGTCTAGTAGGTGCAAATCAGAACTAGCTTCTCTCTTGCCACTACACTGGTTCAATTCCCAGTTCTCTTTTCTTCCTAGTAATTGAGAAACCTTTTCTGGGACAGTATTTAAGTCTAGAACAGGAAGGCAACCAGAAGACCCAACAGCTCGAGGGAACATTCCAATTGGACACGGGTTCCATGATTTTGCCAGAACCCATCTGTTAGTATTTTCGGCATCAGCATCTGTTTTCTTCACTACTTTTTTCTTTATTTTGCGACGTTTAATCATCTCCAGCTTCTTTGCTGCTTCACTCATAGATTCGTCTTGCTTCTTAAATACATTATTTGAATGTTTAAGAGAATCATCTTCTTCAGTAACATCCGAATTTGATGAAACTAATGAGGAGAGTTTGTTCAGTTTTCCCAATAGGTAGTTGTCCCCTGTCAGTTGAGCAAGATGGATGGCAGAATCCATGAGCTGGTTATTAGCAGAGGCTGATAGAACAAGACATTTACGTAGGAGTTCCATCAGAATTGCTTTCGATATTGTTTTTTCTCCTGAAGAAACTTTGATCTCAGCTACAGAATCTTTTTCAACATGAGGCTTTAATCCTTCAAAATTTTCGACAAGCCACTTAAACAGAGAAGAGAGGTGTTCAACTTGGAGTGTTTCTGCCCTATGGTCTGATGATGTGCGAACCCAACCTAAACAAATTCACGAAAGCAAGAGGGAGGACTCAATATTGATTTTTATTTGGCCTAATTCAGCATCTTTTACTTTAGAGCTTCGTAACCTAAAAACTTTAGTTGCAACCAAATAAAATATAGGAATTGAAATATGCAATATGGACAGGCAAAAGAAATATATCACAGCACTCAAACTAATCTCAAAACTCTCTGAACTCAGAAAATCAGACTGTCTGGTTGTTATTGCAGACTAGACCACTGATCCGTGTCCATTTATAAAAGCAGTCCAGTTAAAACCAAGTAAATGCACAGACTCACCATAAGTTTTACCAGTATATATCTGAATACCAAGCAACTAATACAAAGAAAAATCAGGTCATGTGATTACCCGTCTCATATATCACTGCTTCCTGATTCTCAATCATATCAAGAACTGCATTCAGAAGAGCCAGAAGTAACTCTGGTTCCTTATTTGAAAATTTTGTTATCACAAGCTTCCACTCATTCAACGAAATATGTAGGTTTGGGCTACTTTGGGTGTTTACTGGAAGCTCCGAGGAATCTGAGGAATTTATACCCTTCAACAAGAACTCCAACAGTACAGAAACAACTTCTGAGGAGAAGGCAGAATACAACCCTACAAGGCTTTTCAATATCTTGGTAAGGTCTTTCTTAGAACCTGAAAAGAAAGTACCTCAATTAACATATAAAACATCCAAGTATTTAAAGACATCATTGAAAAGTTAGCTGACAGATTGAGATCCTCTCTATTTGCCCTTCAAATGGACATCTAGTCATGCTTAAGATGAATGTGAGCAAAATATAAAAATAAGCGACTTTCTCTGAAACAGTTTTTGAACGTTCTAATCAATAATAAGACATGCAATAACATATCCTTCAAACTTTAGAGCACAGCTTGGGCTCCTCCCCATTTGTCTTTCAAATGTTGACAGCTATTTTTAAAGATAAGTGACTTCTTTAATACATGCTTTCAAACATTCTAATTATGATTGGCAGTAACAGTGAAAGACCAGGTCCTCTACATTCAGAAGGCAAAGTAAAGGAGCCCAATTCTTAGCTCATTAATGTGATATAATAAGTATATCCTTCACAATGCTTGCAATGACTAATTACAAAAAAGGTAGCCAAGAGGGAACATAAAAAAAAGTTTTAAATAGGGGCATTACATCATCCACAACTTAAAAAAGAAAGAGGGGAATAGGTTCAGATACGCAATTCTATTTTTTCAAACTATAACAGATTCTCAATATGTACTCTGTTCTATCACTAGTGCCTATCCAATTCCCCATCATTTATGCCTACTGGAGCAAGTGCCCAGTAAATGCTAATCCAGTGGTTTCACATATCACAGAGTAAAACACTTTCAAATATAAAAACCAAAAAAAGAAATATGTAAGTGCAGCATTACTTCAAAGAAATTTTTTTTGAAAAGAGACAATATTATTCCAAAAAAGAACAAAACACCAACAGAACATGAGATGGCCAAGGAGGCCACCACACAAACAAAAAAGTTAAAAACTCTACACTACAAAGCTACAGCTTTCCAATCTAGATGGATAAGCTGAAACCTAATCTCCCTAAACTCTGCTGAAACAGACGCCCAAAGTGATGCCCAGACTCGGATACGATCCCAGAGCTGCTCTACCTCGTCCCCAATCACATCCTCAAAGATTCTCCTATTCCTTTTCCCCCAGATTACCCAAAAAACTGCCATCATGGCACAATTTCCCAACACTGAACCCTTCAAAGAAAATATGTTAAATCAAATCTAAAACTTGACATATGAAATATATGTACACGTCTGAATAGAGAGTATACATTGTATGCATGATATATGTAGACAATTAGTTCTTTACAGCAGCTTAGCTGTGTAAATGCCTTTTTCTTAGAACACAACATAATTCTGACTCTCCCATGTGTTTGCGAGATAGTTTGCTGACCGAAATACATACCATGATAATTTCTATTTCCATTCCATTAAAAAAAATAGAATGTTCTCCAAAAGGTAGCTAAAAGGACAAACTCTAAACATGAATTTAAGCATATAGAAAATTATAGCTTCCTAATTCATTCATATGCAGTGATTTTCCATCTGCAGATAATAACTCCGAATAAACGGTCCTAGATTATTCCTTGACAAAAGAAAGGGTGTCAAATTTCTCATGCCAGATACAAAAGAAATATCTCCTAGACATCAAATTTTCAGAAATTTCCAACAAGCATATATTTCATTGTTCGATTATGACACAGTACAATCCCTACGAAATGTGGCTGTAATTCACATGAAAGTTCTGTCATAGATGCAACGGTGTATTGCACTACATGTAAAATCATTGGAAAGTGTTATATCTTATAGATCACAAGATTTTAGGCACCATAATCAACATAATGTGAAGAAATAATATTTTCATACCACGTTTTTCTTTGACTTTTGAAGAACGCAGTTGAGGAGTGTTCTTAATTCTTAAGCAGAAGGCCAATTCATGGAATTTCGACCTTATCTCAGTTTTGATGCCAGCAGTTTCATTGCTATGAAATGGAATTGCCTTCTTCTGAGGCTCCCAGTAATAGTACTTCAACCAATCAAGGGCCTAAAAACACCAACCATGGATATGGTTTAACTTCCCAAACTTAAATTGAGTCATTGCTTGCAAATATAATTGGTAAATGCTTGTTTGTGCAGCACAACAACAGGGAGAAATAAATAATTCATTGAAGTATAGCAAAAAATAAAGAAAAAGGGAAAAAAATTTGCCTTAAATTAAAGCAAAACAAAATATACATAAGAAGCTAGTTGAAGCTGGAGAGATGAATCAACATGAACTTGCAGTTGAGCCATGTTCAAAATAATTATATAATTATTCCATACAGTGACAAGTTTCATAGTAGTTATCCCATGTTCCAAACCATAAAGGATTAAGATAAGTGTGGAGGGCCACTTTTATCCTAAAAAAAACTTGGTAATATTTGCCCTTCCACAAACAAATAAATTGTTGATAATAATAAACTCTATTATTATATTATATTTATAACACTAGGGACTTATATAGTTTAGAATTTTCCACAAGTTAAATAAGTGAATATGTTATATCTTCCGTAAATTGTCTCTTGCAGTCAAATGGAAAACCAAAAGCCAGTTGTAACAACTTTTAATAGAACTCAGAAATGTTATCAACAAAACAACCTTTCTGTGCATCACCACAGTCGGTTGACCCAAACACAAATGAAGTCTTAGTAGGAAGCCTATTATAATTATTCATCATCTAATAAACTAGATGCGTTGGACATAAAATCTAGTCATAAAGTGTAAGTATTAGAAGAATCTGATGGAACTAATTTTGAATTAATGAGCATGATGCATACCTTAACTGAAGCACTACGTACAACCTCAAGTGCGGGAAGTTCACGGTGAGATCCCTCTAAAAATTAAGCAATAACCAAGTGAAAAAAAAAGAAAAAAAAGAAAAAAAAGATCAATCCAGGGTATCATAAGCGTTCAGATTACTTGAATACCCAAAGCCCAGCAGAGAGTATTTTTCGGCTGACTGGGTATGGCCACACAGCTGGTAGTCTAGACTAGGGTAAAGCCCAAAAGCTTAACCACTGAACCAATGAACAAACGATAAATATACAAATTAAAAGTCCGAGTTGCTCACCATGACGAATATCAATCAGTGTGCGTGGAATGCCAATTGCATCAGCAGCCACAGCAATAGAAACCTCTGTTTTCTTCCGTGTCTTCTCAACAACACCATTCACAAGCCTTAATAAAAAAAGACAATGATTGTGAATATGTAGCAGTACATGTGACGCATATAAACAGGAGGCAAAAATAAATATGAGCTTAAGCATTCCCCTAAAATTTTGAGAGAAATATATATATTTATATATGAAGTACAATTCTCGTATGGCCAATGAATTACAAACACTTAATTTCTCTGTTGTATGCCTAATCATGTGAAACCCTGAAAGGAGGCATACCACAAATAAACTATCTTGATATATTACATATATCAGTAATGTGATAGGACATAAACTAATAAATTCTGCATGTTACAAGAAACCATGTAAAAGGAAATATTATATTGAAGATATTAAGCACTGAATGCACATATCAAGAAAAATTCCTGACAAGAATTTTGGATGCTTAAGGATTTTCTTCCAAATTACCAGTACTAAGAATATATGCATCTATCATGCCTCCCTAATATCTTGCTGGAGCTCTTTCTAAGGCCTAAAAAATTTTAGTCAGTCAAAAACAAAATTTTGATATTGGTGAACAGGTCAACATCACAAAGTACAGCACATCATGCAACTACCCTATGCATCTTACAAGTAGTCCACCTCTTGATCAGCCATCCAAACCCACTCCAAACTACCACACACAGAGAGAGAGAGAGAGAGAGAGAGAGAGAAACAGAGAAACAGATAGGCAGACAGACAGACAGAAACAGAGAGACTGTGTGTGTGTTTTGACTGAGCATTATAGTTGATCAAGGACCCTTTTCTACAAATTATTGCATTGTGGTTACAATGGTAGTAATGCTAAGCATATACATCCATATATCACAATATGATAAGGGAGTCTATAAAAGAACCAAGAGATTTAAGAACCAAAACGAGAAAGGAGCCACAACCTCATTATTGCCATACAATATAACATGGCCAGCATTTCGTCTGAAAGTGAAGCATCACTTGATTGATCCCCTCTGCAATTATCCAAAGCATCATTTGACTGGTCCTTTCTATAATTCACAAAACACATACATGAAGTTGTTACCAAAGTAGGACAACTACATTATCTTCGGTTGGAATTTAAAGCGATAAATGACATAAAAATACAAAAGAACCACAAAGCAAAGAACATTTGGCACTATCCCCTGCCCCTGCCCCTGCCCCTGCCCCTCACCGGGGAGGAAAAAATAAAGGAAAGATATAAGAAGTTTATCCAAACATGCTCAGAGAATTTGGCAGTAAAAGGTACCTAAAGTAAGGATCTTTTTGCTGAATTTCAATAATCGATGACGTAACTTCAATTACAACAGGAAGACATCCTCTGCTTCTCCATGCTGATATCTTTAAACAAGTAGTCAGAGATGAAATACATATATACCATTTCCAGAAACCACCAGAAAATTCAATTTAAAGCAGAACCCACTTCCAAAAAATAACTTCCTCCACCGTTTACAAATTGTAGCAACAAATATATAAGATTCAATCATATTCAACAACATGCTAAGAATTCCATAGTGAGCACGCCGAAAGAGTTTTCTTTTTCTTTCGAGAAAGAGTTCAACAACATGAAATTTCTGATATAGTGCTAAAGATGTGATTTTCTTACTCTTCTTAAAGCGGAGGCCACAGAATTAGGTGAATTCGAAAAGAGAGATTCGTCGACGAAGAGCCACTCGTCCCAGCTCAACCACGGCACTAATTTGTAGCTGTAGGATGATGATGACGACGTTGATATCCCAAGTTGGACATAATCTGTTGATTCTTCCTTAAACCCTAAAAGTGCCTCCATCAGAACACGCTTCCACTCGCTTTAGCTCTAGAAACGATTTAATAAAGTAACAATTAATGATAAATCAAATTCAATACGAGAAAGAGTGAGTGGTCGTTTGGTTTTGGCGGCTAAGCCACAGGTATTGAAATTTCCTTACTATGCTCGAAACCAGGGGTGGGCACAGTCTGGTTCGGTGCCGTTTCCAAACCAAATTGGACCTATGCACTTTTGGGATCCCAAGCCTACATTTAGCATCGGTGTATTTGTGTGCATTTACTAAAATCTTGACCATTTGATTAATCTAGACTCAATATTAATTAATTATTAATTATTAATATTGTTCTTGGAATTAATCTTTATACTTTATCTTCTTTGACAAGCGAGAATAGGTTGTGTTTAGGGGATTTAGGGCTCTCACATCCCTCATACCAGGTCCTGATTATGTTGGTCAATTTGACAAGCACAAGGGTTCCCCAATGGTTTCACTTTTGCAGTATGTAAACACCATATGATTTTTAAGAGATGGCAGCCATGGCAATGTAGGAGTCTGGGAAGAGGGTTTGTGATAGTAGAGATGCAGGAGGGTGGAAGGGGTGATACGGTACAACACCTAATTTTTTTAAGATATTATAACTATACTGATGTGGATTAATTAAAAGATTAAGAAATACATAAATCAATATTGCGAATTTCTCTCTATTTCTCCTTCCTTCTTCTTAGTTCTCTTCTTTATACTTCTCTGAATATGTTGGTTAACATGGTATCAGTGCCCTCAATGGTTTTCACATAATCAATTCATCCTTTTTGCGCTTTCTTTGTCTTTCAATTCAGTCCTTTCCTCATTCTCTTTGTTTTTTCCCCTTCTTCTCTCTGTTTCGTTCTCTCAATTTCAATTCTAGGTTTTTCTCTCTACTTGACCATGGCTTCTTCTTCCTCCATCAAGATTGATGGCTTGCTCAGTATGGTTACAATTCATATCAGTGACAACAATTTCTTGAAATGGAGTTTTCAATTGTACTCTTTGTTGCAAGGGTATGAGCTTTTTGGGCATTTCGATGGCTCTATCGTTCCGCCACTAAAATTTGCAATTTTGGACGAAGAGGGTGTTACTTCTCAAGTCATAGCTGCTTACAAGGAATGGATGAGGACTATCACGGCACTTCTCAGCTTGCTCATCGCCACTCTGTCAGATGAAGCTTTAGAATATGTCATTGGGACTAAGACAGCTCGAGAAGCTTGGCTCAATTTGGTGGATCGTTATGCCTCAGTTTCAAGTGCTCGCATTAATCACTTGAAGACTGAACTTCAAACTGCCCAAAAGGGGGGGATTTTATTAAAGGATTCCTTCTTCGTTTAAAGCACGTTTGAGATCAGCTTGCTCAAGTGGGTGTGAAGGTCTCAGATGACGATTTGATGATTGCTACACTCGATGGTCTACCTCCTGAATATGATATGATCAAGATTGTCTTGATTCTAAGGGATTCCTCAATTTCTTTGATGCTCCGTTTGGATGAAGGAATTGCCAATTACATAAAATTTTAAAATGACGGAATTTAGATTTCCGTCATTTCAATTTCTGGCAATTGAAGATTTCAGTGTTTGGATTTATGTATGTCGGATTTTGTAAATGACAAAAATTGAAAATTTCAATGTTTGGATATCTCATGTAAATTATAAATGACAGAAATTAAATATTTCAAAGAAAAAAAAAACTGATAATCGACATAGAAGGTACTCCTCGAAGTATAAAAAAACATATCGTTTGATGAACTAAATAACTCAACTTAAACAAATAGAGCATATTAGCAAACCAAATCACTCCCCACGTGCAATAAACATCAGCAACATATTCTTTTTTTTCTCAATTGGGAGTGCCTTCAGCATCTGAAATTGTTTGTCATTTTCTATCAGCCAAGCACATGCTTTGAGTTTTTCATTTTCACTAAGACCTGGTACTGCTTGTACTTCATCATATACCTCTGCTGGATCAAGGTTCTTAGTATCAGCACAGATAAACTCTTCAAATGATAAAGCCATTCTAGCAATCGAATCAGCAATAACATCTTTGACAGCAGGAGTCATAATGATAAAGCCATTATAACATCTGTAGGAAGAATATCAGAAGAATTTGATGCACGATTTCTTCTCTTTTGACCATTTGTTGATGTTGGTGAAATATCATCAATATCATGAATATCTTCTAAATCTTGTGTATCACCATCCAAATCAATATAATCAACTTTATCAGTAGGAGTCATAACTTCATCAGTAGAATTTGATACACAAGGTATTGCTGAATTAATATCATCAATCAGCTTTAATTCAATATTTTCATGTGCAGACACTTCTCTGGTACCTATGGAATTAGAACTAGAAGCAATCAAGACCTTGATACTTCTTTTTCACTTGCCAAAAGACCAATGACCAGAGAAATTAAAAGGGCTTCGATTAAAAAGTTGCAGACAAAAGTATAGGAATAAACAATTAAGATTATGAGGGTATAAATGACTTGTTTTAGATGAAGCTAACAACTACAGAGCAAGGCGATAACATAAAGTGATAAAGCTAGCAAACAACTACAGAGTGATTAATGACTTTTTTTTTATGAAAAGTTTGGTGTTTTATTTATTTATTTAAGTTTTGGCTCCATGGAAAATATGAATTTCCGCACTATGAAAATTGTGAAATGACGTCTATTTTGGTGGAAATTAAACTCGGGAATTTGATGCCTCAATTTCCATGATTTTTTCCCCGCGTCATTTAATAAATTCCGCGCTTAAGTTGCCAAACAAGGGAATTGTCAATTTCTTCTCTTAAATCCCGACTTTTAGCTAAATTCTGAGTTATTTTCCCGCATCCAAACGGAGGGTGAAGGATTTCAAAGCTCAATTGCTAGCTACTGAACAAACTGTTGAAGCTCGGATCTTAACCCATTCTGCTATGTTTACCTCACTATTCTTCATCTGGCTATAATTTTATGGCTTCTTCTTTCACTAGGTATGCTCCGCTGTCTGTATCTCAAAACAATGCATCTAGGTATGCTCATATGTCTTCATCTCTGTCTACTATTACAGGTTTACTACTACCTCTTCTAGTTTAACAGTTGGATTTTATGCTTCTAATGCTCATAATTGATATACTAGTCCGTGTGATTTTTCTGGTTCTAGTGGTTCTCCTTTTAATGGCTTTAATGGTTTTGGTAGAGGAAAGTTTTCTAATGGTGGTTTTGGTAAACGAGTCTCTTCATCTTCTCAAATGTCTGGATCACAGTTTTCTGGCTCAAAGTTTGGTTCTGATTCTTTTCATAAGAGCAATATTGTCCCTAAATGTCAAATTTGTTGCAAGCGTGGCCATACAGCTACCAACTGCTATTTTAGGCATGATGCTTCTCCTTCTCAGGGATCTGTACAGGTGATTGAATGCCAGATCTGTGGCAAGAGGGTCGTGGAGCTCTTGATTGCTTCCATCAATCCAAGTACTCTTATCAGGGGCATCCTCCATCTCCCAAGCTCTCATCTATGACTGCATAGATCTCTTATACGCCTAATCATGTCTGGATTGCTGATAGTGGAGCATATCACCATATGGTGGCTGATGTCTCATCTTTGCATCATGTTACTCCCTGTGAATGTTTGTGCCTAATAAATCACGGCCATGAATTGGCCGGGGGAACTTCTCTTCTCGGCCTCAAGCTGAAACGCAGTGTTTTGTCAAGGTGTTTGGCTTTCCAGAGAAACAAGAAAAATCACCAAGGCATGGTTATCTCGGCCAAGGTTATAGGCCGAGGCCGAGATCGAACAAGGTCACGGCCAAAGGGATTAAGGTCAGATCATCACGTGACAGCAGGGTCCCACGCTCCATTTAATGAAGCAAGGTCTCTGTTTATTGCAGCAAACCCACTGGCCAAGAATGAGCATTTAATGCACGAGGGAAGGTGGGAAGTGATTGGAGTCAGGATTTGGTGACAGAGATCAGAGTGATTAGACGCCAACATTCTCACAAAGCTCTTTGCAGCTTGAGAGATTAGGTAATTGGCTATCAGAGCAATAAATGCGTCTCCACGGCCAGAAGCGCAGAACCCACGATCAGGGCGGCGGCCGAGATTCACCGGGATTCATGGAGTCACACCACCATACTTCACGATCCCAAATGTCGATTAGACTACCCACTTGGCGTAATCAGGCTCCACCATGCGGATTTTCAGCCTCGATTACCCCTCCAGGAGCTCTGCCTATAAATACAAGACTCAGGACTACTTTCAAAGGGTTCAAACACCAAACAAAAGCCTCCCACGGAGCAACTTATATTTTCCTGTAATGCACTTTCAATATCTTTACTTGCTTTTCTAGGAGTAGTGTTAGTTTGTAAGGAAAATCCATTCATCAATATATCAAACGACCCTTGATTTTCAAGGCGCCGGAGCACCACCTTTGTTATTTCGCTCACTCACCCCATATATCATACGACCGCCGCTCATTGAGTAGCGCGCCGGAGCACCGCCCTAAAACCCACCAAACACCACCACTCAACGGCCTTGTAGTTCAGGCCGTGAACCTCACAGCCGAGACTAGTTCCTCTCTCGGCTACAATCGTTTGATTAGAAGACGAGTTCAGACAGGCGCACTATCTAAACACTATCGCCCACTTCAAACATCTCGACGCACGGTAGACCGTGCTGGCACGCCCGCGCACAAACGCACCCCGTCCAAAAGCAGGAAACCGCGTGTTAACGCGAATCCCTTCGGCCCGGAAACCCAAGCCGTGAGATTTGCGCGGCAGACAGTGAATGTGCATAACAAGTTCTAGTGGGAAATGGAGAAGGTTTGGACATTCAGAATATTGGCACTACATCTATATCTTGCAACTCTTCTTCTTTACATATGCCTTCTTTTTTTCATGTGCCTAAACTGCCTGCAAACTTTTTATCTATTAATCATTTGTGCAAGGACAATCAATGTCTTATATGCTTTGATGCTTCTGGTTTTTATATATAGGACAAGCAAACCACGAACATCCTACTCAGAGTACTGAGCCGTAATGGTATCTATCCAATCCCATGTACATTGCCTCAATCAGTTTCCTATCCTTCACAGTCAGAGGCAGCGGCTTTTCATGGATAGCAAATTAGTTCATCTTTGTGGCATCGAAGACTTGGTCATCCCACCAATGCCATTGTAATATCCCGATCCTAAATTAATATTTAATTATTAAATTATTCTAGTAAAAGCCAATTTTACCCCCAGGAATATTTTAATGGGTTTAAAAGTTGACTTTTTGTTCGGGAAAGAATTTGGGAATTTAATTAGTACTATTGCGTAGAGCACGTCGAGATGAGTCCGCAGACACGTAATGGGCTCAAATCAGAGTTATAACGAAGAAGTTACGATCCACGGAAGCCTAGTGGCATAATTGTAAATATTTCGAAGTCAGTTTTTTAAAATCCAGAATTTCCTCTATCCCTTATTTCTCTCTCCCCGATTCAGCCCCCCTCTCTCATCCTCCACAAACAGAAAATTTCAGACGAAGATATCTCCCCTGTCCAGCCACCAAATCTGGTGCCACAACTAGCAAACTCTTCATCTTTCTCTCCTGTTCACATCCATACCAATTTCCAGCTTTGATTCCAAGGAAAAAAAAAATCAGAAAATTGAACGAAACCAAGCTCCAAAAATCAGCTGTTTCACAGCCGTGACTTCGGACTGGTTTTCCAGCCAACTCCGGCCACCACCAGCCACCATGTGGGTTCCAAAACACTCCCCTACCTCCCCTATGTGATTTCCCTCAAAGACCCGACCCAATTCCAAGTAGAAATTGTCAAATCCAAACCCAAAACTTTCTAGGTTTTTCTAGGTTACTCCCCTTGATGTGCTTGATCTGTAGGTATGAACATTGGCAGGCGGTTTGGGGTTTTCCAATCGCCGGAAAATTTCTCTACATACCCGCCGGTGGTGGCGGCACGTCGGAGGGGTGTCAAGGTTGGGTTTTAGTCCTAACATGATCCCCACATCGTCCTGAGCACGATGGTATGCTCGGATTTCAATTTGGATACCGTTTAACTGTCGATCGGATATTGAATATTAGGCATTATCTGGGTTCGATATGTTCGGACCGTTGGATCGACTTCATTTTCAAATATGTTGATCTAGGCACCTCTAGGATAGTGTAGGAATTCGCGAATTGAGAATCAGAGTCCCGAATACTCCTATTCAAGAATTCAAAGTTTAGGTAAATAGTAACCGTTCGATCGTGCGATCGAGAGTGATCCGACCGTTCAATTCGGACCAAAGTTGCAGGGCATGTTTAGTAAATTTTGTTGAACCTATATGTTCAGACCGTTGGATCGACTTTATTTTCAAATATGTTGATCTAGGCACCTCTAGGATAGTGTAGGAATTCGCAGATTGAGAATCGGAGTCCCGGATACTCCGATTCAAGAATTCAAAGTTTAGGTAAACGGTAACTGTTCAATCGTGCAATCGCGAGCGATCCGACCGTTCGATTCGAACCAAAGTTGCAGGGCATGTTTAGTAAATTTTGTTGAACCTATAGGAACTCTTGGATTATCAATCGGAGGTCGTGGACCCCACGGGGGACCGGAATGACCAATATGGAAATTTAATCGCTTATTTAACCTCAGAACTTTTCAAACCATTCCACCTATCATAACAATTGAAAATAGGCCTAGGAACCTTCTTAAGTTACATACACGCACTTTTGAGGCCAGGGGTCAAGGTTTTGATTAAATATTCGTGGTTGCGCTATTTTATTAATTAAATGTTTTAGTTGCTTAAATAGGTACTCGGGCTTCATTGAACCCACAGGAAGGACCCTCGAAGGGTCAGGCTAGCTCGGGCGCTCAATGAGTGGACATTTGTTTTCTAAATAGTTTTAAGAAATTCTTGAACTGTGGTTATCAATCGTTTTGCTTATGGAATTGATAAATTATGATTTCTAGTTTTCTAAATAGTATTTTATGCATATTTGAATTTTGTTTGAGAACGATTCTAAAGGATTTTTCATGATTGAGTTAAGTTAAGGAATTATGTATGGCTTTTGCTTTCCAAGTATAAAGTTTGAGTTTAAATACTTTTATAAAATCTTGTTTATGATTAAATGAGAATATCTTGGAAAGTATAAAAGGAAATGGTAACAGAATTTAAGGATTGAGTGAAAAATAGTTTTATAATTTTCCAAGAAAGGCTTGTGTTTTTAAACCACCATAAGTACTCAAAATGTTGCCTTCAGATAAAATGTTGCCTTCGGATATAATGATGTCCATGGACATCCTAGTTGCCTTCGGTTGAGTCAGCGCACGTTTGACAGTTGCCCCACAAGTCTTAGGGATATCCGGACCATGAGAAGCGAGGAATGCGGCTCAAGTCGACCAAGTGTCCCTTGAGTCTTGCTAGGAATGTGGCTTGGGTTGAATTTGTGTTACCGAGGCCTACGAGGATGTGTCGCTTATGTGACACTTGGAATTGACGGTATAATGTGGGAAATAAATATGAATAATGGAATTGACGGATTCATGATGGGTACACCTAGGTGGAAATGAATTATTTTTTTACAATGCTTTCAAATGGTTTTGATGATTTGTTTGAATGCATGATCAGTTATATGTATATAGATATGCATGCTCGAATTTTTGTGCGAACATAGAACATTAACATAATTGAATTTCTAAATGTTTTAAAAGTGGGGTTACTATGTTGATATTATATTTTCCAAAACTTTCTTTTGTACACTCATACTTTTAATGTTTTACACCCCCAGACAGTAGTTGTGTATCAAAGCACAACCACAGGGCGGTCTTCACTCACCACTCATCCTTTCCACTATGTAGGATATTCTCATGTATCCGTACTATTTTTGTAAATTAACTGAATTAGCATGCTCTGAAATTGCCCTAGGGTTTTCTGTAATGCCTGAGGCCACAAAGTTTGGATGTTGGATTGCATGAATTCTAACATTGTGCATGCTGAACGGTTGGGGATATTTGAATTCCATGTTGTACAAGTGAAAAAGTTTAGGAAACGATCAATTTATAGGGGAGACTCTGCCGAATTTTCGGCAGAAATCAAACCCTAAAGAAATTTTGAATTTTAGTTAGAATGGCAATTTGGTCAAATGTGCCCGGCACCTGCCAGGTATCGGACACGCACAGGGTTCGGCGTAGATTCCAAATTGGAATTTTGGTTGAGTCCTATCAACTTGGTATCAGAGCATTATGTTTAAATTCCTGTAGACTTCGCACCTTGTGTGCATTCCTGTTTTGATGAATTCATGTTTCTTGTGACAGAATCATGGGCCCCAAGCGTGGTGGCACTCGTAGGGGTACTCGTCGGTCATCCCGACTTTAGGGACAGGATCCCCCTCCTGAGCTGGAGAGCTATCCTATTCCGGGTCCGGCACCGGAACATGTTGAGCAATCATTTGTAGGAGATCCGACCAGGGCAGTACCGGCGATGGCCAACCCACCAATTGACCCAAATTTTCAACAGACATTAGAGTTGTTGACTCAAGCCTTGTCTCGAACCGGGCATACTAGGGATGCAGCTTTGACTTATGCGGATCAAGCTAGAAGGATAGGGGTAGTAGAGTTTAATGGTGATGGTGACCCCGCAATAGCTGAAGAATGGATCGAGAAAATGGAAAGCATTATGGATGTGATGGACGTTCCACAGGAGCTCATAGTGGTTTTGGCTACCTTCTTCCTTTCCAGAAATGCAAGGTATTTGTGGGAATCAATCAGAAGATCGTATCAGGACCCATCAGCCATCACATGGCAAGTATTTCGAACTGCATTTGATGAACAGTTTTATCCTCTAGCCTATTAGAACATGAAGATAGAGGAGTTCCTACAGCTTGAGCAGGCCAACATGACTGTATTAGAATATGAAAAGAAATTTAATGAGCTGTCCAAGTATTGCGCACCACTAGTGGCAGATTAAAGAAAGAAATGTCAGCTGTTTACTAGGGGTTTGAAGGCATCCATTCGTGATATCGTGGTGGGTCAACGTCTGGTAAATTTTGGTGATGCCGTTTGGGCTGACTAATGTGCCAGCAGCGTTTATGGATCTCATGAACAGAGTGTTCCGACGTTACTTGGATCACTTTGTGATTGTATTCATAGACGACATTCTCGTGTATTCTAAAAGTCAAAAGGCGCATATGAAGCACTTGGAAATTGTACTGAGAACTTTAAGGAGGAGGCAGTTGTATGCGAAGTTCAGCAAATGTCAGTTTTGGTTAGACAGAGTGAGTTTCTTGGGCACGTGATTTCTACAGAAGGTATCTATGTGGACCCCCAAAAGGTGGAAGTAGTGGTAAACTGGCCACGACCAACTAATGTCACTAAGGTACGAATATAGAACATTAATATAATTGAATTTCTAAATGTTTTAACAGTGGGGTTAGTATGTTAATATTATATTTTCTAAAACTTTCTTTTGTCCACTCACACTTTTAATGTTTTGTACCCCAAGGCAGTAGTCATGTACCAGAGCACCACCACAGGTGGTCTTCACTCACCACTCATCATTTCCACTATGTAGGATATTCTTATGTATCCGTACTGCTTTTGTAAATTAACTGAATTAGCATGCTCTGAAATTATCCTAGGGTTTTCTGTAAGGCCTGAGGCCACAAAGTTTGGGTGTTGGATTGCGTGAATTCTAACATTGTGCATGTTGAACGGTTGTGGATATTGAATTGCATGTTGTACAAGTGAAAAAGTTTGGGAAACGATCAATTTATAGGGGAGACAATTTGGTCAAATGTGCCCGGCACCTGCCAAGTGTCAGACACGCATAGAGTTTGGCGCAGATTCCAAAGTGGAATTTAGGTCAAGTCATGTCAGCCATAGTCAAAATGATGCTCAATAATTCGAAGTTAGGGTATACAAATGATGATTCAAGTGTGATTTGCTATTCTTGTGCACAAGCTGCCTTTTACAGAGACACGTGTTAAATCTAGGATTCATTTTTCTAGAATCTGTAGTGATGTCTGGGGTCTTTCCCATTTCAAGTCTCTAGATGGCTATAGGTACTTTGTATCATTTTTGGATGAATGTACAAGTTACTTGTGGCTTTATCCACTATTCAATAAATCAGAAGTTTTCTCTAAGTTTCTTCATTTCATTGCATACGTTTAGAATCAGTTCCAAGCTACTATTCAGTGTTTACAAAGTGATAGGGGTGGAGAGTATATTAGCCAACTGTTTTCTGGGTTTCGTTCATCAAAAGGTATTTTACATCAATTGTTCTGCCCATACACACCTCAACAAAATTATTTCAGGATGGGAAACCAGTTGCATACCATTCTGAGATGTTTAGTGGACTGGTATTGAACTATTCGATTTATGACAAGGAGCTGTATGCAATGCATCAAGCAGTGAAGCATTGGAAAGCTTACTTGTTGGGAAAAGAAGTCATTCACTCATATCATAAACCTCTTTAGTTTTTAACTACGCAGTCTAAGTTGCAGCAAGCTTGTCATATGAAATGGATGTCTTACTTACAACAATTCAATATTTTGATAAAGTACAAGAAGAGAGCAACTAATAAGCTGGCAAATATGTTATCTAGACCACCAAAACCAATTACTTCTGCATTGCTGGTGGATGTGCAAATACAACCAATAATTCCTTTTGAATATGCCAAAGGGTACGACACAGATGCCGATTTCAACTTAGCCTATGCTAAGCTGCAACAAGGAAAAACTAGTGAGTTCCAATTGAAAGATGGACTAATGTACAAGAGAACACAATTATGCATTCCATAAAATGGTAACATATTGTAGTGGATTCATGAGGCTCATACTTCCAAAGTAGCAGGACATTTTGGAGTTAAGAAAACTTTATTGAATCTTCGTCGCTATGTTCATTCTATGCAACACATCGAAGCCTTCTAACAGAAGGTTAGGATTGTATCTTCCATTGCCAGTACCTAGCTAACCTTGGGAGAGTATCTAGATAGATTTCTTAGGTGGATTGCCTAAAGCCAAGTTTGGAAATGACTACTTATTTGTGGTGGTAAATCGTTTCAGTAAGATGGTGATTCTCATTCCATGCAAGAAGACTGTTACTGGAGAAGAAGCTACTAAGTTATTTTTCCAACATGTTTGGAAGCATTTTGGCTTACCTACATCAATTATTTCTAACAGAGATAGACGATTCTTAGGCCATTTCTAGAGGTCGTTATGGGGAATGATGGATACCAAATTGAAAAGAAGCACTGCATTTCATCCACAAACAGAGGTCGTAAACCAGACTATGTACACTTGTTGAGGGGTTACAATTCCAAGCATTCGAAGACTTGGGATGAAAGTCTCCTTTACTTACAGTTTGCTTTTAACGAGCAATTCAGAGCTCCAAACTCAAATCTCCATTTGAGGTTTGTTTGGGTTATTTACCCTAGAGTCCTTTCGATTTAGCATTCACTATGAGAGACCAGCCATTAAGTGGCAAAGAAGAAGAAGAACATGTTCGAGTATAGAAATTTCTCAAACGAGTCAAAAAGATTCATACTAAGTGGAGGCACAACTACAATGTTCTCAGCAACGATATAAAGCTCGCCATGATAAGCATCATGTGTCATGTAACTTCAAAAAAGGTGACCTAGTATAGTTACACCTTGGAAAAGAGCGACTAACCGGAGAAGGCAAGAAACTCAAGCCTATTCTTTACGGACCATTCAAGATCATCAAACAAATTGGTGATAATGCCTTTCAACTTGAATTACCACAATACATGCATATGTACTCGGTCATCAATTTCGATAATCTAAAGCTCTTTGAACCATCTCTACTTGATGATGATCCCGAAGAAGACACTCGCTGATGACTTGAGTAACGAGTGAGAAGACCCTTTAAAGGAGGACTGCATCTTGGAAAGGAAAGTCAATGAGACACGACATGGAAAGTATGAGTATTTTCGCATTGGCAGAAAAGGTCAGCTTCCTAGCAAATCAAAGTCGTATATTTGGGACAAGGCAACAACAGAGTTTCCTCATCTCAATTTAGCCTGAGTAGAAGCCCAAGGTTTTTAAATGAAGGAGCCATGATCCATGAGGATCTACCAAAAAAAATAAACATAATATAATATAATTAATTATATTATATTATATGGTTTAAAATAATTTACTATTTTTATTTAGTTAATTTTAGCCACAGTTAACAAGTTGAGTTCGGTAATATATCGCCGATATATCTCAAAATTTCTTCGTATCGCCAATTTATTGCCACTCCATCCAAGCCATTAATAAAGCCAAAATTTCATAGGTGGTTTCGAACCCATCTTAAAGACCACAATCCCTATCTCTCCTCCACCTGGTATGTCGCAGTGTCCTTGTCAATTTGGTATCTGTATTATATTTATATGGTATATTGATTTAAAGAGCAAAGCCAATGGACTTGCTCGATCAAAGAAATTATCTTATATATATAATATATAATTGAATAAACTTACACATATTGCTAATATTTTTACTATATATAATTTTGTTATGTATTTACATAAATCCCTCTTATTTATTATTGTTTTTTTTTATAAAGTTATTTATTATTGTTATGTGTCTTTACATTTGTTATTCTTAACCTACATATTAATATATAAACCCCTTTTATTACTTGCATATTATTCATTTTTTAAGTTACAGTGTCTGTTAGCTCACACTAGACTAAACTTAAATCACTTCAACTCATCATACAATGCATTTTTTTCAAAAATAAATTGTATCAAAACAATATATAATTGACTAATTAAACATCTTCTAAAGTTTCATCACAAATTTCTATGTTTTCCTACCATTTTCCGTCATTTTTATTCAATTTTTATCGATATCAATATTTTGTCGATATTTCCATTGATATTTCCGTGTTTTTGGACCACAAATATTTATGAAACCCTCGATATTTAAATCCTTGATTTTAGCAACCAAAGATTGTATAAATACATAAGTTATTCATTGAAATGAATCAAGCAATTCTAAAAGTAGAACTCAAAGCAGTTCCTTAGCTTCTTCCTTTTGTTTCTCTAATTGTCTAAACTTTTTAATTAATTTAAAAATTAATTAATTTTTAGACTACTTGGATGTTACGTCAGCCTAAAAAATGGGATTCACTTTTGCCACATCAGCAATTAACAGAATTTTAACAGTTTTATTAACGGAGAGTGTCTTTTGAAATGTTTTATTAAGTCAGGATACCAGTCAAATGAGTCTTGAAAGATTGGGTATGATTTTGTAATTTCCCCCTAAAATAAAATAAAAGAAGGAAAAAAAGAGAAAGCTCATTATTATTAGTGTGTGCACATTGAAGGTGCTCTTGCTTTGGACATGTAAAATCCCATCACTTTAACATTTACACACCATGAGAAGCGCGTGTACCACGCTCCTATCACGTGGCATCAACTTTTGTCACCCTCATTAAGGAATTTACTCCACGCGCTTCAAGTGCATGTGGTCTTCAACTTCCTTACCCCATCTTATATCTTCTTTTTCATAATCAATCTCAGAATTCACTCAGACAAAGATGTACAACAAAATCACCAAAACCAACCCAAAGCTCAGATAGCTTTAATTTTTTGAAAGTTTTGTGGAGATTTTCTTTGAGAAAAATAAGTCCAGAGCAAGAAACCCAGAGCTAAGGCATATAGAGAAAGAGAAAAGCAAGCTGTTTCAATGGCAGATACAACAGAAGATGAGCAAGAAACACCGCCGCGGCGATCATATTACATGATGTTTTTAACAACTATGAGCAAAAGGAGAACATGGGTATGTCTATTTGTGTTAGTTTATGCAATCCTTTTAACTTCTTCATGGAATTTTCTCAAATCCATACTGTCTTGGTATAAATTGCAAGCCCAACCTTCTGCCTCATCATATGGGTGGCCTGCCCTTTATGCCTCTGTGCTTCTTGGGGTAGTTTTTGGGCTGCTTTCCATGTTTGCAGCTCTTGCAGTCATGTTGCCTGCCACCTTGGTCACATGGATCACTATTGTAGTCATGCTGGCCTTCTTTGGAAAGCCTAGGAGGACTTTGGTTGTGGAGGGGAGGAAGATTACAAGAGAGATTTTTGTGATTGTGATCAAGATTTTGTTGAAGGAAGGCAATTTGGTGGCTGCTGCTTGTGCTGTTTTGGGGTATTTTGCGCTTTTTAGGAGGAGTTCTGAGGTGATCGAATGATTTGGTTGTTGGGATTTTTGCTACTTCTAAGGGGGTTGAAATGGGTGTGTAGATTTGAAGGATGGGGTTTTGGATTTGGTAAAGTTTTCTCCTCTCTCCCCTAAGACATTGTTTGGTATTTCTGTTTTTCTACTCAAGAATAGAAAGGGTAAAGCTCTGAACCCCCCCGATGTTGTTGTAGGGCTCTGTAACATTACTTCTTTTGATTTTATTGTGGGATCTGACTCTTATTTCTTGTGTTATCTTTATCCTTCCCCAATTTAGCAATTTTGTAGACTATACATGTTTGAAATCATGGGGTGTTTTTTTCTTTTTGATAAACAAGGACCAATTGATTTCTGGTATGTGTTTTGAGCAATTGCAATAGTAGCTATATGCTGGAATTTGACTGTCCAAAGGAGAAAATCTATCAGGGCCCTAATATATGGAAACAGAGAGACATGTAATGATGCATTATTCATTATGCAATACTAGCATATGGATTAGCAGAAAAAACTTGTGGGAAACGGGAATAGCATTTGCTATATCCGGCCAATCACGGTTGCCTCGCCTGATAACTTTTCCACTTGGCATACCATAATTGGTTTGGATAGCAAAAGAGTGTTATTCCCGTCCCACACAAGTGTTTCTTACTATTTATAGCTGCTAGCATTACCAATTTACTAATGCCAAATTGCAGGTTTTAGCTTTCTATGAGTGGCAATGGCTAGTTGAAGACCTTTTGTCCTTCCTTAAAGAAGAGAATGGAATTTTGATGTAGAGCGCTAAAATAATATGTTGGTTTATTCTGTCTTCTTTCTCTTTAAACTGAAATCCTTCTCCAATCCAAACTAATCTGCCCAACATTTAAAAATGGTTTAAAGCAGGAGGTGGAGTTCAGTACAAGTCTACATAGTAATCTATCTGTTATCAGCATCTGTGCACACGCAAGGCCTGCCATTCGGTTCAAATCGCTCTTGCTCTTGAAGCTCACCAAACCAAATTACATTTTTTCCTTAAATCACGTGTGTATTTTTCAATATCGATTAAAATAAAACTTAATTTTATTTTTTTTTATAAAAAGGGTTTGGTCAGGAATCATTTGGTTCGAGAAAAACTGTGTTTTATAACCAAATAGCAGTCCTAAAACACTCACACCCACGGTGATTTCAGATTTCCTTTTAACTTTCTTCTTTGATTAATGGCTATAAAGATTGGACCAAATGAGCCGTCTAAATCGGGCGAAACAAGTCGATTTGGGCCGGTTTGGTTTAATTTAGTATAAATAAGTGACTTTTTCAACTAATTCGGACAATGTTTTGATTTGTTAGGCTTTGTTAAAAATGACACAAACCGAGTATACTCCTTTATTTACAAGCGTTTTTAGGAGTACTAGTTCCTGAACTAACGCCTTATTTGCATTTTGGCCCTTCAATTCAAAAAATAGTTGTTTTAGTCCCCTTAACTCCACTTCTGTAATTGATCTCACATTATATTTTCTATTAAAGTTAGGGCAAAAACAATATTTTATTTGGAGCCTAGGTGAAATGAAATCTAATCGCATCCCAATGGCAAGAAAGAACTCCTCTTGAACACCCTCTATAAAACCTTGGTGGTGATTGACTCACTTTCTGATTTATATTTTGCAGGTTTGGTCGGTTTGGGCTTGAGCCCAATATCAGTTTTTCAACATGTATCAAACAATTTGAGTTAAGACGCATTAAAATAGGAAAAAATCATATTCAAATATAATTAACAAATGTTGACATAAAAATGAAAATGTTACCCCATTCAATTGATTCATAGAACTTTGTTTCCTCAATGGTTAGCACATATTGTAATGAAGATATATCTTATGACCTTAGCCAATTTGAGAGCAAACCAAAGCTTCAACCATCCTAGGAGACAATAAGCTTTGAAAGGAGTCAATCACTCTCCCACCTATGCTAAAACATGATTCCGAAGCTAATGTGTGTATAGGGATTGCAAGCACATCCTTTGCAATTAATGCCAAATCAGGATATTTGAGCCATTTATTTTCCACCACCCTAGTGTATCAAACTTACATTAATTGTTTCAAGTAGATTCAACAAGTACCTATCCACTTCATGTGTTAGAATCACATTATCACTTTCTTGCAGAGTGAACCAGAGGGGATCGACTCTCTTTACTTTGATTGAGAGACTTAGAGAGGAGAAGAGAGTGAGAAATGGCGGTGGAGAGTGGTGGCCTGAGAGATTGGCCGCAGATTTGGGGTTAGGGACGATCGACTTTCTCTAGGATTTAGGATTTAGGATTAGGGAGGGATGATTTGTGGAGATTTGTGAATGAGAGAAAGTGAGGTGGAGTGAGGATTAGTTTGCGGTTTTGATCTAGTGCAAGCCAGCCCTCTGTATATCCTTATTTTGGCCAACAAAAGAATGACACGTGTCCAATTTAAATTAAATAATATTCAATTCGGTCATTTTTTTTCGATTCAACGAGTTTTATGCCCACCCTTAGTTTTGGGCTCTAAGCCTTTTCCTGTTATACTTTTTATTTTTTATTTTCAGTTGTTTGGTAAGGGGTAAAAATTGGATTAAAAAACTATTTTTTTTAAAAATGGAGGTTTTACTGAGCATATTTTGGGGTTTAACTTGAGTCTTGACTCAGCAAGATGATGATAATTATTGGGGCTAATCATTATAACCAAACCTTTGTACGGAAAATAATGGGATAATGAATATAATCTATATAAAACCTGAGATGGTGCAAAGTTTCAATCGAAGCCCTACAAAGTTGCACCCACTAATTAATTGGAATTAATATATTATTAGGAGGAAACAAATATCATTCCTATTATTAATTTTAATACAAGATATGATAGAAGATGACAATTAGGAGGAAGAAAGGAATTATTCTTCCTTTTCTTTTCTTTCTTCTTTTGGTAAAGGAAAAGACTGTCCAATTATTCTTCCTTGAACTTCAATATATTTTTTTTTCTTCTTCTTTTACTTTTTTAAGTTAGACCAGTGACTTGTTCTCAAATGAGTAACAAGGCATCTCCCAGCTTGCTCTACCCAAAAAAAAAACACAAAGCACCCCTCCATTTGTCCTTCTCCTTCTAACTGACTCCAACTATATACTTGTGATAACAGAACTATAAGTCTTAATCACTACAAAAACAACAATCAACTTGTTTTAAATGATACTTCAAATATTCATCTATTTTTAAACCAGCATAGGAATATCTCTCAATCTGGTTACAAAATTAGGTATGAAGCTTAGCAAACATGAATAGGTTAAAAGCTATATGTTGGTAAATAGTCTGACGATAAATCTTATACATAGGGGCAGAGCTAGAATTGTAAAGTTGGGGAGGGTCGAATTAGAAAATACAAGTATATAAAACACCTAAGTATTCAATAATTACATGTTTAAAGTTAAATAATTTCTAATTTAATCATGTTTAATTTGTTTTAAAGGGAATTTTAACTTAAATTATAAGTTGTTTATTACAAATTATGTATGTTATATATGATATAATAAGAGATTTTCTATTTAAACCCCACACTTCTCTTTGTTCACCCCAATACTTAAATCATTAAGCTGTAAGTTTTATTATTGTATAAAAAGACAAAAAAGGTCATCCAACTTAATAATTAACCATAGTACATCTATACACACACCCCAGCACTCTTTATATTAAGTTTTAGAAAAATACAAACTCCTCTACATCCTATTTAAATTGGATCAGGACATAGGTAAAGTATAAATTGGATCAGATCAGGACAAACTCCTCTACTTGGAAAGAGGTAAAGCTGTTCTCTTTCTCTAAAAAATATTAAATTTCGGGTTTAGTGTTCCATTTGTTTGTGTTTTTTTTGCTAGGAACAAAGAAAATTGTGGGGTTTAAATAGAAAATCTCTTTTATTATTTATTTATTTTTAGTTTGGGGTATATTTAAGGGTAGTTTGGAAAGATAGTGGGGTTTTCTTAGAAATTGCGAAAATTTAAATTAAAAAATGGGGTGAACTTAGAACATGGGGTGAACTAAGAGAAGTGTGGGGTTTAAATAGAAAATCTCTATAATAAATGAGATATCAAAATCTAAGGGAGTCAGGGCCACTCCAGACCTAGAAGTGGCTCTGCCACTGCTCATACAACACTGATTTTTCTAAAATGGACGAATCAATTTGCGAAAACTTAAATACGAATAATTGATACGCAACTAGCATTTGAGTAGGAAATATGAAATCAATAATCTCAAACTTCCTAAGCTCTTTTCATGTCTTTATGAATCAAGGAATTTAAGCTAATCAACCGATTGAATGACATTAAATTGAAAGTTAAAATCCCAAGGGCGATGCCCAAACCACATCAATAAACCAAAAAAAAAATGGAGCCTACAAACAAGACCAGGGCTGACATCAGGAATTCCGTGCCCCTTTTTAATGGAGGAATTGTGTGTCCAAACCACACTTAGCTCCCCGCACGTGCTATTGCTTTGTTTTTGGTCAAGCACCAAAGATGCGTCAATGACTCATTGACTCTGGCCTCTAGAGACCTACATTTTACAAGTGTTTTGTTTTGTTTTGTTTTTTTTATCACTAGATTAATACTGATTTAAATAATCTCATTATTGTAATTTTCCATTTATTTTCTCTATTTTTTTCGCTATTTTTAAAAAAAATGTAGATTGCTTAGCTACATTCTCTTTTCGGTCATCTTAAAAATTTGTTTGTATAAAAATTAACTAAATTATAAATTGTGACATCTAATTATCATTCAATATGTAGACGAATCATTTTGATTTAATTGAGTTTTTAGAGAGTTTAAATTGCCGGTTAGAAAATAGACAGTTTCGATTATCAAAAAATACCAGAGGACAATAAATAGAAAGAGAATAAATCCTCGTTTTTATTTTATTTAACACAATAAATTGACATCCACAAGAGGTAAAAATCTCTTTCAATAACGCGGAATTATATAGTAAAATCTTTGTTTGTAATTATGAAATGGTTGGTGTACTGGATTCTAGTATATGTTTCGTTCCAGTGGCACAGAAACATTCTATAAATTCATTACTCACGAATTAAACCAAAAATTAGTTTTAAACAGAAAGAAAAACACCGTATAAATAAAGTATATGACTCTCTCTCACATGGACATAGTTTTCAGATCTGTCAGTCCCAAAAACTTTTGTCCGCAGGCGATCAAATGGTACACTTTTGTGAGCTTAAATCAAATCATTGGCACAATCTAGGCAATGAGTTTCTTCTATTTTTCTGTTTTGGTTTTTTATTGTTTATAATTTTTGTGTTCTTTTCATATTTTTATCAGTTGGTGAGATTCAGCCATTGAGGATATCTTTCTCTACATTGATGGATGGCCCCATGGGTGTTGAACAGAGACAGACTTGCTCAGTACAAATAGTAAACATGAAGAAAAGCAGTGAATTCAGGTGCTCAGATCTAAACAACCAGCCAGCTTGATACCAACACTCCACCCACACACCCACCGCCACTCTCACTTTCACCGAAAATTCATTCAATTCAAACTCTCTCCTCTCGCTCTCTCTCTCTCTCTCTCTCTCTCTTCTCTCTCAATTTTTTTGACCATTGTTTTCAAGGTTGTACATGTTAGCTGTGATTTCTCTGCCATATTCCCCACATGGTTTGAAACCTTCCACATTTCTTGCATGGTGCCATAGGTTTCCTCTTGCTTAATTTTGACTTATAAAATCCCAAAGATTTCAGGACAGCAATACGCATTTTCCTCTGTTTATTGCTTCTTCTCCTTTCTCACTCCGTATTAAATGTGTGTGAGAATTGAAGTTCTTTGAGGATTTGAGGTACCCTTTACAGCTAGAGAAGGATCTGGGTGTCTTCAAGATTGGGTTTTTGCAAACATTCCTGTTTGCATCTGGGTCGAAGGTACCAGAATCTCATCTGGGTAATCAATTATTTCAAATCTGCGCCAATTTTGGGGCTTTTATGATCTTGAGGTCCTCTCCAACATATAGGAAGAAAATGGTAGTGGCAGGAAATGGCCTGTTCTACCCAATTGTTGGATTTGCTTCATGTGTGGCTTTCATCTACATGTCCTTCGGTGGCTTGGGGACGAATTTACAGGAAAAAACTAAGTTGGGTTTTGTGGAGAGGAATGGAACTCAGTTCATGTTAGATGGCAAAGCATTTTACATTAATGGGTGGAATTCTTACTGGTTAATGGATCATAGTGTGGATGAGTATACCAAACCCAGGGTGCGGGAGATACTGCAAGCTGGTGCGAAAATGGGTCTTACCGTGTGCCGAACTTGGGCCTTTAATGATGGAGACTACAATGCCCTCCAGATTTCGCCTGGTCGCTTCAATGAGGAAGTGTTCAAGGTATTAATAATTCATGTATTTTCATCCTTCTGTCTTATAGTAAACATAAGTTTCTGACCTCTGTGTTTGGTTTTTCATTGAGTTCGAAACTTTCTCTTTGTACTTGTTTGGGTTCTTCAATTTGTGGGTTTACTTGAGTGGTGATCATGTTTTGCCATAATTTATCTGTTTGCAACTGAAGTAATAAAACTATGGTTCCATCTGAGAAGGTAAATCAGCAGGTCTAGTACAAACTAAATGCCGGTTAGTTCCTTGTTGATAGAGATTATATTGCATTATGAAAGTGGGAATAACCCAAAACAAAAAGAGGGTTGAAACAAAGAGTTTGTATATTTGCATATCGACTAAATGTGTTTAAGAATCCAGCGCCTTTGAAAGATGATCAGTCATGTTTGGGTGTTTCTTAATGTGAAATATTTTGGACTATAATGTAGTAAAAATTTTCCCAGTATTGCAATGCTTCTGCCACATTCTTTAACCTCTTTAAGATTAATGATTTGTTGTTGTTTAATATAAAGTAAAGCACACACATGACCATTGCCCAGTAGGAACAGTTTTTTAGATAACCATATTTTTGCTAAGATAAAGAGAATTCTCTGTAACATCTTGAAGTTTTCCTTGCTGTTCAAAGTGCACTTTTAAGGGAAGACAATCAAAGGTTCCCTTGCTACATGGTATATAGCTAATGGTATACCTACAATAAAATGGTTTACTATTCTTTTTGTTATCTTGCCATTATTTTTGTATTTGTCTTGCCCTTTTTAACTATTTCTTACAACACCGTGATCTCGTGACAGGCTTTGGATCATGTCATTGTAGAAGCTAGACAACAGGGTATCAGGTTGCTTTTTAGCTTAGTTAATAACTTGCAAGCATATGGTGGGAAGACTCAGTATGTGAAGTGGGCGTGGGACGAAGGTGTCGGTTTGAGCGCTTCCAATGATTCCTTTTTCTTCGATCCTTCCATTCGAAATTATTTCAAGAATTACGTGAAGGTAACTTTTTTTGTTGCTTTTCTTCCCCGGAAAGAAATATTGCACAACTCTTTGATGCCTCTTTGACACTTCATAACCTAGATTTTCTTGTTAATGACTGGAAAACTATTTAGTATGTTTAATTTGGTTATTTATATTGGAAAGGAAAAAACAAAATTTTATTAAAAGGTTAAATTTTGTTAGTGTCAGTTTCTCATGTATTACTTACATTCACCAATATTTATGTTGACATGAAGGCAGGGTATGGGGACAGAATTTTGTTGGCAAGATGACTTGTTACTAGGTTATACTTACTGAATATTTGGTGACAGATTATGTCATGTAAGCTTTTTGGTTGCAAAGTGGTCACTGGCTAAAGGTATAATGACTAAGAATGTGAAACTTAGTGTCATGATCAACAAGAAAAAGGTTCTGGTCGATCTCCATTTGGATCTCACACAGAATGATGTGGATAGAAGGAGATCTTGAAATGGCTTTCTTTCTTTGGCCTTTTTCTTGTTTCCTTCCCTTTCCCCACTTCTTGCTAAGATACAAAAGGATCTAATTGTGTGCCAGATCTTTTACGGATGGCTGCATGGATTTAAAGCATTGCAGAGGGAACAATTAGAATTTAAAAGCATCAAGTTCTGGTTAATAGGATAGTGGCATTTAAGATTTATGAGAAGGGATATCTCTGAATTCTGGAAGCTATTTCTGAAAATAACATTCTGGATTGCATATAGAAGTATTGTGGATTGCTAATGAGTTTGAATGTTATTAGATAAATGATTTTGGTCTAACTGGCATGGTATGTTGAACAGGTCATCACTTTCATCCACTGATTCTTCTCCCTGTAAAAACAGACTTTCTGAGAATATATTTCACATCAATTTTGGTGCTACGATAATATGTGATTTCAAACCAATTTTAATTCATTTCCTTTTTTCTACAGACTCTCCTAACGAGGAAGAATACTCTCAATGGAATTGAATATAGAGATGATCCTACCATTTTTGCATGGGAGTTAATAAACGAACCCCGTTGCATTACTGATGCTTCAGGCGACACTCTCCAAGTATGTAGTCAGTTCTTAAAAATTATGGAGTTGTGCAGTTCTGCTTGATGGATTCCCTGGATTTTACAAAATATTTTCACTGAAATTCAGTCAGAAATATCTTTTTTGTTTGAGACAAAGTGCAATTCTGGTGGAACCTTCCTTTAACGTGTTCGTGATTTCTTTGTGATACACCCTATTAGGAAAAGAATAGAAATTAGTAGAGAGCTACTACTACTACGTAATATTTTTCCTCTTACTTTGGGCTAATAGCTACTTATTCTAACATTCAACAATTCTTAACTCTTATCTTTTCCTTTACCAGTGAAGGGGTTTTATTCTTTTATTTTCTTCAGAGGGTAGGGTGAGTTGGGAGGTGTGGAGATGGATAGGGAGAGGGGGATGGTCTGCTCTGTGACCTCTGTTTTCGGAACATGAACTAATTGTATGGCATACTGTTGCAGGATTGGATAGAAGAAATGTCAGCATTTGTTAAAGCAATTGACAAGAAACATCTACTGACTGTGGGCCTTGAAGGATTTTATGGTCCTAAAAACCCCAAAAGGTTGACTGTGAATCCAGAAATGTGGGCATCTAGACTTGGATCAGATTTTATTCGCAACTCCAAGATCCCAAACATTGATTTTGCTTCTGTTCATATTTACCCTGACCACTGGTAAGCGTTTCCATTACATCAAATTTCTCAAGTCAATATGAGGGAAGTCCAAGCTTACAAACTTATCAGAAATTGAAAAGGCGAGAAGCATACATATATATATATATATTCCCTCTATTGAGGGATCCCTCAAATATTTGAGGGACACCCTTTAGGGTCCCCTAAGAAATTTTTTTCAACGATCCAAACCATCTATTTTTTAAGTCCACAGAGAGCTCCCATCGCTCAATTGGCATGGTTTTTTTTCAACGATCCCCTATATATACACATAAATATATACCCACTCTATTAAGGCCTTATCAGATATGGACATTGAGATATATTGAAATGCATCTTACTTTCTATGCATCTCAGTGATCCAAACTGATTTATCAATTCAGATGCATACCCCTAACTGAAGTCCTTATTAGATTGCCTGTGTGTGTGTCCTGCTCACAGGTGACCCAATAAATCCATGCCAACTGAGGGATCAAAATCTAATTATTGATAAAGGACCTTTTTTGAATAAATGGAAATCGTTTTTGTACTTATATAGAGATTTATTATCTAATAAGGGCCTTAAATACGTATATGAACAGTTGTGATGTAGAGTGGATGGGATACATCTCCATACATCTCAGTGATTCATTTGCAATCTAATGGTTCAAAAGCATAAACTACTTTACTCACCTTATTAGAGAATAATTATATGTATAGTTTCATGTTCATTTGCTAGACTTTCAATTTAAAGTATTGATCAGGTGGATTCTTGTTTGAATGTGTGATCCAAACTGACAAAATAACTTCATCCTTACTTTTTGGGTAGGTTTCATGATAAAGAATTTCACGAGAACCTCAAATTTGTCTCCAAGTGGATGCGTTCTCACATAGAAGATGGGGACAAAGAGCTGAATAAACCTGTGATGTTCACCGAATATGGATTGTCAAACCAGAACAAAGACTTTGAACCATCTCAGCGCGATAGATTTTACAAAGCTATTTTAGACGCCATTTACAAATCTGCAAAGAAAAACGGGTCTGGTGCAGGTTCTTTAGTCTGGCAGTTATTCGTGGGAGGAATGGACAAGTATAATGATGAATTTGGGATTGTTCCATGGGAAAGGCCATCCACATATAAGCTGATAATAGAACAATCATGCAGGTTGGCTAGACTCCACGGACCAACTCAACAACAGCGAAATTTGAAAGACTTATGCTCGCAAAGACAGTGAAATGCTTATTCTTTTTCAGCAGGAAATTTCATTTTCTTGGGGTCTAAAATGCGATATCTGTTATGGTTCAACAGTGCTTGAAGGAGAGAAGCAGGTCTCGGTCGTGTACCATACTCTTTCCACATAATACACGTTATATAATTTCATTTTAAATGATTCATATGAGTTATAGAAGCTGTTATAAATTGTGATGTTATCAAGCTTTTCATTATGAAAGTACAGATTAACAAGCAAAAAAAAGGTCTTAAAATTATTGAATATTCTGCTTTTGCTTGTAAGCAATGGTATATGTTGCAGTCTTGAAACTGTGTTTTAAGGCACTGATAGGATTGATAGCTCCTCTAGAGATAGCAATAGCTCTTTTGTAATGATAACTACTGGTGTATTGATATTTATACAAACTGCCTCGACGCTGGTGAGGTTTCATATTCTGAACTTGAATTAATGCAAGTCTACAATACTCTGAGAGTGATGAGGAGAATTAACTCTGCACCCGAGACCTTAGGTTCGATTCAGGTGTACAAAATTAATTAATATAATTGAACATAAATTCAGCTCTGCAATTCAACGCCAAGAGATATGTATATAGATCAATTTTTTTTTCTGAAAAAGGCAAGAAACTACAACAAAAAAGAAAAAAAGAAGAAAAATTAAACTGCAGATCTGACTGCCTACATCAACATTCAGCTACGGTTTGCCAATCTGGGCGAAGTCCTAGTCCCATTTACATTGCTAGACCCGGTCTGCTGCTTGTTCTCTTTTCCCTTGCTTTTGCCCTTCAATTTTTTGTCCTTGAAACTCAACTTATTTACCTCCTCTGCCACCTTCAATACAGTCTCTGCAGCCTCATCTTCCTCCGATCTCCGACTCCGAGTTCTTGTAGCAATTCCCTCAGATCCACCACCCAAACCCTTCGATGGGCTCAGGCTGTGGCCTCTCTCGCCCTCCATAGCCACCTTATCAAACGCATCCACGAGATTCTTCACGAGCCTCTTCCCCTTCACAGCCTCAACCTCATGCTCCACCTCATCCGCATCGTTACCATCTTCATCATCTTCATCGATCAGATCCAAGAATCTCCTGCGCTTCGTCGCAATCGGAGCCGGAGGAGGCGAATCAGAGGCAGCCCTCTTGCTATTGGACTGATTTGAGGCCGACCCATTTGCGGATTTCTCGAGTTTTTGCCTCTTCCTCTCGGTCTTCTCACGCTGCATGCGGAGCTTGCCGACATTGCCTTCAATGCGGCCCTGGAGCCTTAGGCGCTTGAAACTGAGGCCGCCCATGGACCAGTGAGCTTCGTTGGCCCACGAGAGCAGAGGGTCGAGGACGGCAACAGGCGGATCGACTCGGTGGTCGTTGAACTTGACGTCGGTGTAGATCCGGGGGCGGGGGAGGCTGTTGCCGTAGAACTTGACTGGGCTAGCAAGCTTAAGCTTTTGCACCATGGCTGCGGAAATAGGGCTGAAATGTTATGAGAAAGCTTCGGAATATATTTTGGGAATTTTCACAAACAGATGGAGGGCAGAAGAAACAATGAAATTTTGGAAATGGGATTTAATTTTTGAGAAGGGGGGTTATAAAGAAGGTGGTGTGGCGGGTATTGAGCAAGTGGCGCGAAGTTTTTGGCGCCAGCAATTTGGCGCTTAGAAATTTCAAGAATTTCACGAGGGATGCGTTTCTGAAGGGAGGGAGGGATGGAGCCAGATCACCAAACTTTTATTGTCGTCGAAGAAAAATATTAATATTTAAACAAAATTGGGCTGCTCTGTTTATTTTAAGGAACAAAAATAAAACAACCTTTTTTTTGGTCAAGAAAAAATAAAAAAAGAAACCTTTATGGAAAAATTAGGTGGCATCTCCCAAAGGAAATATGGATTCTTGCAATTAGGTGAATTAACCTCAATCATCCATAATCCACTTTCAAATAGAAAAATGCTCTCCTTTCCCCCATTGTTATGGAGAATTAATGGGTTTTTCAACCACCCTCCAAATTCCAAACCTAAATGTTGACAAATAGGAAGTGATTACAAGCTTTTTTCTTAACATCAAAAGCCAATCTGGTGTTCTAAGAAGATATAATCATATACATTTTTGTTGTACTCTGGGGTTAACCCAAAAAATATAATATTTAAGTGCACCTCGAACTTGTCAATCACGTTGTGATTAAAGAATCTTTACCACATAGGCATGTCGTATCCGAAACATTTCATTTCCTAACTCACAAATTCACAATCTAAAGATCATCCATATGTTAGGCCAAATTGATAATTTTGGTAACAAGTAAGTAACAACTAACATCCTCATTCTATTTAGTTGATATATATGAATGACCAAATGATCTCAAATTTCAGTTATTATTATTATTATTATTTCATTTATTTTTATAAAGATGGTCTTTAAATTATGATTTAGAAAATAAACAATTCCAATTATGACATGTGTGTGATAAAGACTCGTAAATCAATATAGCCACCTTGAATCTTGACAAAGACACCTTACTTAAACCCAAGTCACAGGTTGCTGGTGCTAACATCCTTCACTTGTTGCCCAACAATTATGGCTCCAATGACAAACAGTTCTACATTTGTACATTTTGCAATCGCTGTATTTTTTTTATGTGTACATAACCGGTTGTTCACGGTGCCCATCAAAATATATCATGTCTACCGGGGCATGGGCGGTGCTATGTACAAGGAAGGTTGGGTGCCTGCCCAATCCAAATTTTTTCGAAAAAAAAAAAAAACCAACATGCGTTATAAGCCTAGCCCCAAATTAAAAAAAAATAAAAGCAAATCCTACATACATGATGGCCATTTAGATAGTCCCATATCTTCTCTCTCCTTTTTTGGCTATGAGACTTCTTGTTTTTCTCTCTCTTTGCTACTCGACAACAACTTGTTTCTCCCTCTTTAATTTTTTTTTTTGGGTCAAATTCTCCCTCTATTGGCTATATCTTCTATTATCTTGGGTGGGCAACTTGGCAACAACATTTTCTCCTCTCCTTTTGTCAACAACAATTATTATTCACATTCTCTTCTTTTTCTATATATCTTTAATTATAATTATAATTTAAAATTGAGTATTTTATGGTTTAATTAGGGACAAATTATAATTTTAGGATTTTAATTAGGGCTTCGATTAGGGATGATTTATTATAGGGCTTTGATTTGGAATTTTGTTAAAATTGAGTATTCTAGGGTTTAATTTGGGATGAATTATAATTTTGGTTTCGTATTATTGAGATGCTATTATGAGAATTTGTTTGATTTTCTGTTGGTACGTTTGATTAAAATTCTCTCTACATATTATTCATAGCCTATCTTTTATTATGTTGGATTACAATCGGAATCCCAAAAGAACAAAAAATTTGTTGTCTTTTTTAAGAAAAAGAATGATGGATCATCATCTAGTACATTGTCTTCTAGCACTTCTTTATCCATTCCAATATGTGAAGAGCAAAATCTTCCCGAGTCTCCCATTGTTGAGTCTCCAATTGAAAGAGTTGAATCTCAAAGAGTCGATGATGATTATGATTTTAATATTAATTATCTTGAACATGATTTAGGATTACGTTGTCTAATATGCAAATATCTGGTGAATGAACAAGATAATGTGCGAAGAAAATATATTCTTTTAGGACCATGTCAACCCGAGTTAGAAGATTATCCAAGCCACTTAGAAGGGCGGGACTTTCGTCAATTTAATAAAAAGTGATTTGGCCAATTCACTTGGTTTGAGTATTCAATTGCTAAGAATAAGGTATTTTGTTTTCCTTGCTTCCTTTTTAACATGAATCAGTCACACCCAACCTTTATTATTGATGGGTATAAAAAATGGAAGAGAATTGGTGGGAATCAATGTGCATTAATGAAATTCACTCGTACTATCGAGTTTAGTATGTAAATTTTGCCCAACTGGGGTGACTTATGTTGCTCCACAAGCACTTGTTAGCACTAGCTGCAGGTTTCCTGGCACCTTGGATTGGCGTACTCAAGAAGGAAAAAAAAAAAAAAGCAGGATTCTTGTGATGCACGCACACTTTGATAAAATTGGGTGATGTTAAATTGGTCCTTTATAAAGAGAATTCATAATCCCACTTAAATAAGAAATTGCGCAAGCTCTATTAAAGCCCAATTAAATAAAGACAACTCCCAATTCCATTTAAATAAGAAATTATGGAGGCCCTATTAAAGGCCTACGAAATGGCAGTAGGTTTCCCCTTTTTTTTTAAAATAATTTTTTTATAATTTTTAAGCCTGGTCTAAAATGACGTCATTTTGGCCAGGTTTTATTTATTTATTTATTTTATTTATTTAAAGAAAGCGCCCAAAAACACAAAGTTCTCTTAGACATTTCGTCAAACACGTACACTGCAACTCCAAGGTTGAGCAGAGGTGCAATATGCAACACTTCTTATGAATTTTCCGACGATGGAAGGTGTAGTTGCACCTCCTTATGTCTTAATGGGTCCACACTGCCTGTTAGCATTGTTGCGACCACCTCTCTTGGCGAGGGAGGGTATGTGAAAGGTATTGTTACATATATGATTATGGACAACTTGGAGGTGAAGCCTATGTCTACCAATTCTAGTATAACTATGCTTAACAAGTTCAACATTAGCGAGGTTGGTGCTCTTACAGCCACCTTGAATTTGATGGTGGTTGTAGTCTCAGCGTGAAATTGGGGGAGAATTATTATTATTTTTTAAATTTCATTTTTAGATTGAATCTCGTTTGGTACACCGTATTAGACTTTGGATAGGAGTAAATAGTCTATGTCAGGTGTTTGGTGTCAACTTGTATTATTTAATTACCCGACTATTTTATACGGGTTGGGCTTTTAATACTCTCCTTACCTGACTAACTAATACAACCCACACATCCCGTATTAGATAATACACGCTTAATTATACGGCTAGGGAAAAAGAACACGCATTCTATGAAAAAAGTCAGACGCTCTTTTCATCTTCTTCTCTGCTATCTTCTCCACAAGTTATTTACGTTACTCTTCTCCAGGTATCCATCTCTTACTCTCTCTCTTTTTCATACTCTTTCCAATATGCTTCTTCTTACTTCTTCTCTATTCTTTATATATTTCAATTTTTTATTAAATTTTTGTGGAAATTAGGTTATTAAACAGAGTAGTGCTAGTTTTCGTCTAAAAACAAACAACTGTGCTAGTATTGGTAGTTTAGTTGAATACATACATACCTAACGATTAGAAAAGCAAAATTACAAAATTAAAATTGTATGAACTTGATTTCTAGGAACCATTTTTTTTTTCTAGGCGACCATGGGCCCTTTCTGATGTTTTCCTCTTAAACCATTTTCTTGATTGATAAATTTTCTCTTTTCCTTTTCTTTTTACGATTCCCAAGCTTGTGCCCTTGGCTCTTTTGATTGCAATACTTCTGTTCTACTGCTACTTTCTCCTTCTTCTTGTTGTACATGGAAACTTTGATGTCAGTACAGACATATGCAGATCAATATTCATAATACAATTCTAATAGTTAAACCACATATATTTCTGTATACGCAAGAGGGATGGTATTTTGTAGTCTTCTGTCATGTCTCAATTTCTATTAAAATTATCAAAGATTTTTTTTATTATTTTTAAAATAGTCTAATCTGATGTTATCCGGAACATCACCAAACACAGTATAACTTAGTCAGACTATTTATCCGGAATAACACCAAACGCCTTATAATATTATGGATAAATAGTCAGTACTCTCCGGAACAGATTAGTACTATCCGACGGAAATTAGTCAGTACAGTCCGACGTACCAAACGAGCCCTTAATGGAATTTGGACAGAATAGATCACATTGGTTAATGGATACAAACATAAGGATCAAATTGGCTAAATTGATAACATGGGGACTAAATTGTCCGATGGGATTATACACATGGACCGTTTTGACATTTAAGCCTTCCAATAAAATTGTTTCTAGTAAAAAATAATTACTCAACTATATATGGATAATCCCAAAATAATTACTCCCCCTTCTACGAATTTTTTTTCAACGATCCTAACAGTGTATTTTTGAAGTCTCTATTCATAGAACATCCTTGCAAAAAATAGGCAAATTGAAAATCATTAAGGCATCTATTTGGGACCAACAAAATAGAGGAACACGGTACTTCAAGAAAAGACTATAATAGCAACTATCGAATTGAGTGGTCAAATGGTTTTGGATTTAAGTGGTTTTTTGCAAAGATAATCTTTGATGTAATATCTAAAAACTAGACCAATTCGAATCATTGAGATACAATACAATAAGTGGTGGGCCCTACAAGGGTGTGCCTCAAAAAGCTAATACATCACACCCTTGTAGAGCCAACCACTTATTGTATTCATTCAAAGATTATCTCTACAAAAAAATCACTTGAATAAGATATTATTTGACCACTCAATTAAATTATTGAAATTTATATACTTTCTTGAAGCACTGTGTTCAGTGATTTTGTTGGTCTCAATTAGTTTCCTTAATGATTTCCTCAAATAATTTTATTTGAGGAACACTTTTTAGGGTACCTTACGAATTTTTTTTTTCAACGATCCAAACAGTCTGTTTTTCAAATCTTCATTCATAGATCATCCTTGTAAAAAGTCATGCAAATTGAAAATCATTAAGGCATCTAATTGGGACCAACAAAATAGACGAACATGGTGCTTCAAGAAAAAACTATAATAGCAACCATCTAATTGATTGGTCAAATGATTTCGGATTGAAGTGATTTTTTTGCAAAGATGATCTTTGAATGAATATCTATAAATAGATAGTTCAAATTAGTGAAAAACAATGCGGAGTGGGCCCTACAAGGGTGTCCCTCAAATAAGCTTATTTGAGATATCTCTCAATTGAAGCTCTCTGTGTACTTGCACGTGCTCAATTGAGAGTTGAGTCTTGAAATCATATACATTACTAGATGATGTGTCATAAGAAATGACAATTGTCTGATATTTCTGTTTGTGCCTAATAAATCACGGTCGTACACTGACCGAAGGGGCTTCTTTTCTCGGCCTTAGCCCCTGCTCATCGACAAAATGTGGCGTTCCGCCAAGCGTTTTTGCCTCTTTCAAAACAAAGGAAAAACGGCGAAGGCATGAACATTTCGGCCTCGACCGCAATATTACAGGCCGAGGCCGAAGGATGAAAAATCACGGCCGAAGATATTAGAGTAAGATCATCACGTGATAGCCAGGGCCCACACTTCATTTAATGAAGTAACGCCTCTGACTAGCAAACCCACTGGCTGCAAAGAGGCATTTAATGCACGAGGGAAGAGGGGAAGTGACTAGTGTCAGGATTTGGCGACAGCAATCAGAGTGGTTAAGCGCAGACATTCTTACAAAAATTCTTACAACATAGGGTCAGACCACCACCCACCAAACCAGGGCATTTAATGCGTCTCCACGTCCAGAGGCGCAGAACCCACGATCAGGGCGGCGGCCGAGATTTGCCAGAATTCATGGGGTCACACCACCATGCTTCACGATCCCAAATGTCGATTGGACTACCCACTTGCTATGATCAGGCTCCACCACGCAGATTTTCAGCCTCGATTACTCATCCAAGAGCTCTTCCTATAAATACAAGGCTCAAGTTACATTCAAAGGATTCAAACACCAAACCAAAAGCCTCCCACGGAGCAAATTATATTTTCCTGTAATGCACTTTCAATACCTTTACTTGCTTTCCTAGGAGTAGTGTTAGATCGTAAGGAAAATCCATTCATCAATATGTCATACGACTCTTGATTTTCAAGGCGCCGGAGCACCATCTCTGTTACTCTCTCACTCACCCCATATATCATACGATCGTCGCTCCCTGAGCAACGCGCCGGAGCACCGCCCAAAAACCACCACCAATATCACCATTAAACGGCCTTGTAGCTCAGGCCATGAACCTGACGACCGAGATCAGTTCCTCTCTCGGCCACAATCGTTTGATTAGAAGTCGATTTCAAACAGGCGCACCACTTAACCATTTCATCCATATCACCATCTCGACGCACGGTAGACCGTGCTGGCACGCCCGCGCACAACCGCACCACACCCAAAAGAAGGACGCAACGTGTTAACGCACATCCCCTCGCCCTGGAACACCAGGCCGTGAGATTTGCGCAGCCAACAATTTCAAAGTAAAAATGCTTAAAGACTAAAAGGCAATGCTACCATTAAGAGAAGAGGGGTAATGTAGAACAATCATTTCAAAAATAATTGTGGGAGCAAATAATCGCACACCAGTAACAAGAAGTAACAAGATGCCACGATACTAAAAAGCAGTTACATGGGCCAGATTGCCCTTGGCCAAGGGAAAGAGAGGAGCATCCAATAAAGCATTAAATGAAAGTAGTTGGGATTATTGCCCTAAAGCTGACAACGGTCGCAAGGCCTTTGCTTGAGCCCAAATTGGTCATGAAAGCCTTGCAAGGCCTTTTTTTTTGGCAAAAGCCCATGGACAAGCAAGTCCAACACGGGCCTAGACGCATATTTGATCTAAGCGTAGATCGGATAAGGCTTAAGGGGATAAGCTCAATAGGACTTATCCTTAGGTAGCACGCCACTAAAGGATCATCCCAAAATCTTGGAGATCTCCTTAATAACTGCAATAATAATAATTAAGGAGATTATGCTCATTGACTTTTGGGTAAATATCTCATACATCCCAAGTCAAACGGCTAATTGACTTGACATGCGCATCAAGGGGTCATCACATCCTCCAATCCATGTAAAACACGTAGCCTCCTCCCACGATAAATCTGCTACCAATGAGCCAAATATAAGCCAAATGCTAGAAATTTTTTTTTTTTGATTCCGTAATATGTTAAACATAACTTCATTAAATGACTTGGTTTATAACTTTCTCAATTATGATTACCTACATGAGTGGAATACGCATGAAACTAATTAGATTGTATTGGATTGGATTGGATTCTCAAAAGCAAATTCGTCATCCTATCCAATCATGTCGGTTTTAAAAATTAGGAATCCAATCCAATATGCAAAATCATCAAAATCAATTAAAATTGAATCAAATTTTAAACACCCCTATTTAAATTCGTAAATTCAGTTCGACCCGACCCATTTGTATCTTTTTAATCCATTCCTCTATACCCAATATCCCTCTATTTAGAGACTCTGCAGGTAACTTCATTTGGGGGTGGGTGGTGTCTTAAGAGACTCTGCAGGTAACTTCATTTGGGGGTATGCGGATCAAGGTCCAGCAGGTTTGGATGTTGTGGCTACTGAATGTGCTGCTATACACATGGGATTACTGAAGGCTGCTGAGCTGGGAATCTTTGATTTTTTGGTAGCATCAGACTCGCAAGAAGTTGTGGCTTTACTGAAGGGAGGTGGGGAGCTATGGAGTAATCTGGGTAACCTTGTGGATGACATTAGAAGGTTGCTAGTACATTTGTGTGTTGGTGATGTTTTTTTTCAGCCGCGTCTGGGTAATCGGGTTGCTCACTCTTTGGCGCAGTTTGGGCTGCGAGAATAGCATCATTCTTTTTGGGTTAGTCTTGCTCCTGACTGGCTTGTATCACTGTTAGTAACAGACTTGGAGGGTAGGTAGTTGTTTTTAGTTATCGGTTTTGGATGCTGTTTGTACCATATCTGACCCTCCACTCATTCAACGACACGTGGATGAAACTCACTTCGCCCAAGGCCTCGAACAATCGGCATCGGCTACCGATGGAACTGTCTCAAAGCAGCAAACAGCCGCTACAAGTCCAACACAGTATGTAATCGGTACCCCCTACCGATACTGCAGAATCAACCTCGAAGCACCCGCCCGAAATATCTAAGGACTCGTGTCAACCTCACAGGGCCCTCCCACGAGTCCCACATCGAAAGTGAGTACTAAGAGCATCCAAAACTCCCTTTATAAATAGCCCCCTTCACTACAATACAGGGGTAAGACTTTTCAGCTTGACTTTTATACTATTATATTGTCAACAGCAAAAGTTCTTAGAAAACAATCTTACTTTGGCATCGGAGGGTCTTAGGCTGGTTCCACACCGGTTCCATAGACCTCACGAGTCTTAGCTTCCTTTTATTCAGGATCAGCATCCGAAGACAGGAAGAATCTCCATCTATCACTCAATCGATCTCCTAGATCGTCTACATCTCTTGTAAGTTGCACTCATCTCTATCTGTTCAAGTTTTAGTGCCAACAGATGCTGTGGTACTCTTTTTCCTTGACTGGATTTCCTCCATTGGGGGTTTTTATGGCAAGGTTTTAATGAGGCCACCTCTTGTTGCATCCATGTTTTGATTGCAATTTGTACGGTTGATGGTTGGAATGAAAGTTTATTATTCTTTGATAAAAAAAAATATCCCTCTATTCCTAAATCCGGTTTGACCCGACCCATTTGGTAGTCTTTAACTTTAATCCATTCCTCTATACCCAAACTCCCTTCTAACTTGGGTTCTCTCATAGACTCACACAGTGGCTACTTCGGTCGCTGAAAACAAATGGGCACGGTTTCAATCTCACCATTCTCAGCTCTACACTCACTCTCTGCCCCAAAAGGTTACCATTCCTTTGCAATTTTGAGCTCTTTCAAGCATTTCAAGGCCAAAGAAAATAGCCATCAATTACAATTGCTTCATAACACCAATGTTTTGAAAGCGTATAGTATAAGGAGGGGAAGCTTCTGCTTCCATGGTGCTGAGAAGCACTCAAAGTTGAGAAATTTTTTGGTTGAGTCAAACCCAACATCTTCATCTTCATTACAGACCCACATGGGAACGTGGGAAGATCCTGACGATGGCAGCGGCAGTGAAGATGAGGAAGAAACAGAAGAACATGACTTGGGTTTCCAAAGTGAATGGGAAGAAGAAGGAGAAGAAGAGAAAGGTGCTCCAGCTGCTGCTTCTGTTGACAGGTCCACAACAAACAAGTATGAAGAGGAACTTGTGAAAGGTTTATTCTTAATTTCCTTTTATTTTCTTGTTGCATCAGTATTACTGTTTTCTCTGAAATTGGTGTTCTAAATGTTAAAAGAAGCTTTGGGTTTTAGAGGGTTTATGATCTTTCTGGAAAGTGTATGGAAAACCCCTAGTTTTCCCTACTATTTATTTATTTTTAAATGATTTCTTACGAAAAGTCTTATTGGGTAATGTTCTCTTTGCAGAGAATCAGACATGCTGTGTTAAAATTGATAGTTTGACAAAATAACATTTTTCCTAGACTTACCATGTTATCTTGCAATATTAGAATATTTGTTGCTGTAGTAAGATTATTCAGTTCTGGCTGATGATTTGTACTCTACAATTTCTTGGTCATGCAGATCTTAAAACACTGGTCTGATAATTTCTTCTTCAATGTAATAACACCTTTTTGGGCATATCAGTTCCTGGTAAACACCAAATATTCATTGGTATTATCTGTTTATTTCAGAGGTGGAACAGCTCTTGGAGCAAGAAGAAAAGGCAATTTTGCAAAAGCATGCGACTCCCTATATGAAGAAAATATCAACTGTAATGCTTTCTGTTCAAGTTTTAACTAAAATGAGTTTCTAGCAGTCTGCTCATGCCATTACCTACCTCCTATAGTACAAATGATGAATTGTAGATTGAGCAGATTGATTGAACTGTTTCTCACTCCCTAAAACAACTGTTAATAAGAAGTCAAATGTGCAAGTAGAGAGTGATTACTCTATTTCCTTCATTTATTGTGTCTTATACCTTCATTACTCAGGAAAAATGGAATCCAGTACATACTCTTGCACTATCGGGGCTGGTTACTTTAATGGACAAGTTACTTGACGACGGTGTAGATATTAACGTTGTTGATAAGGTGAATTTTATCTGTAATGTAGTTCCCATATCTATCTCCAATTTGATAGCACCCTGTAGTACCTGGATTAGTAAACCTCAGATTCATTTGGTGAAACAGGATGGCGTAACTGCTCTTCATACTGCAATCGTAGCCAAAAAGGAAGCTGTTATTAGTCATCTTCTAAGAAAAGGTGCAAGTCCTCATATCAGAGATGGGGTAAGGAAAAGATTTTGATTAATGTCTCCTGGTCCGTTTTTCTGTGGGGGAACTATAAGTTTTTATGATTATTGTGTTATAGGATGGTGCTACGCCACTTCATTATGCAGTACAAGTAGGCACCAAGCGGATTGTCAAGTTATTGATCAAATATAAAGTTGATGTCAATGTTGCAGATAATGTGAGTTTTATTTTTTGAAATTTCTCAAAGCTGTATCCAGTTTGTCCTTTTTCTTTTATTTTCCCCAGCTTGTTAACAACTTCATATGCTCATATTTCAGGATGGATGGACTCCGTTGCATATTGCTGTACAAAGTAGAAATAGAGATATTGCAAAAATTTTGTTAGTCAATGGTGCAGATAAGAGTAGAAGAAATAAGGTAGGATTAACCAGATACAGAGCAGGGATCTCTAGTAGAGATGAAGCAAGGATTTTTCTACTCCGTTTTTTATTCTTTCCTTTTTTCTGTAAAAGTGATCTTAACAAAGTTGCTCCATATTTTTCAGGATGGCAGAACTCCCCTAGATCTTGGCTTATGTTATGGGAAAGACTTCAAGTCCTATGACCTCACCAAGCTACTGAAGACAGTGCCAATGGACAGAGAGTTTTAGAATACACAGTCGATTGTGTGTTTTTTGTATTTATATGTTCAAAAATCCTGCATCCAAGATGGCTTTATCAACTAATTATTCCGACTTTATCTCGTTGTTTAGATCTGGGGGGAAACTGAAAATACATGGATGGAATATTTTGGGGCAGAGAGAACGCAAAAAGAAGCATATTGGTTGAATGCATTGTAAATAGAGGCATGTATATATCATCAGAGGGTGAACAGGTAATAGAAACGCGCTGGATGCACTTGTTTGCAGAGTATGGCAGTACAGGAGCTGTTGGATAAATGACTTGCTATAATTTGTTAGTGCAATATTTCATCCCAAGGCATAATTTTATTTGGTGTGCTAAATGAGCAACGTGTACGAAAAATCTGCATTTCGAAGATTACGAGATAGAATGGAGGACAAGGAAAGCATTCTAACAAATAATTATGAATATCAGAAAGTTGGTTGAACATTCAGCCGAAGTTCTTTAGAATTAACAGGATCTTTCTAACAAATAACGTTATAGGTAGCTAGATGTTTAGTGATGGTTTTTTATGCTACATAGTTTCTCTTTTTTTGGAAGAAGATTTCATTCATAAGTAAAAATGCATACAAAGACCAGAATGAAAACAGTAGCCCCGTTAAAACCTTCATAGGAAAACTACATGAGACAAACCCCAAGGTAGGAAAGAGTACCACATATGCCAAGGACTAACATGAGAGTCTGACTCAAATCAAAAAAGGCAGTTACAAGAACAGGAAAAAAAAAAAAAAAAAAAAAACCCCAACGAGACACCAGAATAGTAGACCCTCATAAGAGAATCGCAACGCATCCCAATGTGTCAAAGGAAGCTTTCTATGAGACCACTCATAGTCCTTTGACCAGCACATGAACCGCAAGACACATCAAAGACAAATGCAGGAGAGCACACGACAGAAGAACACATAAGACGATAGTAAAAATGACCCCTGAGAAGCACCTCAACTCAACTCAGAACATTACAAAGAAAACCTCCTATGACCAAGCACAGTTCTTCGGGCGACGTAGAGCAGAGAAGAGCTGCAAAAGAGCAACATAACAAGGGGAAAAAAAAGGACATCAAAACAGAAACTAAAACCGAAGAAAGCTCCTCGAAAAAGCAAAAACACAAACAAAACCCTATGATGGCCACTTAACCTAAAGAAAAATGACTTCATGGCAAAGAGCATTCGTCAGATGCTAAGCCCACGGACACTCCAGTGGCACACTAAGGTCGACCCTCAGGAGACTCCACAAGATTAGTCTCCTTGGCCTTATCAGAACAATCGCCACTATAGAAGCGTTTATGACCAATGCAATGCGCAACATACACCAATAAATCACCACATATAACCACCTCATCTGGTTGCTTGCGCTTTACACTAGTTCTACCGGATGCATTATGTGAACCCTCATCCTCTTTTTTGGGTTTGCCACAACCCTTCTTCTTTGGTAAACCTTCAGAGAGCTGGATGATAGACATGAGAGCAAAAGGGTCAAAGAGATCCTGACTCACACAATCCTGAGAAATGGCCCCAAAACCAGGAGATACAAATGATCCAAAAGGTGCACCTACAACCTGTACAATAGTCAAATCCCCCAATAGTGCAGGGGGTGCCTGGGAAGGTACCTCATTGGGGGAATATCCATGGGAGGAGGACCCAACTCCAACCCAGGCGGGATCGGTGGAGGTGGTACCGAGGAGTGAACTTCATCAACAGTGAGACCAGCCTATTGATGAAGAAAATCAATGGCCTCCAAACCCCGATGACAACGTGATAAAGTGGGAGGAGATGTAGTATCCGTAAACTCATCCCTATCACGGGAGCAAGAACGCCAAGAACAATCATCAGGACTATCATGATCACCCGAACCATGTTGTGAAAAAGTAGTAGTGCCCAAGAAAGGAAGGGGAAAAGCTGAGGATCGGTGAGCCACAGAGCCAATGGGTTTACCTCATAAATTAGTAATACCTTTCAAATTAGCAAAAGCCGAGTACAACTGATCACACAAACTCGGGGTAAGAGGCCCATTGATGGATTCATATTTCTTAAGGCACACCTGAGTGGAATGGCCAAGCCGCCCGCAAGCAAAGCAATAATTAGGAAGATACTCATATCTGAACTCCACCATGTTCTCCCCAGCCTCTGGAAAAGTGACCGGTGCTTGACGAATGAGAGGTAAGGTAACATCAAATCGCACACGGTTGCGAATAAAACGACCCTCACAATCAGATCCATCGCGATTATCCACCTGAATAACATCTCCTAACATAGCACCAATAGCCTGAGCAACGACAATCATCATATAGAAGCTAGGAACACCGTGTAACTAAACCCAAAAAGTGCCATGCGTCAAAGGCGTAAAGTGCATATTATCATCATTTGGGAGTTCGGCCAATAAGACTAATGAGTGTCGATACACCTAGGGTTCCATTTCAAGGACCCTTTTATGATCTAGGGCACTCACAAAGTGAACCCAGAATCTATTGGACTATATTTCCTTGATTAAGACCTCCTCAGTTTCATTCCAAAGATTCGAAAAAGTCTTAATAAAACCCTCACTGTTGACACGGTGATACACAAGGACTTTGGCCACAAGACTATAGGTAAATCCAATAAAACTATTAGAGATGGCTAAAGAACCAATAACCACCCCAGCTTGTTCACGTGGGGTGAGCACCAAATGACTCCCATAGGAGCATTCAATATCATCAACAGAAACATCGTGATCGTGAATCACTGTAGGAAGACGTAGGAAGACACCCACAAGCGTACAAGAAACCAATTGAAATATAGGCCATCCCTAAAGCGTGGAGGCAGGCTAAGGTATAGAGCCCATAACCGTAGCCGTCACACCCCAACGCTCGGAGCAAACGCCAAGCAGCCACACACCAAAAACCTGGAAGCAATAATCGAAAGGAAACATAAAGCCACAACACACAACAATGAGGACCTGAGGCGACGTCAAAGCGGCACCGAAGCCCTAGGTCCGAAACCAACGCACAAAGAAAACCAACACCATGCAGACACACCAGCCAAAACGAAATCCGAGAGCAACCAGAAACCGACGCCGAATAGGTACCGATAACTAGAGAACATGGGAGATCAGCAACGGTAGCCGAAAACTGAGAGAAGAGATAACCAAACCAATATATGACAGAGATCTCAAAATTCAACAATCCAATATATTTCAGTCCCCATGAATATATGTGAAGCATTTAATTTATTTTCTTCTTTTTTCTGGGAAAGACCCCATGAATATATTTCAGTCCACAAAGATTTAATATCTGACAGCCGATTTCTACCGCTTTGAGTTCATATGCAAATTAAACTGAGGCAAAATATTTCGAGATTCTCCAAGTCGGTCAAACAATGGCAAAGACTGCAAAGTCATTGCCCTGTATATATATAAAGTCATGGTGATCAATTGTTTATTTCCATCTGTCACAATACCAGCAAACGAAAGAAGTTTCAACATCATACAGAGATTTTGAGATGCATATATCGCTTTAAAATAAAATAATCTATGACTTTAAAAGAGAGTTCCACTCCCGTCCTTCTATTTATCTGAATTAAGAAAGATTTAGATTATCAAATATGTTAGGATTGATTAAAGATTATTTATCACTCCCCTACCGTTGTGTTTGTCTTTCTAGAAGGAATATTTTGATATTAGATTGGGTTATATTCCATGAGCTTAGATTAATTTAATCTCAGGGCCCCAAAAAACTTAATAGACCAAGAAAGATTTCTATAGCTTAGTATAATTATATGCGAAGGATCTCTATGTTTAATTTGTTTATATATGTTGTTTAAGTATAGGTACTCTATATATCAAACAAGTTTTTTTTTTTCCTATGACTCTCCCTGCGTACGAGAGAGACTTCTATGCGACGTAGTTAGTGATAGCAATTTTGGTATGGGAAGTAATTTTAGTTGAGATAAAAAGAAAAGATTTGTGAAAATTAATCTATTTTGGGACTAAAGGCCTGACGAATCCAACTAACACCCCATTCGTGAAAATTCTCATTCTTGAGAAGCAAAGCCAAATTTAATCATACAAGCCTTAATAAAGGACCAGTTTAAAAAAGAGAGATTCACTGTTCACTAGTAAAAAAAACCCCTTGCGCGACCAAACTTTGCGCGACGAAACACAATTCGTCGCACAAAGTGACTTTGCGCGACGAAAATTAAACTTCGTCGCTCAAAGTCTTACGCGACTACATTTTGCGCGACGAAAAACAATTCGTCGCACAAAGTCACTTTGCGCGACAAAAATTTGCGCGACGACAAAGTATCGTCACGAAAAGTAACTTTGCGCGACGAAACACTTAAATTCGGTGCACATATTCTTGCGCGACGAATCATTGTTCGTCTCGTAAAGTCTTTTCAAAAATAAATTAAATAAAAATTTATTTTTAAAAATCTATGCATGACTTTGCGCGACGAAACACTTAAATTCGGTGCACAAATTCTTGCGCGACGAAGTGTGGTTCGTCTCTTAAAGTCTTTTCAAAAATAAATTAAATAAAAATTTATTTTTAAAAATCTATGCATGACTTTGCGCGACGAAAAACAAAAATTCGTCGCACAAAGTCTTGCGGGACGAATTCTCGTTCGTCTCGCAAAGTGTTTACAAAAATAAATAAAATAAAAAATTATTTTTAAAATTTTTTGGATGACTTTGCGCGACGAAATTCTTCGTCTCGCAAAGTCTTTACAAAAATTAAAAAAATTAAAAAATTTATTTTGTTAGAAAAATATATTATTGTAGTTCGGATTGGGTTTTTGTTAGAAAATATATATTTTAAATTGACGATCGAATTGGTTCATTGTATTCATATAGGGTCAAGGACTGTAGCTGTAAAAAATCATTAAAATCGAAATTGAAATAACCGTTAAATCATGATTTTTTGTTTATAACCGTCGAAAAGTTTTGTCCTATTACTTGATCTCTGAATGTTTATTTTTTTCCGATTTTTGGCGTATATAATCTCGAAGTATAAATAAACAAGTTTGACGGTTGGATCGTTGAAACTAGTTTCGTAGAATGCGTATGCCATCAAAACAATATATTCACTAATAATTAAGAGTTTATTTATACTTTCATTAAATACAACATAAGATTTTGTGGTATCCACTAGTGTAAATATTTTAAATTGAAGATCAAATTGAGTCATTGTATTCATATAGGGTCAAGGAGTGTAGCTGTAAAAAATCATCAAAATCGGAGTTAAAATAACCGTCAAATCATGATTTTTGTTTATAACCATCGAAAGTTTTGTCCCATTACGTGATCTCGGAATGTTTATTTTTTCTGATTTTTGGGGTATATGATCTCGAAGTATAAACAAACAAATTTGACGGTTGGATCGTTGAAACTAGTTTCATAGAATACATATGCCATCAAAACAATATATTCACTAACAATTAAGAGTTTATTTATACTTTCATTAAATATAACATAAGATTTTGTGGTATCCAGTAGTGTAAATATTTTAAATTGACGATCAAATGGAGTCATCGTATTCATATAGGGTCAAGGAGTGTAGCTGTAAAAAATCATCAAAATCAGAGTTGAAATAACCGTTAAATCGTGATTTTTCGTTTATAACCGTCGAAAAGTTTTGTCCTATTACTTAATCTCTGAATGTTTATTTTTTCCGATTTTTGGCGTATATGATCTCGATGTGTAAACAAACAAGTTTGATGGTTGGATCGTTGAAACTAGTTTCGTAGAATGTGTATGCCATCAAAACAATATATTCACTAACAATTAAGAGTTTATTTATACTTTCATTAAATATAACATAAGATTTTGTGGTATCCACTAGTGTAAATATTTTCAATTGATGATCGAATGGAGTCATTGTATTCATATAGGGTCAAGGAGTGTAGCTGTAAAAAATCATCAAAATCAGAGTTGAAATAACCGTTAAATCTTGATTTTTCTTTTATAACCGTCGAAATGTTTTGTCCCATTACTTGATCTCTTAATGTTTATTTTTTCTGAATTTTGGTGTATATGATCTCGAAGTATAAACAAACAAGTTTGACGGTTGGATCGTTGAGTAGCTTTAAATTTGTTTATTTTGTACGTATAACACTTAAGAAATTGAATAGTATATATATTTATTAGTAGTTTTAAATTTTTTTAAGACTTTGCGCGACCAATATAATAATTCGTCGCGCAAAGTATACTCTAAAAATTTGGGCGGGTACCAAAAATGGGAATTTAAAAAAAAATAAAAAATTACGACTTTGCGGGACGAATTTGGGCGGTACCAAAAATGCGAATTTTTAAAAAAAAAAATTTCCAACTTTGCGCGACCAATATATAGTAGTTCGTCGCGCAAAGTATACTCTAAAAATTTGGCGGGTACCAAAAATGGGAATTTTAAAAAAAAATTTACGACTTTGCGGGACCAATATATAGTTCGTCGCGCAAAGTATACCCGAAAAATTTGGGCGGGTTCCAAAAATGGGAAGCGGGAATATTGTGGTCGCGCAAAACTTTGAGCGACCAAAATTTCGTCGCGCAAAACCCTAAAAATTTGGGCGCGCACCAAAAATTGGAATTTTTTAAATTTTTTTTTTTTGTGACTTTGCGCGACCAATATATTGTTTCGTCGCGCAAAGTGATACGGTTTTTAAAACCAAAATAACACCTCCACCATTTTCTCAATGTCTTCTACTCTTACCTCTCCTCTCTCTTTCCTTCTCCCCAAATCCTACCCTTTCTCTCACACTCACTCCTCTCACTTAATCTCTCATCTCTCTCTTCACTATCTATCACTCTCACTCACTCTCTTATCTCTCTTTTCATCATCTCTCACTCTCACTCACTCTTTCATCTCTCTCTCTCACTATCTTCTCTATTCTCTCACACTACTTCTCCCTCTCATTCTCACTCACTCAAAATCTTGCCAAAAGGTATATTCTCTCCAAACTTTAATTTTTTTTTCATTAATATGTGTTTTTGGAGTTAGTTTTGAGTTTATTCCAATTTTTTGTTATTTTGTTGTTATTTGACAATATTTGTTTTTTTTTTTTGTAGGGAATCGTCGAGACTTTGACGGCTAAAGTTGAGGATTTGGACGCTATCGAAACATATCCTCCGCCACTATCACCACAATAGGCTTGTAGATTTTATTATTGTACTTTGTTAATTTATGTGTACATTTTGAATATTATATATATTGGATAATTTGACCACTATTTTTCATATGTAATTTTATTTTGAATATTTCAATTTAAATTAAAGTAATTAAAAAAAATAAAATCATATAATTAAATTAAATTTAAAAAGTAAAAATTTGAAAAATTAATATAATGAAATTGATATAAGAGAAATAATAAAACAAAATGTCAAAAACCTTGGGTGACAAAATATTTCGTCGAGCAAACTATTAAACTAGTTTATTTTAATTAAAAAATTTTAAAAAAGCAAAAATTTTAAAAATTTTATAAAAAAAACAAAAATTTTAAAAAATTGAATATTTCGTCGCGCAAAGATTTGCGTGACATTAGAATTCGTCGCGCAAAGATTTGCGCGACATTAAATTTCGTCGCGCAAAATAATATTATTCGTCGCGCAAAGTGTTCGTCGCGCAAAGTAATTAATATTCGTCGCGCAAAGTAGTTATAATTCGTCGCGCAAAGTATCTTTGCGAGACAAAAAAAAAATTTCGTCGTGCAAAACCTTTCTTTACGATCTTTGCGCGACAGAACTTGCGCGACCAAAATTTCGTCACGCAAACTTTGCGCGACGAAATTGTTCTTTGCGCAACAAAATTATTTCGTCGCGCAAAGTGTTTTTTGTAGTAGTGGTTATAGGCCTTATTTCTCTCCATAATTATGTAGGCATAGAGACAAGCTTGCCTTTTCTCATTTAAAATCAGTTAACACCTTATGACCAAAGTGTTTTTTTTGGGTCGTAATCTCTTATCAGCATTTGACCCAAAAAAACAAAAAACAAAATCCCTTATGAGTAAAGTTAAGATATTGTAGAAGATGAAACATGAGCAATCTTAAACTCATTATATAGAAGTAACTGGAGCAATAATAGTTTTGTCACATGGTATAACTCGTCCACATATTATAATGCAATTGAATATTCCTTAATTTAATGCCATAAAAATGGAAAATATCAACTATCTTGTTGACTCCTATCATGGAAAATATCAACTATCCGTAAACCCTACTGAGAAATTATTACCCAAAAAATTAATGGGAATTATAAGGGTGTAAATTAGCATCAGCAGTAATCCCCCATATTCGGTCTCACCTGAAGCTTTAAAATACTCACTTCCTTATTGGCCATGCAGGAGACAATAACTCGACATTCCAATAATAAACCGCCACGTTGCAATACATGGTTATCGTCACCGCGTCGTATTCCCTCATCCTAACCTCTGTTTCCACGTACGATAGCAAACTTACCTAATAAGGCGCGAAACGCTCACACTCTCTCTCACCTCTTCCAATTGGAAGTTCCACTCTCACTTTACTACTTTCTCTCTCTCTCTCTTCCCTCTGTTCGCATAAATTTTCTATTTATGCCTTTTGTTGTGATGGGTTTTGGGTATCTGGTCGTTTGTGGTGATTTTTGACTCGTGGTTGAAGAGATCTACACTTATTGAGACCAATCGCCATGAAATTGTTTTGTTCCCTTCAATTTTGTTAAACTTTCTAGGAAAGTTGATGCTTTGTGTTTGGTTAGCAAGTAAACTAGAAGTCTTTTTATACGTTTTGTCAGAGCTTAATCCTACATATTTTGTTTTTTATTTTATATTTTTGATTAATAGGAAAGAGAGGAATCGAAATTAAGATCTCTTCCAATAACAAAATGAAATTTCTTTCCAAACATAAACGATAAGGCATTAATTCAAATCCTTGATAAAAAGGAGTTGATGTCCCCAAATCTTTTTATCAAACCCAAAATTTCTATTCTCGGGATGTTTGAAGAACCCAGAGTGGAACGTTTAAGCCCTACTTCTGAGGCTTCTAACATCTTAGCCGCCTCAGATGGTCCACCACCAACACAAAAAGATGGCCCTGAAAATCTTGACCAAAAATTGAAAATGAAAATGAAAGAGAAAATTGTCATTGATGATTCTGATGACGATGATACTCGACAACCCCCACAACAACCTCCACCACCACCAGCCGTCAGATCATCTTCGTCGCTATCACAAAGTACTCGGCTCCTACTTGATTTGAACTCTGCTCGTGGGTTAGGGTCGTCGTCATCGAGGCTTGAACTCAGCCTATTCCACCCTTCAAATCCGGGTTCTTCCAACCCGGACTCATCAAACCCAGTCTCAGGGTATTCTCAACCCAACGAGACCACAGACGAGAACTCATGTGGCGGTGATGACAAAAGATCCCAACCTAGGGTTTTCACATGCAACTTTTGCAAGAGGGAGTTCTCTACTTCTCAAGCATTGGGAGGGCATCAAAACGCTCACAAACAAGAGCGCGCCTTGGCCAAAAGGCGGCAAGGAGGACTTGAAAATATGGGAGGTGTCTTGGGACATTCACCATTTTCTTATTACAACCCATATTCCAGACTCTCATCACCCTCTCTCTATGGATCTTTCAATAGATCTCTTGGCGTTAGGATGGATTCCATGATTCACAAGCCTTCTTATCTATGGTCCTCGACCCCCGGCTTTGGGCGGTTTCGCCATAGCTCTGAGGCAAGGTCATCTAGGGTAGGTAGCCTCTTGAACTTCCAATCCACTATTGATAGGCTCAACTTGGAGGGCCTTCATGCTAATGCTCAGAGTGGAATATTAGGGCTTCCAGGAACCAGTAGTGCTTCAAGGTTTGATCAGGAAATCGGTGTAGTTTGCAACTTTGGTGGTTCGAGTTCGAATTTTGGAATTAACAGGCCAATCCGTGAGCCTCCAACATCCGATACCGATGCTGCTGGCCTGGATCTGTCTCTTAAGCTTTAGATTTATTGTTGTTCGCTGTTGTTGTTTTTTTATTTTAATTTATGTGGTACACAGTGCGTGATTTGAGTTTGATTAGATCTTAGGCTCAACTAGAAGTCTTCTACTCTTCTACACGACTGATTTCTCTGTTTCTTTCAGTGTTTTTGTTGTTTTAGTTTGGGCTGTTTGATCACTCAACTAAATGCTGTAAAACCAACAGTTTCCAGCACTTTTGCAATGCATATAAACTCTCCTCGTGGTTGAAGAGAACTACACTTATATACAGTCTCCACTGTTATTGTCACAGTTACCATTTGAAAAGTTGTAAACTTTCAGTATGTTGTCACTTGCTTGTTGCCATAGTTAAGATTGTGTGTGTCTCCCTTTTATTTATTACCATTTCAATTTTATAAAAAAGAATTTTTTTATACTTATATGAATATGCAAAAAGATATTATTTAGTAATTCAATGACAATAGCTATCAAACAATTTAAACTACTCGAAATAATTTTTTTCCTTGTGGAGCTTGTTTCTCAATAAAGATCAATTACCATTTTGGAAGATGGTATTGAAATTGACTTGGGTAGCGTGGGAAGGAAGAACTGTTAAGTTGTGAAGAATAAGCTAAGCCTTGTTATCTTGACTAATTTTACACTACATTATGATTGGCTGCCTTTTCTGTTCAAAAACCCTAATTAAAGCATACAAACTAACAGATACAATCTATTCAAAAACCCCTAATTTATTCAAACTAACCAAAATAAATTCCCAACAACTAATAAAACAAAAAATAATTATAAATTTTGCTTTGTGCGTTTCCATGCTCATAAAGTCTATGGAACCACTGGGTATATATGTTAAGTGATGAAATATTTATTATTGATCATATGATGGAAAGGTTCAAAGAAATGCTATGTATTCTAAAAAGGGAAAGAAGAAAAAAGACAAAGAAAAAGAGAATTTTCATAAACTAGAAAATCATTTCCTCATGTATTTACTTGGATCCCTTAGTTGGTCGCTAAAATATACATAATTTAACGGGTTACATTTAATCTATATTTGGCAGAAAGAGGAAGCATCTTTGGGATGCAATAATTTTAGATGCCATTCCTTTTCCTTTATCTTTAATTTAGCTATATGAAGTGTTACATGACGGGATGCTTCTATCACAATAGGCAATAAATAATCTCAAAGCTACAGCAGCTGGACTAAACCGATTGTCATCTTTCAATGTCACTTTAGCCTATTTTATTTTTCCCTTTTCCCTCTGTTGAAGTAGGTTTAACACGAACACATTGTGACCTAGAATTTGTGTTAACTGTTGGGTAGAGATGAGTACAAAGAATTTGAAAAGTTGATCCAAGAGGACTTGAAGGAGGTCGATAATCGGTTGGAAGAAGAAGAGGTGAACATTTTTATATCCTTGCATAGCATTTTTATATCTGTACTCTACATGAGGTTGATTTACACAAACTCATATCATTGTCTTGTCATTGCAATTGTGCTGAAGATTGATGCCGCTGAGATGATAGAAGAAGCTGAATCAGTAGAGCACAGGTGAGTTCAGCAATAAAGTGATGTGCTTTGATTTTATACACGTTTTTTTTTTTGTCTCTCTATTTTCCTCACTGCAGACTTTTACCTTCTTCGCTCTCCTTTCATTCAGGGCATATTGGGAGAAAGTGGAATTGTTAAGAAAGAAGAAAATGGAGTTGAAGGCTGCAAGTGCTTCCAAGCGAAGAAAAGTTTCGGAGATTGTCAAAAAGGAGCCGACTCATGATGAGTCATCAAGTGATAGTGACAGTGATGAGAATTTTGCAGTGGATTGGAGAGCTGAACATCTTTGAATGCTCTGATCTCCTGTAGGATCTGTTCTTGACATGTGCAAAACCTGACAATGTAATGTGCCAAGTGACTGGCTTTGGAACCTGTAGGTTCTTTGGTGCTAAATTGGAAGCTTTGCTGAGGCTATGTGCAATTGGGAGTTAGTGAAGGTGAAAGTAAACATGTCTACCCACGATGTTGCATGCATTTAAAAGAAGTAAAAAATATGTTTTCCAGTCGACATACTTATTTACAGCTTCAACCCAATCCATTCATTCTGCATGTTAATTTATTGGGAATTTACAATCCTATTAGTCGATTCCTCTAGTCCAAGCTTGCAAAATTTCATCAAATTAATTCATGGTTCGGTGTGCCATCAATGAAGATTATATATAGTCAAATAATATGGTAGAATATTTTCTGATATATTTCATTCTCCGAAAGGAGGTATTTATATACAAGGTTACAAACCCTAGTAGGGTTGAACTAGGAAATAAGGAAATCCTAATTACATAATATCTATACAAAAGGAAATAAATAAATAAAATCCTAATAGAATAAGAAGGAAATACCCTAATAGAATAGGATATCTCGCTAACACTCCCCCTCAAGTTGGAGCAAAGACGTCACGTATGCCCAACTTGTCAAGCGAGTTTAGAAAGATACTTGTAGAAACAGCTTTCGTAAGAACATCGGCTAACTGATACTCAGAACGGATGAAGGGGAAGGAAACAATCTCCGCATCCAACTTTTCTTTAATGAAATTTCGATCAACCTCCACATGCTTTGTACGGTCATGTTGTACAGGGTTATGAGCAATTGCAATCGCAGCCGTATTGTCACAATATAAATCCATGGGTTTCTTAGGCCCAAAACCAAGGTCTCTCAACAATCTCCTCAACCATAGTAACTTAGATACACCATGGGCCATCCCCCGATACTCGGCCTCAGCATTGGATCGAGACACCACCTTTTGTTTCTTGCTCCTCCATGTAACAAGATTGCCACCAACAAACATAAAATACCCAGATGTCGAACGCCTATCTGTAGCTGAACCTGCCCAATCAGCATCTGTGTACCCTTCCACATCTGTATGACCATACTTGGAAAACATTAACCCCTTGCCAGGAGTTACTTTGAGATATCTCAAAATACGTGTCACAGCTCTCATATGGTCTTCACTAGGCGAGTGCATAAACTGACTCACTACACTCACTGCATACGCAATATCAGGACGTGTATGAGCTAAATAAATTAATTTCCCCACAAGCCGTTGGTAGCGCTCCTTATCAGTAGGAACTTGATCAGGATATAACCCCAACTTGTGATTCTGTTCACTAGGAGTATCAATTGGTTTACAATCCCACATTCCAGTTTCTGCAAGTAAATCAAACACATACTTTCTTTGGGACAAAAAGATACCATGTTTAGATCTGGCAACTTCAATCCCAAGAAAGTACTTCAAGTCACCTAATGATTTCATCTCAAACTCAGACGCCAGATATTTATGGAGATTTTGCATTTCTGCCTGATCATCTCCAGTCACAATCATATCATCAACATAAATAATTAAAGCTGTCAATTTACCTTTATGACGCTTTAGAAACAAAGTATGATCTGAGTTACTCTGCACATATCCAAACTTCTTCATAGATGCTGCAAATCTCCCAAACCACGCTCTTGGAGACTGCTTCAATCCATATAAAGACTTCCGCAGCTTACACACAACACCATCTTTAGAGGTTACAGGAATACCAGGAGGGAGATCCATGTAAATCTCCTCCTTGAGGTCACCATGGAGGAATGCATTTTTAACATCAAATTGTAACAGCGGCCAATCATGATTAGCAGCCAAGGACAAGAGTACTCGCACAGTATTGAGCTTCGCTACTGGAGCAAAGGTCTCCGTGTAATCCACTCCATAGGTCTGAGTATACCCTTTTGCTACCAATCTTGCCTTGTAACGGTCAATGTACCCATCAGCCTTGTGCTTCAAAGTAAACACCCATCTGCACCTAACTGCCTTTTTTCGCTTTGGTAAAGGAACTAACTCCCACGTGGCATTTTTGTTCAAGGCTTCCATCTCAATATGCATTGCATCTACCCATTTTGGATCAGATAAAGCATCTTGCAGCTTAGTTGGCACACATATACTAGATAATTGACACAAATATGATGCATATGACTTAGACAAACGATGAGTTGACACATAATGGCTAATGAGATATTTAGACTTGGCATGTATATCAGGAGAATATTGTACTTTAGGTTTCCCACGAGTGCTTCGTGGGGGTAACTGATAAGGTGACACAGATAGATCATTAGAAATTCCCTCACTTGATTCACTATCACGAGTAGATTGGGGCACTGGCAGGGCAGAGGGGGGTCTTGTGTCAATCTTATCTACACCAGAGTCTCCAGTATCACTATCACATTCTTCTGGGGAAGAGCCAAAAAACTCCAAAAAAGGGCCTGGCGACCGGTCGCTGATTTCTGGGTGACCGGTCACTGGGCTGTCGTCATCGTTCATCGAGGCAGGCGACCGGTCGCTGACCTCTGGGCAACCGGTCGTTTCCAGGCAGGTTGTATCACAGGCATGTGACCGATCGCTGACCTCTAGGCGACCGGTCGTTTCCAGGTCATGGGAAATTCCTTCTTCATGTCCAAGATCTTCCACATTTTCCACTCCGAAACTCTTCAATTCACTCCCCTTCTCCCCCTGAATTAGAGAGGAGGGAGAGACATAATAGGGCACTTCTTCATGGAAAGTCACATCCAAAGTAACATGCACTTTCTGGGTAGGTGGATGATAGCATTTATAACCTTTTGAGTAGAAGAATAACCAATAAAGACACATCGCAGAGCACAAGGATCAAGTTTACTCCGTTGATGAGAGTAGACATGAACATAAGCAACACATCCAAAACTTTAGGTGGCAACTTGGAAACGGAGACAGGGGAAACATGGTCACCAAACACATCATGCGGAGTCTTGAAATCAAGAACCCGGCTAGGCGTACGATTAATCAAATAGGCACCAGACAGAACAGCATGCCCCCAAAGGTGATGGGGAACAGACATATCCAACATGAGTGAGCGGGCAACTTCAAGCAAGTGGCGGTTCTTTCTTTCAGACACACCATTTTGTTGAGGAGTAAAAGGGGTTGTCGTTTGGTGAATAATACCTTGAGCACGGAAGAAAGACGCCAAAGTATTATTCACATATTCACCTCCGTTATCTGTCCGGAATACTTTGACCCGAGCATGAAGCTGAGTAGACACCATAGTACAAAACTCTGGAAGGATGGAAGCAACATCATGTTTATTTTTCAGCAAGAAAACCCAATTAAGTTGGGTACAATCATCAATAAATGTGACGAACCAACGAAATCCGTTCGAAGTAACACGAGCCGGACCCCACACATCAGAATGCACTAAATCAAAAGGTTTTGCAGCTTTACTGTCACTCAAAGGAAACACAGTGCGATGGCTCTTGGCCAAAATACATGTCTCACACTTAAAACTGGACTCATCACAGGAGCGAAATAAAGATGGAAACAGACGCTTAAGGTAGCCAAATGACGGGTGTCCCAAGCGACGATGCCATAACCAAATTTGTTGTTTGTCTTTGACACTGCAACTTTGAACAGTATTAACGACACGATCACGAACTGGTGCAGAAGGCAATGTCAAATAATATAACCCCCCTATCCGTTTACCATGCCCAATCACCTCGTGAGTCTTGAGATCCTGAAAAGAGCAATGGGTAGGATAGAAAGTAGCAGAAGCATTAAGTGTATCAAGTAATCGACCAACAGATAACAAGTTACAATGGATATTGGGAACTAATAACGCACGAGACAAGGACAGAGTTGGAGTGAGAGAGATTGTGCCCTCGCCAGTAATTGGAGAGGGCAAGCCATTAGCACTAGTTATGTATGGGTCACGGGTGTTACTAGACAAATGATAAAAAAATTTAGCATCATAAGTCATATGATCAGAAGCACCAGTGTCAATTATCCAAGTATTGGAACCAGTACCTGGAATAGAGTCAGAAACACGCAAATTTGCAGAAGCAGCAGCAACAATGGAGTTATCACCCATGATTGTAGCAGAAACTCAACAAAGCACGCAGAGTATACAACAGAACACAGCACAGACACAAATACGGCAGATGCACGAAGACAGGCACGAAGACAATAGAGGCACGAACACGACAGAGTACATAGTGGAACACAGCAAAGGCAGAAGCACAAGAACCCTAAAAGAAATTAGGGCACACAATAGAACACGGGTGGGCACAACACACACAGGTCACCAGAAAGTCGGCTCTGATACCAAGTCAAATAATATAGTAGAATATTTTCTGATATATTTCATTCTCCGAAAGGAGGTATTTATATACAAGGTTACAAACCCTAGTAGGGTTGAACTAGGAAATAAGGAAATCCTAATTACATAATATCTATACAAAAGGAAATAAATAAATAAAATCCTAATAGAATAAGAAGGAAATATCCTAATAGAATAGGATATCTCGCTAACATATATCCCCCACTTATTAAGTTCAATTTGGCATGAAACCAATTGACAAACACCATCATGATCTGAAGAAAAAAGTAGAGAGAAACGAGCCATCAACCAAATTCATGTATGAATAAATAGAGAGAGAGAGAGAGAGAGAGAGAGAGAGAGAGAGAGAGAGAGAGAGAGAGAGAGAGAGAGAGAGAGAGAGAGAGAGAGAGAGAGAGAGAGAATATGTTGACCTTGTTTTCCATTTCGTGTCTATTCCATGAATCTAGTGATAAGAAAAAGTAATAGCACAAAGAAACAACCAATGAATTAGGATTAAGGGGTCATAGATAATAGAATTCCAAAATCGCCACACTGGGACAGAAGCCACAACCGACCCATCTAAAAACATATTGAAGTGGCTAACAAGGGGTCTAGCCCACTGAAAAAATGGCCTTTACTTTTAGATTAGTGGCGTCATGTTCAAACCCTCATGACACCTTAGTAGTGTGTGTGAGAAATCCCTCCTCCTATTGTAGTTTAGATTATCGCTTGTATTTGTGGTGCCTGGAAGTTGCTCTAATGGTGAAGATTTTGGGATGTAAACCCACATTTATTGATGATAAGTATTTTGTGTAAATATTGAATTTAAAAAAGGGGTAAAACAAGAAGCTCATTGAAAGAATAGATGAGATGGGTTTACTTTTGAATTCTTGATACTAGGTGTCTTCTCAACTATTCACTCATGATGCCATGCATATTCATTGAACACTACGACCCCACATCGTGTACTAGGAAGTGCACAATTCATTGATTGGTGATGATCATAGTATGAAATATCGATAATATCGACGAAATATCGAGGATATTTCGATTGTTTCGAATCACTGATATTTCGGAACATATCCATGTATATATCGTATAAATATCGACGATAATATCGGAAAATATCGATGTCGATAATTTCGCTCACACTTTAGCAATATTTTGTCAAAATATCGGTGTAATATCGCTAAAATATCGAAAATATCGAAAATATCGATGTAAACGGAAAAAAAAAGAAATAAGAAGAAATAAAAGGAAAAAAAAGGGAGAGAAAAAACACAAAGGAGATTTGAACCTCTCCCATTTTACTCCTCCAACACCTTAACCACCATATCACTTATGTTTTTGTGATAATATGCTAAAATATTTATATTTATATGGGTGGCATGTTAACAATTACATGCAAAACTATTTTGAGGATTTATCATTTGATGACTACTCTTTACAATACACTTACTCTACGCATAGAGATGATGAAGATAGTGAAAAATTTGAACCTCATAGGAACTCTATGTGGTACTAAGTCACTCATGTATCTTACCATGCAATATATAAAGTGTAAAATATTGTAGTAAATCATTATTTATAAATGATTATGGTGTGTTTAATCTTTTTTCATTAATTACTGCATATTTTCTATACTTACAGTGTTTGCCAGCTCTCTGTATAATCAACTTATATAAGTTAAATTCATCATGCAATGCATTTCCTTCTAATTTTTTGTGATAAACTAATAGATAATTGACTAAATAAACATTCTCCAAAGTTTCAATAAAAATTTCCAAATTTTTCTTACAATTTCCGTGGTTTTTATTCAATTTTTATCGATATCGATAATATCCCGATATTTCTATCGAAATTTCTGTGTTTTTGGACTATCGATATTTCCGATATCATCGATATTTTAGACATTGGTCATGATTGATTATTTGCATACAAATACTTTAAAATTGAAACTTACATTCTATATAGCACATATATTATTCCATTTTTCTAACAGCCCAATATTTCTTATTTATTGCTTTTCTTTGTGAAAACATGGATTTTTAAAATCAAGCACATTTGAATAGTCTTTCAAAATTTGAAACACCAAATAGGAAAGTTTATCCTTAAGGAATGCTCGATCATACACTTGGTTCTTCAAAGTTGGATGGTAAATAAGTTTGATGCATATACATATTAATTCCATGCTAACAATGAATACTTTTGATACGGTTTAATAAATAATATATCTTCTCTTGACTCCCTGTGATTAAAGTTTAAGTTGTCTCTACTAGAAAAGCTCAATATAAGCCACGGATACACTTGTGACCATGGCTTATGTATTTGGGGCCACATATATACAATATGTAGAAACTGTATATTCGATTATATTATTTGAGATATTACAACCAATATTTATACACAAACTATAAGATATCTCCCTAGTGGTTACACAATAAAACGGAAAATCCATTATATCCTAATAAAGGCTAATAACAACATAACAGCTAAAACACTAATGTATTGTCATTGAAGACCCTTAACTATGGTAACTCCCGTAACCCCCTAACACTCCCCCGCAAACTTGACACCGGAGAGGTGACAAGTTTGGAAATAAGACGTGAAAACAAGGAATATAATAAAGATGAGGAATGGAAACAAAAGAAAATTCATCACATGGAAAGCAGAAAGGGATGCATGCAGAGAGAAAAGAAGGAATATTTGAAGGGAATAAAGGGGTTAAGAGAGGATGCAACACAACAATAGAGGATAGGAGGTGAAACCAACTTGGGACACAGAGAAAAGAAAACAAGAGCATGGGCAAGTTTGAATTTCAAAGCAACATAGAGACAATAAGGTATGGGGAAGAAAACCACGGGGGAACAGAAAAATAATAAAGAGAAGATTATCACAAGAGGTTAGAGGCCCATATAGATTAAAATAAAAAGGGATGATTGACCCAAAAAAAAAACAATAATAAGAAATAAAGGAGGAAACCAAGTGAGATAGAGAAAGGAAAAGAGAGTGTGGGCAAAACACATAGAGTTAAAATCCTTCCAAAATAAAGACGGAAAAAGGAGAGAAAGAAAGAGAGGAGAAAAGGTAACACCCATCATAAGGAGAAAGTAGTCAAGAGAGGGAGAGAGAACAAGATGCAAGAGACAACCCATGAAAAGGAATGGAAACTCAAGATGCCAAAGACAACCCATGATAGGGAGAGAGACAACACAATTGAAAAGAAGAGAAGAGAATACCCCAGTAACATAAAAGAATTATAAAGAAAAGAAGACAATACCCTTGTAACAGAGAAGAAGAAAGGTAGGGCAAGAGAGCATTGAAGAAGACGGAGACTAACAGTAAAATCAAAGAAAGAGATTGGGCTTAAGAGGGGAGGAGAACACAGGTTGAGCATAGATAGAGCGTGAGAGGCCGATACCAAGAAAGCAACACAGTGATAGGGCTTGAGTGGCCGATACCAAGTCGGCAACACAGAGGAAGAAACAGGGGCTGTGTAAAGGGAACACCAGCAGTGTAGCATGGCAGAGAAGGCTCGGCGAGTGTTGACGAGGCTCATGGAGGAAAGAGAGACGACTCGATGGGCGATGACAGGCAGCATCAACAAACAAGGGGAAAGTATGGACACCATGATAGATAAACCATCAGAAATACATGAGAGAGAGAAACCACAATTGCAGACTAGGAAAAGTGAAAGGAAAGGAAGTTATTTTATTTTATTTTATTGATAGATATGGGCTTCTAATAAAAACAAAATAAAGGAAGGGAAGCATTAAGGTGAAGAGCACGAGTGTTTGGACAGGAGAGAGAGATGAAGCTTAAGGGAATGAAGGGGAAGCATGCGTGTAGACAGATATTGGAAAAAGAGGGGCTCATGACACCAAAGAGAAAGAGAGGGAGTCTTGATATAACCAGAGAAAGAGAGAGAGTTCAAGAGGGAGTTTTGATAGAGAAAAAAAAGGGGAATGAGATCCTGGAGAGAGAGAGAGAGAGAGAGAGAGAGAGAGAGAGAGAGGATAGAGCACATGAGGGATAGACAACGGTTGTGCAAAGGGACTAATGACAGTGAAGCACAACAGGACAGAGACAAAGGCCGGCTAGGATAAGGCCTGGTGAGCGATGACAACTGACAAGGGGGAGAAGGCTCAATCATCAATAGAGAGCATAAGAAGGAGAAATGGCTCAATCTTCAACAGAGAGCATTACATGGAGAAATGCATGGCTCAATCTTCAATAGAGAGCTAGACACGGAGAGAGTGAAAGAGAAAGGCTCATCAATGAGCAGAGAGCTTGACAGGGAGCGTTGAAAAATAAAAGGAAATGGCAGCGGCAGAGAGAAAGAAAAAAAAATACTGACTATAAAAGGGAGGAGAAGATGGAGAACTATATAGAAGCAAACACCCTTTCGGGCGAGGAGAGCCAACGACTCTCAATGTTGGCAAATGAAGGATCGCTAATTGGCGTTAGCCATTAGCTCTGATACCATGTAGAAACTGTATATTTGATTATATTATTTGAGATATTACAAACAATATTTATACACAAACTATAAGATATCTCCCTAGTGGTTACACAATAAAACGGAAAACCCATTATATCCTAATAAAGGCTAATAACAACATAACAGCTAAAACACTAATGTATTATCATTGAAGACCCTTAACTATGGTAACTCCCGTAACCCCCTAACACAATAGATGCGAAAATTCTGTGGTGCATCGGCTGTACCGGTATAGTCGGTTATCCAAGGGCTGATTTTGCATGTTAAAAATGGATGGCTGAGATTCAATGACTTAGTAACCTGTTTAGCCCTTTATTATTCAACATGTGCATCACATGTGACTCTAAGAAAAGCAGGTTTAGAGGATGAAGACAACGCGCGCTCTCCTATCTGGTTGCCCAAATTGAAAATCCTAAGAGCCTCCATGAACTCCTCTCTGATTGCCCAAATCCAATCCTTTGCACCTCCAGGAAATCTTCTCTTTGCTTGCCCAATCTCTGTGTTTGCCGACGAAGTCTTCTCTCTACTTCTCCAGGAACTGTTATCTCTCACTTGCCCAAATCCATCCTAATCGCGTCCAACACTTGTCTGTGCTTGGTTTAGGGTTTAGGCAAGAAGCTAATGGTCACGGAATTCAGATCGTCCATGAGAAAACCCAAGCCGACGCTGGCAACTCTGCCTAAGAGACTTCCTCAACTCTCCTCTCTGCTTTCCCAAAACTAATCTGCAGATACCAAATTGACGGTGGGTCCAACCTCCATGATGTAATGGTCACCAAATTGGAGGTATTTAATTTAATTTGTTCTGTTGGAATTGTCTGATACATAACTTCAATGTCGCACATTGAAGGGTGTCACCGGCCTGATATGAGATCGCCCATTTCTTTATGTGTTTAGGGGCTTTGAAGCCCATTCCAATGTGTACTACATTCAATCGATATACGAGGTGGGTGGGCGAAGAGTTTGACCGTTGACGACATCAGCAGAATGGATTTGGAATAACAACATGATTGTAAAGATTTCGAAGATCCTTGGTTGTTAACAACGGCATTTGAGTTGGTGGCAAAAGAAAGTGTTAGGAGGAGGCGTTGAAAGTTTGGAAACATCAAGTAAGAGTTCGAAGAACCCTGTTTTTCTAGTTTAGGAGTAGAATGTATTTTGGGTAATGAGTTGAGTTGATGCAATTGCATGTTTTTTGTTGTAAAACAGTTATACTTAGTGCAATTATTGACCTGACTATGTGCAATTGCATGAGATTTTCCAATTGTGTGTTTTGAAGAGAAAGTATGTTAGCACATAGATTATAATGTAATTTTAGTTTGAATTTATGTTTCTCAGGCTTAGAGGGGTCTGCTAAGACGGACAGGGGTGTAGAGACTTCAAAGGGTGGTTGTAGTGATTCAGGGTATCTGGGTGGTTGTGAAAGGTCGAGTCATGGGGCACCGGCAACAGAGAGTGTGCATGTGTCTGTTGAACATCCGGTTAGTCAAAGTAGTGATGATAATGGTGTTGACATTATTGTACCGAGGAAAGAAGATGTTATGGGGAAAGAGTTTAAAACGATAGAATTAGCGGAAGAATATTATATGAGTTATGCAAAGGGTATTGGATTTAGCGTGAGGAAAGACAAATTGATTCGTAATTTGGAAGGGAAAGTATGTAGGAGACGGTGGTGTTGTTCTAAAGAAGGTTTGAGAAATGAGAAGTTTAATGATCGATCGGATAGGATTCGGCAACCGAAGCTAATTACAAGAGAGAATTGTCCTGCCCATTTTTGGGTGGGTTGTGAGAAGAAACGTGATACTTACGTCGTTACGAAATTTGAACCACATCACAATCATGAACTAGTTACTCCACTTGAATCACCACATCTCCGATGTAACCGTGTTGTTCGAAATTCGGATTTAGCACAAGCAGTGGGAATGCGAAGAGCACTGGTTAGAACATGTCATACATATGAGTATATGGTCGACCAATGTGGCGGGTATTTAAATGTTGGTTTTCAAATAAAGGATCTGTACAATAAGTTGGATGCATCACGCAGAGAAATTTTGCTCGACGGTGACACAGAAGCCGCACTCTCTTACTTGAAAGCGAAAGGAGCAATGGATCCAGAATTCTTTTGTAAGTTTAGTGTTGACGAGGATTATAGGCTTGATAATTTGTTTTGGAGGGACTCCACTTCACTTTTGGATTACATTGCCTATGGCGACGCCCTTATATTCGACAACACATACAAAACAAATATCTATGACAAGCCCCTAGTGTTGTTTGTCGGTTCGAACAACTATCGTTCTATTGTAATGTTTGGTTGCACATTATTGTTTGACGAGACATTTGAAACTTACAAGTGGTTATTAGAAACATTCGTGGCATCCATGAAAGATAAGAAGCCAATATCAATATTGACGGATGGCGATGAGGCGATGCGTAAAGCCATTGATGATGTGTTTCTCATGTCTAACCATCGGTTGTGCTCATGGCATGTGTCAAGGAATGCACAGAATAACTTGAAGGATTATGAATTAGTAAGAAATTTTCAGGCATATCTTTTGGAACCATTTGCGTTGGACGAGTTTGAGAAGAAATGGGAGGTTTTGAGGGAAAGAGCGAGTACTCCAAAACAAAAAGAATGGTTAGAAATGATTTATGCAAAAAGAGACTCATGGGTTGAATCATGTCTTAGAGGAAAGTTTTTCGGTGGTATGTGCACCACTCAAAGCATGGAGTCCATGAATAAGTATGTGAAGGATTACTTGAGGAAAGGCGTGAAGTTGTTTGAATGTATTCCAGCAATTGATAGGGCTATGTTACGTCTTAGGAATACCACGACGAAGGATGGTTTCAACGCAAAGTACTCAACACCAATCCTTAAAACCACATTGACAAAACTAGAGCAACAAGCTTCTCTGATTTACACGCATAGGTGCTTTGTATTGGTACGTGAAGAGATCGAATCTTGTTCAACACTCACTCATGATAAGGTGATGTATAATTTTGGAGGTCGTGTATACGTATTGTCAAAATATGGTGAACCGCATAATAATTAGACTTGTGTTTACCACAGTGGGGAAAATATGCGGATAGAGTGTGGATGCCGGAAATATGAAAGTGAAGGGATCCCGTGTTGCCACCTGTTTTATGTAATGAAGTGCGAGCACCTTACGGAAATTCCTCCAACACTCATAATGAAGAGATGGACAAAGAGTGCCCAAAGCGATACATGTACAGAATGTTTCGACAAAGGCAAAGACACTACCAACGAAGGTGTAGAAATGGCGAGGTATGGAAGTTTAAGTGCTATGTCAAACAAAGTATGTTTTTATGCATCGAAGAGTGCAGATGGTTATGCCATGTTGAGAAATGATTTTAGTAGATGGGAGGGAATTTGTGAAGGCTTATGGGAAAAGGAAGAAGAGACAAGTCTGAAATTGGGTAGTTCTGGGCAATGTCCTCTAAATATTGTGAAAGATCCAAAGATCGTTAAGACAAAAGGCACTCAAGCAAGCCAGGGCGGAACGCGCAAGCGTCGACAATGTCATTTGTGTCGCGGATATGGACATACAAAGCGTAATTGCTCTCAAAGAAACTTGCATCCAAGTAGAATTGCAGGTGTGAATATCCCTTTAGGTAGTGAAAGCTATTAGTATAGTACTAAGAAAGGGCCGTCCCCAGACATTAGCTACAGTTATGCTAGTGAAACGGTTTCTCAATGCAGAGGCAACAATGTGGTTGATTTGTCCGGTTATGATAGTTTTTCTACTGCAGACCGAACGGGTTCTACCCCCAACACTGACGATGGTTTCTCATTCGACAATGGTGAACCTATTTCCCTATCTACTGGTTCTACCCAAAACAATTGTAGTTTTGGAACTTGGTTTACATGTAACAATTAACATTAAATGTAGATTTAGTGATGGACAAGATGCTTTCATATGATTGATATATTATTGTTTTATGTATGTATTGTTGAGAAACTGTGTTATGACTTGTATGGGGGGCTTGGATGAAAGTTTTATGTAGGCGGCGGTGATCCGAAATACATAGCATTAGAAAGGGTAAGGGGCAATTATTTTTTCAATATTAGAATCGGTAAAGACTAATTATCTGAAAATACTTGGTATTAGAAAATTGTTGGGCCGAAGAGTGCGAATTACATTCCAAAATATACCCAATTTCGTAAACCATAATTGGTTATTCTTTTTTTTAATCATATCCATAGGGTCATAATGAAATTGTTACTTGCTTTTGTTTGTGTTTGCTATATACCTTCATTAGCTTCGTGTTTATGTTTGTGCTTGATAAATCACGGCCATGAACTGGCCGAAGGAGCCCATTTTCCTCGCCCCTGGCACTCGCTCGAAGGACTAAACGTGGCGTTCGGCCAAGATGCTTGGCCTTCCTAAAAACAAAAGAGAAGTTGCCAAGGCATGATCTTCTCAGCCTCGATTATAGGTCGAGGCCGAGACCGAACAAAATCACGGCCAAAGATATTAAGGTTCAAATCATCACGTGATGACAGGGTCCCATGCTTCATTTAATGAAGCAACGCCTCTGTTTATTGCAGCAAACCCACTGGCCACAAATAAGCATTTAATGCACGAGGGAAGGTGGGAAGTGACTGAAGTCAGGATTTGGCGACAGAAAGCAGAGTGATTAGACGCAGACATTCTCACAAGAATTCTTGCAGCTTGAGAGATTGGGTGACTAACTATCAGAGCAATAAATGCGTCCCCACGGCCAGTTACGCAGAAACCACGATTAGGGCGGCGGCCGAGATTCACCGGGATTCATGGGGTCACACCACCATACTTCCCGATCCCAAATGTTGATTGGACTACCCACTTGCTCTAATCAGACTCCACTATGCAGGATTTCAGCCTCGATTACTTACCCAGGAACTCTCCCTATAAATTCAAGGCTCAAGACCACGTTCAAGAGGTTCAAATACCAAACCAAAGCCTCCCACGGAGGAACTTATATTTTCCTGTAATGCACTTTCAATATCTTTACTTGCTTTCCTAGGAGTAGTGTTAGACAGTAAGGAAAATTCATTCATCAATATATCATACGACCCTTGATTTTCAAGGCGCCGGAGCACCATCTTTGTTATTCGCTCATTCACCTTATATATCATACGACCGCCGCTCACTGAGCAGCGCGCCGGAGCACCGCCCTAAACCCATCATCAACACCACCACTAAACGGCCTTGTAGCTCAGGCCGTGAACCTGATAGCCGAGATTAGTTCCTCTCTCGGCTACAATCGTTTGATTAGAAGTCAAGTCCAAACAGGCGCACCATTTCACCGCTCAACCATCTCCATTCACACCAACAATCTCGACGCACGATAGACCGTGCTGGCACTCCAGCGCACAACTGCACCGCACCCAAAAGCAGGAAGCCGCGTGTCAACGCATATCCCTTCGGCCCGGAACTCCAGGCCGTGAGATTTGCGCGGCAGACAGTTTACAGTCATAAACGTTTTGCACACAGCCGGTCCAAATTTGCATTGAAAACATGCAATTGCATAACAGTGACGCAATGCACGAGTGACTGTGCGCAAACGGAAATAAGAAATATGGATCCGATTTTGTTGTACAGGCAGCATTATACATATTTTTTTTACTATAAATAAGGTAGGGCGAAATGAACCGAAATACAGAGCATGAGAAACGGTTAGGGGCAATAATCCAAAGATATTATATTGCAATACGACGAATTATCGAAATTACCTAGTAATAGAAACTGTCATGTAGCGCGAATCAAATTCCAAAATATCCCGAATTTCGTAAACCAAAATGTGATTAATCCTAATATTTAATAATAGACATAGGGTCATAATAAAGTATTTACTTGCTTTTGTTTGTCTGTGCACTATACATTAATTAGGTTTGCGTTTTTAAGCTATATTTAGTTTGCCCACAACCGGTCTGCATTTGCATTGCAAACATGCAATTGCATGACAGTGCTGCAATGCAAGAGTGACTGTGCGCAAACCTCTAATAACGAAAATTGAATCATATTTTATTGTACATGCATAATTAGACCGAATTTTTTGTACTATAAATCGAAGGCCGAAATGAACCGAAATACAGAGCATGAGAAACCGTAAGGGGCTATTTCCAAACATATTATATTACAAAATGAGCAAGTATCGAAATTACCTAGTAATAGCCATTGTCCCGTAGCTCAAGAGGCTCATATTACAAAAAATCCTGAATTTCGTAAACCAAATTGTGAATAACCCTAATATTTAATAATAGACATAGGGTCATAATAAAGTATTTACTTGCTTTTCTTTGTGTTTGCGCTATACATTGTTTAGGTTTGCATTTTTAAGCTATGTTTAGTTTGCCCACAACCGGTTTGCAGTTGCATTGCAAACATGCAATTGTATGATAGTGATACAATGCAATAGTGACTGTGCGCAAACCCCTAATAACGAAAATTGGATAATATGTTGTTGTACATGCATAATTAGACCTATTTTTTAATTATAAATCGAAGGGCGAAAGGAACCGAAATACAGAGTATGAGAAACGGTAAGGGGCAATAAACTGGACATATTATATTACAAAATGAACCAATGATCCCAAAAATTTAATCGTATCCATAATTTACATGGTTTTCTTTCTCTTTTGGGTACGTGAATGAACACTTTTATCACCTTTGCGTTTTTGGTTTGTGGAGTGTTATTCTGCATCCGGATTACCCTTAGCTGCGGCCCCATCCTCATCCTCATCTTCTTTCTCTTCGACCCAAGCTTCATCTTCATTCTCCTCTTCATCTTCCTCTTCTTCTTCCTGTTCTTCTCCATCTTCCTCTTCATCTTCTTCTTCCTCTTCTTCTTCCTCTTCTTCCTGTGCTTCTTCATCTTCCTCTTCATCTTCTTCTTCCTCTTCCTCATCTTCTTCATGCTCTTCTGGTACCACAATTTTGGTCTTTCCTTTTCTAACTATGTCATGTTTACATTTTCTGCGATACTCCTATATACAGCGAAACATTGACATATATAAATAATCAATTTTGTTCAATTTTGTTGTGCACACGAGTGATGATGGTTTCCATTGCAGAATGTAACATATGATTTAAAATTGCAAAATTGAACATCTTCTAAATCGAATGGGGCAACGGAGGTAACAAACTTACATGTTCTGCATCATCAGCTAAGACGTCTTTACTAATACCCGGACTTGCAATGGTTGTCCCCGTGGTGTTCTTCAATATCTCATATTACAATATAACATCGATAATGTTCATTCTTGGTATGTTATGTCAATATAACATCGGTGATGTTTGTTAATTTTTTGAAATCACTATGAAATGAAGCTGAACTGACTCACAATCTCTTGCCGCAGGCGCCTGATCACTATGCTTGCTTCCAATGAAGTTGAAAATAGTAGGGCATTCAAGCCAACATTCAACTACAAAATCTCGGTTGCAGTTTTAGCAGTTATCTACATTCAGGCACATGCAATTACAACAATCACCAATGGAAGGCATCAATTATGAATAAATTATGCAATGGAAACTACTTACATGCGTAACACTAGCAGGTAATGGTAGATTAGGGCTATCTTGTCCACGGGGTATCCGCACAAGTTGACTTCCATTATCGGTGCCCCAACTTGGTATTCGCACTGACCATGGCTGAGGAGAGATGTTTCCTACTCTTATACTGGCACCTTCGGGAGTTCTATGTTCTCCTTCTTGTGGAATTGAGGTATCATTGGATCGTATTTGAAAAATTATATCAATTTAAAGCATGAAGTGTAAGTTCAATGAGGCGTGTTCAGTGTAGAACGTACCGCTTCACGTAAGTCCTCATAATGACGATACCTTATGTACTCATCTCTGTACTAGGCATAGTCGGATGAATTTGCAAGCCATTCTGAAGCTGGGTACCTATTAAGTGCTTCCTCGACTTCTGACTCATCAGTGAGCTTATAATCGGAAAGCATTGTCCTCGGTGGAATTTTGGGTACTTGAGGTTCTGTGGTGCATAAGCTTTGCATTGCCACTCGCTCTTCCAAAAACCAGGTAGAACTAGCTGGTTCCTCCAGTAGGATTCGTTTACGGGTTGCTGGCACGGTATTTTTGACTTCTTCCGGCATCTCAGATTCATTGGTCCCCCATGGGTTCCAATTTAATTGCAATACAAATTGGTTACCTTTGCGTATGATACCTTTTTTTGGTAATAAACAATTCTATGCTCAAGAGTCAAGGCTTTATACCTGATCATTTGTTAGATGTCGCATCATCACTCTAAAATGTACCAACTGATGGTGCAAGTCTCGCTTTGCTTTTGCACCTAACCACCTCAATGCTCGAGGCCACGTGTTCACGGTCCCACTGGGCCTTGCTAAAGCAAACTGCTTTAGGTACTCGCAAGCCCATACCTACACAAAACAAGTTTACAAATTAGCAATTTAAGCAAACAAGTGTGTTGCACATTGGGGACATTCAATTCGATAACACTTACCTCCCATGCCCTCCAATACCCGCCCATGCTTGAGGACCTGCCCCTAGAACAAAAATCCATTGATCTATACAAACAAGCCAAAGCCGCACCGCCCCAGTCGTAATTACCAATGTCTGAGACTATTTACAGACTGGGGGCATAGTGCATACTCACGTATTGGCTCTTATCATTTAGGAATGAGGAGCCAATCAAGCACAGTATAAATGCCCTTGCAATTTGGTCTGCTTCTTTATCATCTTTGGGAGTCTTATTCCAATAAGGGGTAGAAAGTCTTTCATATGGCACTCTCCTTTCGCCAGCTAGTATGTCTGCAATTGGTTTCCCAAATAATTTAACCAACTTGTTCTTATTTTTGTAAATCTCCAAGTCGTACTTTAATCGCTTTCCACCAACACGCAATCCTGTGATTGCCGCGAAGTCCGTGGGGGTCATCGTCATCTCTCCAACTTTATTGAAGTGGAATGTGTGGGTAGTGTCCCACCATCTCTCAGCTAAGGCCACAAGTAATGGCCTATCCCTTTTCTTTCCATGGCCCAATATTGATAAAAAGGGAAAAAATCCAGCTTCTTTGACCTTTGCTTTCACAGTGTCGTGCATTTCTGTGTTATACCATGTAGCACACTTGTCATTGTTTACACACCCTCTTATTTGTTTTAAAGTAAGCTGCATAAAACACAAAGGGTTTAGTTATCTTAGTTTGATTGTGACCCACTGAATTATAAATTAGGTAAATTAAACTGAGAAATGCGAATTGTAAAATAAAAACTACTTACCTTGAAGGAGAGATGTTCCTCCAATTCCATGTGAAGCAAGGGTGAAGAAGGATTTCGGGCCCACGGTATGAACACACGTACACCGAACACCCCACTACCCATAGGACCCGAGATGCATTTTGCTGGCTTCCGTTTATTCGAGCTTGAGGTGGTGACTGAAGACTTACTTTTCGTAGGCTTTGCAAGTGCGGTCTTTCGTGGCGGGGAGCCTTGATGACATGCTTCAACCTCAATGGAGGACTTGTTCTTGGTCCTCATTGTCGCTTGGGTCATCGTCCTTCAACCTATATACAGTAACAATATTAGAGATAAACATGTTCATAGTGGAAAATAGTTTATCATTGAAACAATTGGTACATAATTTTTTTGGGCAAGCAGAGCATACTTTGTTAATGAATTTATATTGCCATTATGCATGAATTAGCAATATTACATAAGTGGACATATCATGCCATTACAAAAGCTGTTTACCGAATGCATAAGCAGTGTAGGCATTTCATTAATTAATAACAGTAAGAAGAAATTGTCCAAGACTGAAACAGAAGCAGAAGCAGAACAAAAATAGTGACAGCAACACGAAAATATAAATGAGCTACGTCCACTTGTAGCTAACACACACAGAGTCATCTTTCTCAGGAAAGTGACCGTAGAAAACATCCTTTTGGGGGGGGGGGGGGGGGGGTGGTGGTGGTGTGAAGCAAATATTTCAAATTTTAAAAAGAGAATATAAAATATCCATTACTTGAAAGGTACAATTTCTACTCAAGGCAACAGAAAATGGTAAATATGTTATGGTTTACAAAATAAAGTTTGTTCATAATGGTTCAAATATAATTCTTTGGTAATTAAAGTCACTAACTAGATAATCAATTCGTCATAGCAACCATATGCTTCCATTTTTAAAAGTTTACTAAAAATGATTCCTTTCCTTAATATTTTGCTCTTTACTTCCGTTCTTTTTCTTTAGGAAGAAACTAGTGAGGTAAGCTTTCACTTTTGAGTTTGAATGCATTATCTAAAAACTTTTTAGAATATTTGTGGAGATTATTTCAGTATATGACCTTTTTAAGCAATGATATAGATGTAGGGCATTTAGAGGATTTGGTACATATTGAACTTGGTGTTCCTCCTTCAGCAGGACATATCATGCATATTAATTGGTTGGACTAAATGTCTAATTAGGTGTATTTGTATATCTATGTAGCAATAGATGCCATTCTTTTGTGGTCAGTAGTAGTGTTATGTATTATTACTTTTTAGTCTTAGTATATTAATGTTATGTTTGCATACCATACCGTGTTAAAGCAACAACTAAGAGGCACAACAAGGCATGCACAGAGTCTACAATTTGATTTCAGTTCAGTACTTTCTCTGGATTTCATTATCATAAACTTTCTCCTCTAAGGGTGTGAATATTGAATTACTTATTACAAATTGATTTCAGTTATGTTTCTATAATCTTGAACAAAACCAATCAATGACTAAGACAAGTCTTGTTTTCCTTTTATATTTTTGGATCTCTTTAGTCTCGTCGTAATCATTTCCAATATCAATCCTGGAATTTGGGTACGCCATATAAATTGACTTGTTCTGTTCATGCCTATTACAACCAAAACTACCGGTAAAGCTAGAGCTTTTAGTTGAATGGCTTCGTAAAAAGTGAATATATTTGTTGATGGAATTGCTTTACATATAGGAGCTGGTTAAAGATATATATAGCTCATGCAAGCAAATTAGTTTAGTGAAACTCCGTCAAGGTTTACATTTTATAACTTGTAATTTACGTAAGTGACCGTAGGCTACAATCACCGGTTTAGCATCCCAAATTCCATCTACCCAGACAAAATATTTACAATATTAAGGAGGAACTCCAAATTGAGGAACCCTAAACCCACATACACATCAATTCGTTACAAACCCAAACACCCTTAGGATTTTTCGTCATGTAAACCCTCATATGCACAATTACAAACACAAGTGAATGAATAGGATCAAAGTTCTTACCTTTCATGTAGAAAACCAAAAATGCATTTGTAAGCAAATAATGGAATTCAATTACATGACGTGCAACACTCATGTCATGCAATTGCACTTGGTGTATTACAAAAGAACCCTGACTGTGCGCAAATAGGGATATGTACATGCAATAACATCTAATTTCTAAACTGGCATCATGTCATGCAATTGCACTTGGTGTATTACAAAAGAACCCCGATTGTGCGCAAATAGGGATATGTACATGCACTAACACCTAATTTCTAAACTGTAATCCCTTATGACCTACTGTCAAACTTTCTACTTGGCTTGGGAGCGTGTCATTGGCTTCCTTGCGATGGGATGATGAGGGATGAAGAGACCAAGTTCGGCCAACTTGTTAAGTTCTTTGTCAACTACTCTTCGAGCGGACTCGGTTACTTCCTTTAAATGCGTGTTTTTTGGGTTCTTCACCAATGGTAGTGCAAAACGAACCCGCTCACTTGCATGTTGAAATTGCAAATAAAAAACAACCCGTCACAAAAATGATTAACAAAAATGTTTGACATGGAACACAAAACTATGAAACGATATATAGGCCGACTCACTTGATTTGAATCGTGTGATGTGCATTCAATGTCTTCTAGCCAATTCATGACGAAGATACCACAATCACATCCATTCAGTTGTTTGCGGGCCTTGTCAGTTCGCACAATGTTGAATTTTGCAAACAGCCAGCCCTTTTCAAAATCTTTGACAATCTCATCATTGTAAATATGGTCCAAAACTTTCATCTACAACACAATCAACATAATCAATTCTTAGTCGGGATGTTAGGAGAATAAAAATCCTAACCAAAATTAGGTCAATTAAACTTACAACCCGAAATGCTAACCCCTAAAACTCAATTCCAATTCCTATTATCAACCCGAAATGCTAACCCTTAAAATTATCACCAAAATTCAAACCCTAAAATAAGGGGGTTTTGACAATGATGACAAAGAAGAGAGAGATGTTGCAGAGAGGAGGAATACCACAAAGAGGATAACTTTGAAGACCACGAATAGGAGTTCAAGAAGAGGAGTTGAAGAAGATGACTTTGAAGACCACAAAGAAATCAGTTTGAAGTTCAACCAGATGTTGCAGAGAGGAGGAAGATCACGAAGAGGATGACTTTGAAGACCACGAAGAGAAGTTGAAGAAGATGACTTTGAAGACCACGAAGAAATCAGTTTGAACTTCAGCCAGATGAACTTAGGGAAGAAGACGACGTTGATGCGCGCGTGAAATCTTTCATCTGTTGACCTGCTGCTAAGGTTTCCCTTGTTTTTAAAAACAAGCACGTGACTGCCATGTGACTAGCTGTACTAATACAGTCGATGCACCACAGAAGGACTCCAATAGATGTGGCCTCAAACTAGTAATGGCCACTGTTGACATGTCATGGCTAGGGAAAATGTGGCTTTTGCACCTTTTTGTTTTGGTAGAGTGTTGAACTTATTTGCTAGTATGTAATTTGACAGAACTTGACTCGAATTTTCCCCTTGGAATCCGTGTCGAATCCTGTTACTCGTTCGACATCTAAACGATGCCGAGCCCACTTATTAACTTAACCCAATTCTCCCGCACAACAAGAAAATGGTCAAGACCTTTACTAAAATTTTGGTAGAAACTCCCCTGAAAAACAGACATTTATCCAAATTTTTCACATGCAAACATCCCAATAGCAGCATGCACAATGGTAACACACATAATTTACAAGATAGGCCCTTGGCCCCACATTCAACCATACATGGGCAATATCAGTGCAATCTATGAATTTTCCTTTAATTTACACAGCCACAATATTTCAAAGCATAACTCAAAAAGTTTATTTTGTGGCTGCATCTAGGTTAACCTAGGCAGTTGCGAAGTAAAAAACTTTGTATAGAGGGGGCACCTCAAATATTGAAATGACATTTGAGTTTTTTTACTTAATACAAAATCCCTAAATTTGATTATTATACTCTATTATTTTACATATTACATTAACTATCTACTCATCATTAATACTAGCAAAAGATATTGATTCAAATTACATGTACTTTGTTAAATACACACTAAGAAATTCCAATTGTAGTTTATTACTACAAAATTTAGAGTCAAAATAAGACAAAAAGAGATATGAAAAGGGTAGTAATAATAGCGAAAAGAGAGATATGAAAAACATAAAAAGGGCCTCAATAAAATTTGATAAAAGATTGGTCATTGTGTTAAGAAAACAAAGGCCTCAATCAAATTGAGAGGGGGCATAGGACACCCCAGGGCCTTAGCTCCCTCTGCACCTGAACCTAGTTTGCCTACATATCCCTACTGAGGGATCAAGCCACATGTAGTTCTTTTTAATAACCATATAGTTCATAAAAATCCAATTTCCAAAGACCATATCCGAAAATCCCTATTCTCAAATTCATAATATTTTAAAATCCATAACTTAGTAATTATCCATAAATTCTAGTAAACCCATAAAATATTGCCAAGTCATAGTTAAACAAATATTAATCTCACGATTCCAATAAATCCAAAATAAACCAACAATTACATTCTAGAATCATTCTTTTCTCACGCCGTTCTAAAACTCATAAAGCTTTCCAATAGTCATGTCTCAACCTTATATCATTTTCATATATAGTTAAGTAAAATCCTCTTTTTCCCGCAACCATACTCTATCTTAGGCGTATGTTGCAAAACAACTATGTCAAGTAATTTTCAAATTTCCAATCTTAATTTCTGAACTTCATATCAAATGTTTATACATGTGCAGAGTACTCTCAATGCACATGCTCAAGAAACCCCAACCTGGAAACGCATCCACATCTTATCCCATACATACATATATAGATGGCTTGTCATAGGTATACACACACACACACCCCACACCATCATCATATACCAAAGAAAAACAATCCAACACAGGGACCGTTTTGACTAAACCACAAGCCAGCAACGCATTGGCCTTGTGACTAGGGACGAGATGTCCAATTGGGGGACTTCCGCTCCCAGCACACACGTTGGCATAGCATCAACGTGTAGTTGAATCAAGTCCTACACGCACAGACTGCCCTGCTAAGGGCCTACACCACACCCGGCCAAGGTGCTCGAATCATCATCATCATCATCACCACACGCCGGCATCCCTCATTGCACGTATGGGTATCATCCATACCGAACCAGGGGATGTACATATCATGGAGTACCGGGGAAAACAATCCAACATGGGGACTGTTTGAATAAACCACAGGCCAGCATTGCATTGGCCTTGTGACTAGGGATGAGTCGTCCAATTAGGAGACTTTTGCTCTCAACACACACGTCGGCATCGCATCAACGTGCAGTTGAATCCAAGTCTTACGTGCGCAGATTGCCCAGCCAAGGGTCTACAGTACACTTGGTCAAGGGTGCTCGGGTATTCTCCCACACGCCAGCAACACGTCGCATGTGTGGGTAACATCCATATCCAAGTATCAGTATCCAAGGGGAGGTACATATAATGGTGTATAACCCATAATCCAATATGCCAAAACTATATATATAACCCAACTTCCAACTCAACATCCAAACTTTTATACAACAACAACAACAACAACAACATCCAAACCTTTATATATAACAACAACCCAACTCAACATCCGAACCTTTATACAACAACAACAACAACAACAACAATAATAATAATCTCTAAAATTCTCATGTCACATTGTAAAAGCCGAAACAAAACCAATAACATAATTTTATAACCTCAATAAACCAAAATAATAATTTCCAAACAATTCATCATTATGCAAGAAATTAGATAATTGAAACACAATGCTAGTTGAAAACAATGTCCACTCACAATTACAACTTACTAAACGACCTCAACTGAGTCGACATGGCCCACTATCTAAGGGCCAGTTTAGCATTGTTGTGCTGTGAAAATAATCACTGTTAGATTTGCTGTGAGAGAAATCAGCTATGAGATAAAGCAGTTTGGCGTTTGGTAAACTTTTTGTTAAAAGTGTTGTTGGTACGGATTCCCATATAATCACAAAATGACTGCCGCATAATCATTAAACCCAGCGCCTCTTCGAAACCGATTCCTGCATAATCAGAAAATGAAAGTACCTTATTAGCTGCTTTCCCTTATAGCTTTCTCCAATAGCAATTTTTAACAATAAGTGATTTTCTCATAGTTTACCAAACGGGTTGGGTTTCACAAAATTTTTAAAAAATCACTTATTACCCCAAATAAGCAATACCAAACGGGCACTAAGTCAATTGGGCTTGCAATGCTAATTTGAAAAATACTAATAGGCTATTTTACTGCATAGTTTTTGCATTTGAGTTTAACATTAAAAAATAGTAATTATTTTTTTAAATAGAAATGGATATATACAAATTTCATAAAGGACTAAGATTTGTTATCATTCTTCTCAATCATATATAGGTTTTAAAAGAGGTGTTTTGCTCAACATCAATAATTATGTGCCACTTTTTGTCAACATTAAAAGTCGATGCACGGATTGCCACCCCATATAAAAAATCAACTCTTTTTACACCCATGGTACTATGGTAGTACGGTTTACATCCCATGCTAGAGTTTAGAAGAAAAAAACTTAGATTAATTCTATAGCATATTCTTTCATTTTCTAACAACCGATAATCAATTACTTTCTTTAAGAAAACATGGATTTTCAATAAAAACTGTCGCTTATTCTAAATAAAAAAAGATGGATTTGTTTAAACTAAAAAAAAAAAAAATCAGCTGTGTTTTCTTTTGGAATAAAATTCTATTTATGGAATTTCAATTTTTTTTAGGTCAAATTATTAAAAAAAATTAAATTATGATGTTATTTAAAAATATTAAATGAAGAAAAGTTTTCCATTAAAAAAAAATTAGACTTAAACCATTCTTAAAAAATTTAATAAAGTTGCGAACTTAAAATTTGAGTCTAGAGGGTTGGGAGAAAAAACGATTTGAGCTACTCAATTAAATTATGATTTGCCATAAAGATTGACATAATGAAAGCTTAAGATACATTTGAGTTTACCCAAATAGTTATTTTTTGGAGGGGAAAAATTTGAGTTTAGCCCCTCATGGTTTGGTTGGAGAAGGCAGTCCCAAATAGGGCTCATCATTTGGCCCGCGGGGGCCCGCCCGGCCCATTGAAAAAAAGCCCACACCGGCCCGTTATGGGCTTTGAGAGGACCCAGCCCGCTTGGGCTTGGGCTTGGGTGTTTGAAGCCCGGCCCGGCCCGATTAAGCCCATGAAAGCTCGGCCCGGCCCGCCCACAAAACTTAATTTTGACTCTTGTGTCTTTGACTTGTTGACTCCTTGTTTTCATAATTTAATTTTCCATTCAATATGTGCAAAATTGACTCTTGTGTCTTTGACTTGTTGATGACGTTTTCATATTCTCATCAGCGAATTTGCATTCAGTTCTGCTAATTAAAACAGTGCGGACTGCTTTGCATCAGTGATTGGTCCTAAGTCAAATAAAGGCTAGAGTGAAATACCCTTTTCGGGAAATACAACCATTTGCAAAGATCATATTTTAATTTTTCTGCAATAAAAACACTTTTTCCTGGAATATCTTAGGGTGCTTTTAATTTTTTGAAGATTGTCCTATAAAGATTTCACTCTTCTGTCTGAGATTTACTTCTTGGAAAAACAAAGCATCTGTCTCGTGCATGCTGGATCATCTCTATTCAATTAGGGATGCAGGTCTGTAGGTCAAGTATTTCTTTGTAATTTATATCGTGTAGTACTGAGAATAGGAATCTTCATTAGGCTTAGGGGAGCTCAGCTCTTTTTTAGCTTGAAATTGACTTTATTTTGAGTTTCTGTCATGCTTCTAGTGCAGGGAAACCTGCTTGTTGATGTATTGTGATCCTGGCTGGTTGTACTGCATTTTGTTTGAATAATATTTCTTATTGATCTAAAAGGATATTAGTGCTCATCTTCATTTGTCAAAAGTTAAACAGGGTGATAGAGTTATTAAGATTGAATTTTATAACAATGTTAGAAAGGTTTTTTTGTATTTTTTGGTAAATTTAGCAGATGATTTGACCCAGGTTTTTGGGCTTACTGTCTGTTTCCCTTTTGTGTAGTGCAGGGATGGCAATTGTAGCTGCATGTGCTGCACTTCATGGTGGCATTTTAGTTGTGAGTTCTCCATTCATAACTCTTTTTTTTCCTTAAATTTCGTACAGAAAGTAGAAACTTCTTTCCTTACAAGCTCTGTTGTTAAATATGAAAGGAAAAACCTAAAGCTTTTAAACAACAATTAACATTCATAGTAACTGACTTGATGTTTTACTCTGAGTTAGATTTTTATAATTTGATCATGTTTGTGTAATAATCGAATCAATTGCATCAGTTTGGAATTTCTGAAAGATATTACTAGCCCACCGTGGCATATCCCCAAGTATTTGAATCAGGTGTCCCTCGTGGTATTTAAATTCTTGCCAAGCCTAAGGTGCCTTGCATTTTGGAAGTTGGGTTACAACTTCATATGGTGGGAAGAAATATCTGCTGCATTTTCCAGTTTTTGCAAGTGTTAGGGTTTTCTTATACAGGAGTGAGGGTAGTTTTGTAAGCATCAATATGTTGGTTGATATATAATGGTTGTCTTTCTCATTCTAAGGAGATAACCTGCATTTATTTTCAATTGCTTTTCCTTTTCTTCTATTTCTCTTGCTAAGCTGACAATAAGTACCACATTTTACCAACAAAAAAAGTGACTAACTGCCAAGGAAGCGCAATCCTTGTACAAGAAATTTTTGGTGCATGTCTGCATTTTTTAGGAGATCTATAGTGCAGTAGTTTACTTTCATTTTGGATCACCAGTGATGGGTTTCTAATATTTTTATATTTCTTCATATGTAGCTGGAGATTGTGATGTCGACCTCAGGTGTGTTTGAGGTTGTTTAAACTTTCGAACTTTCCTGTTTCCTATAAAAAATGATCACTTAGAATGAGAGCTTAAGCTCTTTTTTCCCCTTCCTGCACAGGTTCTACAGCAGCTAGTACATGACCATCCTACAAGAGTCCTAGGGGTAATCATCTTTTTCCTCCTGGGTATTTTGACATCTTTTTCATTTTCTTGTGGGCTCTAAGTCATGGTGTTTGACACAGAATGCATTAAAGCTTATAAGTAATATTTGCAGATATGCTGTGTCTGCAATTTTTAACATAAATTTTGGTTCAATGTGAAAAAAGAGCCATACACTGTCGATTCCTTGGATGCTATATGAAATACTTTGTAGAATAAATGTTCAAGCTAGGAAATCTTGGATTACTAGAAAACCCTTAATAGCTTCTCTTTCAAATTTCTCTAAGTGACCAATCTGGTTGTATGTGTAGCAGTGACCAACCTGAAATAAATTTTATATAAAGGTGTTTTTGATTGGCATTCAACATTCTAATTCCTTATTACAAGAAGGGTGAAGTACAGGTCCTCATAAATTGAATCCGTTAAAAATTAGTTTTTCTGAATGTGCTATGTACCCTGCAGGTAGGAACTGTACTAAATGTTGAGGATGCCAAAAGGGCAATGATAGCAGGAAGCCAAGTTTCTTATGAGTCCTGCTACGGTGAAGGTAAGCATTAAGAAAATTTTGGCCACTTTTTCTTTACTGAAACTTCTTATATATTAATCATGAATTTCATTATTAGTTTTTCTCTCTCGTTTTGTTATTATTACTGGGAACAGTCTTTGTTTTGCCTCTCTTTTTCTGTTTCAGCCTTGTAGAAATATATATAGGAGTATGCTATTGTATTTTGAGGAGAGGCAACCCTAATTTCACCGAGCCTCACTCTCTTTTCTTCTTATTCTCTCCTCAAATCTCTCAACTTTTCTTATCTTCATCTAATCTAACTTCTAATTTGGCATGAGAGCAACCAAGCACATTTTAAGTTGGCATTAGAGCACATCTACCGTGTTCTTCTCTCCATTCTACCTTTTATTGGGTTATGTTTGGTTATGATTGCTAGTTTGTCTGGGGCCCCGAGACAAACCCTACAATCATTGGGAGGCAGGAAAGTCTAGCAAATAGCAAGATAGATACTACGTATCTTGAGTAATCAAACCCCAGACTATGTGGGGCTCCCAACTTATCTTTGTAAAGGTCCCATTCCTTTTGGCATAGCATTTTCATATACATAAACTGGTGAGAGGCTACTCCAATTTCGCTGATCCTCCCTCTTTACTTCTTTTCTATCCTTGAATCTCTCTACTTTTCTTATCTTCCTCGCTTGTAACTTCTACTATTTCCATTTATTATCAATTATGGTGTCTTTCCATGTTAAGGTGTTAGGATATGTATCTAATATTGCTTTTAATAACTCAAAAATGTGCATCAGGACATTTTGGATGATTTTCAATATAGTGAAGTTTTAAACATACCTGGTGTTATGACCCCAACAGAGGTAAAAGCATTTCTTATACTTGAACTAATATTGTAGTTTGGCCATCTTACATATGACCTCCAATAATGCTCTTCCCCCTCCTCCCTGTTGCTCACACAGACATGCATAAAAGTTGCATCCATCCATTTCACTGTATATCTGCAAAATTTGTAACCCACATTGATGGATAGTGATACAAAGATCTTCTACTAACTTGGAGTATGGATTGTTGTCTTTAAAAATAGTCCTCAAAGCTTACACTTACTAATTAGAAAATTCTGTAATTAGTCTTGTCGTAATCCTCCTCTAGGTATTTGGCATCGGCTGAATATTCTCTATTTCAGTCTATCAAAATCCATATTATCTCATCATTTTTTTTTCTCTCTGATCCCTTACTCTCATTTACATCCTTATATATCTTTAGATTTTAGTCAAGTACTGAATTGAATAAAAAAGAGAAACTTAAAAGGTCTGAAATCTATGCAGGGGTCAGCAATTTACTTCCAAATGTTCTATATTTCTCCTGATTTCACTGTTTTTCTTATTGCCCTGACTGCTTCTGTTGTCATGCAGGATGAAAAAGTTGAGGCTAAACCATTTGTAATAGGTGTAGTAAAATCGTATACCAATGGAGTTTGGAAAATGCTTTTGACAGTGCTGGACATGAATTAGCAAACTGGTAAAGTCTGGTTTTCACTTTTTTGCTTGTTTTTTTCCTCCTTTTTATACGTTGGCTTCCACGTAACGTATTATGTACCCTTAGTTCAATAAAGAATTTAGTCTAAGTTTATTTTGAATGTGTACTTCAAGCAATTGAAACCATCATAGTAGTTTGCCCACCTCGTTGAACTATTAAGCATCATGAACCTGTTCATGCATTTGTTATTACATTGTCAATATTAATCCGACTACTTCACTTGCACTGGATTTTCACTCAATTCGCCTCACCTTTTTAAAATTGAGTGCCATGCTCAAACACTGGTTGATTACATGATATTCTCAGTTGGGAAACTGAAACGTTGACCTTTCAGTACTTAATAGGCCAGAGCTCAAAGGCATGATTCATTTGTACAGAATGGAGGAAGAAGAAAGTGAGCCTGCACAATTCTATATTTGGTCAGTTTCTCATCTTTATATGCATTTAATCTAACTCTGGGTTCCAATATATTAGGGTTACTCTGGTTGCAATTTCCTAATATGCAAATGGAGTTTAATATTAGCCGCATTGGAATTCAAATACGAGGAGGAGATTGTTTGAAGTTTTCATTTCGTAGTTACATCTGTCTTTTGCTCTTTCACATATTTGTTTTAATGTTTCTCTTTGGCAGGATGACCAATTTTTTTTGTAGAGATGCTTTGAAGTTTCAACCAGGAGTGAGAATCATTTGACAAGGAAGAAAATTGAAGTAATTTTTGCTTTGAGGTCTAGTAATTTTCAAGCTTTAACACGTGCCGTATTTTAGTTCTATAAGAAATAGTATTTTAGTTCTATAAGTCTCCAGGACACAAAATGAGCTATTGGAGTATGGTTTTGTTTGCCGTATTTTACTTCTAAACTACTCATGTACGGAGAGGGGGATTGAATTTATTATTGTTTTTTTTTACTAAGAATTGAATATACCTTCCCCACACTTCTTGTTGGCTAATGTGCTACTATGGAAACCGATGCCAAAGAATGCCGTCACCAAAACTTGCAGGATTTTGCTAAGCTTCCGAGCTAAATTGAAATAGCAAAGTTATCACTAACCTGGTAAACTGTAAGGCATGCTTTGTTTTGCAACTTGCTGACTCGTATGTGTACGTATATTCTTTAGACATCAACTTGCTGCATGTTTTTGTTGAAAAAATTATAAATCTATCCCATTGATCCTTGAGAATTTAGTGCAAATCTTGTCACTTTGAGAGTCTGCTTCAACCTTGTTAACCATGGACACTCAAAAAATTGCTTCTTAAAAAGTAAGAATCGCATATATGAATTTAGTCAAGTTGGTTAAAATGGATGTGATCTCCACTTTGCATCGGAGTTCGAATCCCCATCGATAATTTTGATTAAATTAAAGTATAATATCATTTGTATTTCAAAAATAAAAAAATAAAAAAAAACAAGTAAGAATTGCTTGGTTGTCCAGGGAAATTTTTTGAGCGTTCAGAGACTTTGGGCACCATTTTTGAAAGGGGGAAGTCAGCAGCAACACGCTCACACGCCAGTCTAAACTCAACACGACACACTCACACGCCCTTCTCCTCGAAGCAAACATAACAAACAAACCAATCCCCCAATTTCAATTCAACAATCGAAATCCTCTCTCTCTCTCTCTCTCTCTTTCTCTCTCTCTCTCAATCTGAAATCTCCATTTTCCCGACCCGAATAGCGATGGTTCTGTCGGTTGGTCAAACCCCAGTGAACCCGCAACTGATTCCACAGTTCCTAAGCTCAGTCCTCTCGCTGCGCGGCCCCTCTTCCCTCCCTTACGCCGAAGATACCAAATGGCGCATCCGCAATCACCTCGTCTCTCTCACCACCGCCTACCCCCTCCCTTGACCCCAAAACGGCGACATTCACCCACAACGACGGTCGACCTCCTCTAGGCCGACGGCACCATCCCCATGTCGTTTCACGGCGTCACTTACAACATCCCCGTCATCATCTGGCTCATGGAGTCTTATCCCAAGCTCCACTCTTGTCGATCTCGCCAAGAATCTCAGCGTTGTCTTTGGTCAAGACCCGCCTCTATTCTCCTAGCAGGCCCAATCCCAATCCAAATCCTAACCCCAACCTTAATCTGGGTCATTCCTCCGTGGCAATTTCGAATTCAGGATCTTCGAGCTCGGTTATTCCTGCCCGCCCCCTGCGATCCCCCCGAGGGAGTACCCTCCGTCCCCATATGGAAGCAACGGTTTGTTTTCTCGGGTTCAGACCGAGGATCCGAACGAGGTTTTCAATCGAAACGCGATCAGTAAGCTTGTGGAGATGGTGCACGGTGACGTTACTCAAGTAACAACTAGTTTTCACTGTGTATGCATTAATCTATGTGCTGTAAAAATAATTTATGCAAGTGTTTGATATTTGGTAGATATTATTTGCATACAACTCACAACAAATTCAAAGTCCTTGTAATATCTAACGTAATATTCCTTGTAATAAGTGGCAGGATTTGTGCTTTCCATTTGGTGCTAAGCAAAACTAGGAAGAAGGGAAAAAGAGTGGACTTCAAAAACTCTTCAACATGTTAGTTTTAATGAAACTGCAATGGATGAAACAGAATAAAACATAAATTGCAATGCAAATAAACAAAATCTGCATACCTATTTCCTGTTCCTCTTCATCTTCTCTGGTAGTTTTTTGTTTTTTAGAGGTTTTGAAAAGTCCCTGTAGAACGATAATGGTTTTTTAAAATGTTTTTTTAGAGTTTTTTGCTTACATCATTTGATATCTACATTGTATTTTTTTGTTAGTAGTTTGTGTGTGTGTGTGTTTTTTTACATCATTGATATCTACATTGTATTTTTGTTGTAGTTTCTATTTTTGTCTGCAGTTTTTCCTTGAATTTGGGTTCAAATAATTTTTTTTAAAAATTGTTGATTGTTTATATAAATATTGTGTAACTGAATGAATATTACAAAGACAAGTTTGGTGTAGCGGTTTGTGAGTGAGGCTTTTTTATTTGAGGGTTAAGGTTCTAGCCCCTTCAATGTCAGAATACATTAATATTTTTAAGGTGAATAATGGGCAACCGAGTGGGTCCTCGATTGGCCCGGCGATAGTTGGCCAGTGATAGGCGGCAGTGGCGAGCGGTTGCAGTGAAGGCTGGCCAGAAGGGGGATTGCTGGAGTTGAAATGGCATTGTGTGTAATTTGGATTTTTTTTATTAAATTATTGTAAAATTAGGTAATACTTTTTGGTTTAAAATGAAATAGTTAAAATGTCATTTTTTGTAATTTTTAGCTTTTTGCAATTGTAAAATTACATCCTATTTTTTATTCTTTGGCCTTTTCCTAATTAAGTGAAATTGGATTTGTATTTTCTTAATTAGTAAAATATATAGTGCCTAAAAACTAAAGAACCCAAATTCTAAGGGTGTAAATTAGCATCAGCAGTAATCCCCCATATTCAGTCTCACCTGAAGCTTTAAAATACTCACTTCCTTATTGGCCATGCAGGAGAAAATAACTCGATCTTCCAATAATAAGCCGCCACGTTGCAATACATGGTTATCCTCACCGCGTCGTATTCCCTCGTCCTAACCTCTGTTTCCGCGTACGATAGCGAACTTACCTAATAAGGCGCGAAACGTTCACACTCTCTCTCTCTCCTCTTCCAATTGGAAGTTCCACTCTCACTTTACTTCTTTCTCTCTCTTTGCATAGAACAAGGACTTCACAGCTCTGCAAGGTTTTGATCATGTTGATGACTTTGAAATTTGGATTTTGTTTTTCTCCGTAATAATAAGCATGAATTTTAATTTTTAAGTGGAAATAGTCCGTACAAGAAAACTTTGTTTCTCTCTGTGTCTTTTAAAGTTTGGTCCTATTGATTTTCTAGGGATCGTTGTCGTTGTCAGAAGTGAAATTTGGCATGGCCTCTTCCGCTTCTGAAGAAGCCCTCCAGGCCTCTTTGCCCAAGAAACTCAAGGAGAATGAGGTATTGCTTTTAAATTTAATATAATTTAAGAAATGGGACTTTTTGGGTAATTGTTGGGTGAATTTATTTTTCATGGGTTTGTGTCAAATTTTCTATTTATGCATTTTTTTGTGATGGGTTTTGGGTATCTGGCCGTTTATGATGATTTTGACTCGTGGTTGAAGAGAACTACACTTATTGAGACCAATCGCCATGAAATTGTTTTGTTCTCTTCAATTTTGTTAAACTTTCTGGGAAAGTTGATGCTTTGTGTTTGGTTAGCAAGTAAACTAGAAGTCTTATACTCTTCTACACTACTGATTTCTCTGTTTCTTTCAGTGCTTTTGTTATTTTAGTTTGGGCTGTTTGATCACTCAACTAAATGCTGTAAAACTAACAGTTTCCAGCAGAAACCACTGGTTGTTTTGGTTAAAACCCTTTTTTTTAAGCTTTAACTTTTAAGCACTTTTGCAATGCATATAAACTCTCCTCGTGGTTGAAGAGAACTACACTTATATACAGTCTCCATCTGTTTGTTGGCAAATGCGGAATTTTTATGCCAAACATACTGTTACGGCCACTGTTATTGTCACAGTTACCATTTGAAAAGTTGTAAACTTTCAGTATGTTGTCACTTACTTGTTGCCATAGTTAAGATTGTGTGTCTCTCGCTTTTATTTATTACCATTACTGGTGTTGCTGGTTTAACCTCTGACCATTATCATCACCACTCATCCTTATTGCAATGTTCTTTACTCTGTTTCAATTTTATAAAAAAGAAATTTTTATACTTATTTGAATATGCAAACAGATATATTTTAGCAATTCAATGACAATAGCTATCAAACAATTTCAACTACTCAAAATAATTTTTTTCCTTGTGGAGCTTGTTTCTCAATAAAGATCAATTACCATTTTGGATGATGGTATTGAAATTAACTTGGGTAGCGTGGGAAGAACTGTTAAGTTATGAAGAATGAGATGTAAGAAGAATAAGCTAAGCTGTGTTATCTTGACTAATTTTACACTACATGATGATTGGCTGCCTTTTCTGTATCTCTTGTGTACCATTGCATGGTTGTAAAAATTGTACATCTTTCTGTAGGGTGCTTTGGTCAGTGATCCTGGGAACTCAAGTAGTGTAGCAGGATCAGCAGATAGCATTGATCTCCTCAAGATTTCAACATCAGGATCATCCAATTCAAATGTTGTCAAAACTTCCAATGGTGTTTCATCTAATGACGATGATGATATGAGCATTGAAGATGATGATGGTGATGATGATAATGAATATGACTATGATGACAATGATGACAATGATGGTTTTTTGTATGATGATGATGATTATATGACTCTGCAATCTCATTTTGATAATGTGAACTTGCCTCCTGGGGTAGAAGCTCCACTGCCCTGGTTGAATGATCCTTCACCAAGTGAGAACTTAGCATCTACTAAGACGTTAACTATTTCAGATCTACCACCATGTAGTTCAACTGTTCCTTCTGAGTCAAGTTCTAGTACGAAACCGGCAGACAGCATTGATGACTGTATCATTCAAAATTCTCAACAGTTTAAGCAATTTGATATTGTGGAAGATTTCTCGGATCATCACTATAGCCGCATGGGATTTTCAGATGAGCAGGTGAGTTTACTTACTTAAACTTGAGCTTTACACCTGCCCCCCTCCGAAACAGATGTGTGTGCCCACATTTCACTTCACAGATGTGCCTGGTCTGGCTGAATATGCATCTTACAGATAGAAATGCACAGGCCTGAGAGCACACACAAACTAACACACCCCAAATAGGGGTAACCATTTCCCATGGGTTGCAGGGAGGGGGTGGGTTTTAGGTACCAGGACACGCACTTATGTATGGCTGTGTGATGATGTACTAATCTGTGTCTGTTTATTGATAGCCACCCAAGTCCTGGGCAAAGAGAATTCAGGAAGAGTGGAAAATGTTGGAGAAGGACTTACCAGGTGAGGTCTACCACTATGTCTAGTGATTCACCATGTTTCTATTATGTCAACAGCATGGGGGATGTATGGTTTGAGCCTTATTGTGTTTGATTTTTTATGTAATTGAATGTAAGCAATTCCAGAAATGACTAACCTTTTATATTGATCATACCAGTGTTGGAATAATTTTTGTGTTTGTAAGGTTGTATCTCCCTTTGCTATCTCTTTTTCCCATTAGGAATTTCACCTATTTTGGGAAATCAGTTCCTTTTGGGTCATTTCATGGCATTAGTTTAGTAGGATGGCTTACTTCCTCTCTTATTTTAATTTTCCTTTTGCAGACACTATATTTGTAAGGGTTTATGAAGCAAGAATGGAACTTTTGAGGGCAGTTATTATAGGACCTCCGGGCACTCCCTACCATGATGGTCTTTTTGTCTTTGATTGTCTCTTCCCCACTAACTATCCTAAGTCACCACCGGTATGTATTTGGTACCACTATATTGGCATTTATTGTATATTTGGTCTGTTGTATGTATTGACTTCAGAATTTCTTCTGTCAGATGGTGTACTACTATTCAGGTGGTCTTCGATTAAATCCAAATTTGTATGAATGTGGGAAAGTTTGTCTCAGTCTCCTAGGCACTTGGAGTGGAAAACAAAATGAAAATTGGGTCCCAGGGCAATCAACAATGCTACAAGTTTTAGTCTCTATACAAGCTCTTATTCTGAATGCAGACCCCTTCTTCAATGAGCCGGGGTATGATACAACGTATGTTGGAGCAGAAGGGCAAAAGAGGTCCAGGAGCTACAATGAGGAAGCATTTATTTTATCCCTAAAGACGATGATGTATACACTAAGGAGGCCACCTAAGGTATAATTACCATGACCATCTCTGTTAGAATTCACTTTGATCTTTTATTTGCAAAAAAAGTTTACTTCTTTCCTTGCTGGAGGATTGATTTACAAGATTGTCTCTATTGAAGTTTGAGTGTTTTGCAAAACAATAGGGAGTTTTATTTCCCAGAGTTGTGGTTTCTTGGGTTGAATCGGTTCTAAGTCTAGCATAATTGTAGGACTTAATTGAGCTAGGATTGTTTTCAATGCTTACTTTAGTGGTTAGCAAACTATGTTGTAACCCTAACCTGCCAAGTTCCACAATGGAATTAGAAGGGATGCAATGAGGAAGGGTAATATGGTCAGGAGGCAGAGGAATGTGTGCTTTATCTTTTACTCTATTGTCCAATATTGGGGATTATTTTAACCTGAGATGGGGTAGGATTTGGATATTGTAGATTTACTCATGGATATTCAGGTATGGTTTGAGATTCATTCAGTCTTGTCCTGGCCTGTGCTGCTCTGAATATTCATATTTTAAAGAAATTCAAGCACAATTTATCTAATTTAAAGAGTGGCAGGATCTGTTAGACACAAGAGTTTATTTTGGGATACTTTGATGTGGTGAAAAAGTTTAGGATTGTGGTTGTATTTGGGCTTGGGATACTGGCTGCAGGAGAAGATGACAGCAGCTAGCAATTAAATAAAGACGAGACGAGATTGGAACTGTAAAGTGGGGGTCCCTTGACATGACTTGTAGGCTTCTTAGACAGGAAGCTGTACTCGGATGTACAATATGAAATAGATAGCCAGCTTTGGTATCTATTAAACTTGGAGTCCGGGAATGCTATTTTGTCTGAGCTAAGAGCTACTGGATTACTGTCTATTACTCATCTAGGAAACAAATATTTTGTTATTTCACATGGAGAACTATCGAGTTATTATGGCATCTAGATCTTCTATGCAAAATGAGTGAGGAAAACGTGGATCATCTGTTTTTACATTGCCCCTTTTCTTTAAGTCTTTGGTGGACCTTGTTGAGGGAGGTTAAGTCTGTTTGGGTTATTCCAAAGGATTGTTTTGATTTTCTCAGTTCCCATTTTGTCGTATGGGGCAGGGGGTAGCGTGCTTCAACCTTATGGGGCTGTTTGGTGCAGTCTGTATTTTGGAACATATGGCTGGAGCGTACCAGGAGGATTTTTTATGAATATGAGGGAGTGGGTGTTGGTGAATTATGGGATATAATTCAATTCTGGGCAGCTTTATGGGCTTCTGTCACTTCAGATTTCAAAGACTATTCCTACTCCACTATATTGAGGGATATGGCTGCTGCGGTGATGTGAAGTGTTTTTTTGAGTCTTGTTTATTTTTAGCCTTTTGCTGGATCTTGTTCGATTCTTTCTGGCTCATTTCTTTTGGTCCTTCTGGTGTTGCAGACTCTTTGTAGTTTGGCTAGTGTCTTTGTTTTAGTGTGTCTGATTCTGGTTCTGGTTTCGTCTGTTATTCTGTTGTAGCTCGTTTGGCTTGTGGATGCCTTATCCACTTGGTTTTGTATCTAAAGCTTGCAATTGTTACTTGTGTTCTATGGCAAAAGATAGCAGAATATAGGGAGCTCAAACATGGTTGATTCATTGTGTTATATGACTCTGCTTGTTGTAGAAGTACTTTGAGAGTACAGACTTTATTATTTTTTAGCATTGTTATTTGTCATTAATTGTCAGGTATGTAACAATGGACCTTAAGTCATGATATATAAATTTTGCTTTGTGCGTTTCCATGCTCTTTGAATTCCGCTGGTTTTTCCTTCTGTCACAATCTATGGAACCACTGGGTATATATGTTAAGTGATGAAATATTTATTATTGGAAAGTATATAATGGAAAGGTTCAAAGAAATGCTATGTATTCCAAAAGGGGAAAGAAGGAAAAAGACAAGGAAAAAGAGAATTTTCATAAACTAGAAAATCATTTCCTCGTGTATTGACTTGGATCTTATGAAAAATTGATTAAATTTGGGATCTTGTAATTTCTGTGTTTTTGTTACGGAGTTGTTATTGGCACTTGAGAAAACTCATCCTGCACTCCTCTGTGAAAAAACAAGGAAGGAGCACATGATGACTTTTTTGAAGTGCCAATAACAGTTTCGTTGTGAGGTATGGTGGTGGTTCATGAGGTGAACTTTGCTGTCCTGCCCACTGATTGGTGTACTGCGATGAACATTAGAACACAATACATCACTCTTCTTTATGGTTTACTGTGGTTTTAGTAGCGTAGCTGAAAAGTGAATAGTGAGACAGTTCGTATTAGCTTTTGTTTTGAGAAGCACTTTCTCTTTTGTGTCTTATGTTTGTAATTCTATGGCTAAATTAAGTGTACTGAGATGAACATTAGAAGACAATACCTCACTCTTCTTTATGGTTTACTGTGGTTTTAGTAGCGTAGCTGAAAAGTGAATAGTGAGACAGTTTGTATATTATCTTTTGTTTTGAGAAGCACTTTCTCTTTTGTGTCTTATGTTTGTAATTCTGTGGCTAAATTAAGTGGATTTTCTTGCAGTATTTTGAGGACTTTGTCTTGTGTCATTTTCGCAACCGTGCACATAATATTCTGGCAGCATGTAAAGCATATACTGAGGGCACTTTAGTAGGGTCTGTTAGCGGAGATGCAGCCCAGAATGTTGAAAATAGTGGCTCAAAACAGTTCAAGTCAAGTGTAGCTAGGATGATGAATATGCTTATTACAAATTTCACCAAAAATGGATCAACAGATTGTGAGCAGTTTCGAGTTGGAGCCTAAATCACAATTGACTAGCTGACATGATGGGATTGGGAAGGTAATAAGAGCTAAAGATACATCGGCATGGTCAAACAAATTCCTTGGACATGCATATAGTATTTTTGTTCCCCATGTGCTTTTCAATGCTCTGCTATTTTGGAGTTGGTTGGTTAATTTTCAGTATGTTTTATGTTTTGGGATTCCTGGCATATGTAAGTATAAGGTAATGACTTTGAACGGGACTTGGCTCATTGCTATTGTGCTCTAATTGGAATGAACATGGCCGTATGAATATATGCTTATGCCAATTCTGGCCAAAACATTTCTTATTCCAATTCCCCAGTACTCAATCCATACTGACAGTTAGGATGTGTGGCGAGTAATACATTCCGATCACTGGTTGTGCACGGCCATATCTACCTCTTTCATCTATGACCTATCCCCTGATAAGAGGCACATGGTCGTGTACAACCGGTAATAGTGAAAAATTCTGGTGACCGTGTTACATGGTACTCAGATAAAAGAATCTCTGTTGTAAAAAGTATAACTTGGAGTTGGAGTCTCTATTTTTGGGTAATAAGTCAAACCTGTTACTCAGGAAACGAAGCTTGATTTAAATTCGCCTGTCCATATTTAATTTTATTTTTCAGACGCCTACCCGTATTTGATGGGTCTAAAACTTTGGATTGGATGTACAACGTACAACTTACTTCGCTACAAGCAAGAGCTCTCACTTAACCTCCTTGTTTTAAACAAACAACTCTTTTAACTATTCTAAATTTCTAACCTAATTTCCAACGAGGTGTAGCCGAGTGAAACAAGGCATTGATTTGCAGACCTGTAAGAAAGCTGAGGGCCCTATAATTTAGACTATCACTTGTACTAAAAAGGCAAAAACAATTCTAACCTAATTAAAAATATATATATAGGTTACACATTCACTTTGTTTTCCTTCGTTCCTGCCATCTTCTCCTCCTCATCCCCTTTTTCTCTCTCGCTCTTCCCATCCTCAGCCATCTTCATCCCCTCGCTGGACTGTATTCTACAAGTCTAGGTTAGGGACTGAAGCCTAGTCTCTCTCTTGTCTGGGTTAGGGTGGCGGATGGAAAATACGTTGTTAGCCCGGTTTTTAATTTTTTACTTCTTTTATGTGGTCAATTTTGTTATTTTCTTGGTTATGTCAAAAACAGCGACATAATCTTCTCTGGGTTTTTCATGTTTGCAGGCTAATTACTATGTTCTTTGTCGTATTATTAACATGATAATGCTTGGCTCCTGATTCCTCCTCAACACAAGATTGTGGCCTCTTAAAAAACGACACATGTTTCTCTTTTTTCTTTCACCGATGCTCTCTCTCTTTCTCTCTTCTCACCCAATCTCTTCTCCTCCCGTGCTCTCTCTTCTCTCATCTCTCCATCTCTTTCCCTGCAACTCAGATATTGAGGAGAGAGAGTGATGCCGGAGAAAAATTTTCTCCCCCAAGTCGTACCATGTTCTTCCACCCTTCTCAAAATTTCAAAAACTCCCAAATAAATAACTCGATAAAATTAAAAATTAAAAGGGAGAAATCAATACATAGTGTTTGGGTGATGATCATGGAGGATGAGTGATTGGGTGATGATGATGATGATGGAGGAAGAGTGATTGGAGAGAGAACGGGGAATGGAGGAGGGGGAGGTGATGCGGAGACGGTAGATAGCGGTCGACGTTGATGTCGAGGATGGAAAATGGCAGCGATGGGGAAGAGAAAGGGGCTGAAAATTTCTTCTAAAGAATTGCAGGGGAAGTGACAGAGAGAGATGAGAGAAGAGTGGGTGAGAAGAGAGAGAGAGAGAGTCGGTGAAACAAAAAAAATTTAAAAAAAGATACAAGTGTCGTTTTTTACGAAGGCCACGTCATGTGTTGAAGAGGAATGGCTCCTGATATCAGGAGCCAAGCATTGTCCTTATAAACAAAGAAAAGATACGACCAATGAGGCTAAGAGAGAATAATTGTCAGTGAACAGATTGAACATAATGATGTTGAGATAAATATTGCTAGTGAAGTTTTAAGGCTGGTAGATGTTGAGGAGATGTATTAATTTTATTTTTTTTTGGTTGAGAAATAGATAGTATATTATTAAACCCAACATAACATTATAGTAAAGACTAACATATTAACGACAGTCTTGTTAAAACCTTTTCGGAGAAAATAACGTGGGACAAAATCTTGGGGAAGGAAAGAGTATGCAATTCAGTTGTAAGTACCGACAGTAGGCTAGGGGCACACATTGCTAAAGAGCCACCCATGTTTCCATTTGAATCATGCACAATCATACCAATTCCCCGAAGACCTTGCTTCGTATCAAACACACCATCAACATTATGTTTAAAACAACAATATTATAGCATTCCACAAAACAATTCACACAATGTTAGTGTAAGAGAACATGTTCTAGTGTAAGAGAGACAAGTTTATAAAAGTCTTAAGTGCACTACCATGTAAGATAAGAAGCAAGGAGAATCATGATTTTAGACCTTTAAAATCGATGGATTTGTTGCAAGGAATGCATAGCATTTTTCAGTGTATTTTTCTTATTTGTTATTTAATTTGTTATAAATTTTTTAAAATAATCATTTTCAACAACCGCTTATTCCCCTCGTAAATAGAAAAATTAGTACCGACAACCATATGTTGCCCTCGAAACTAGGTTGTGATTTCTGACAAAAGTGAATATGTCATCGGATAAAAGCACAACTATTACCAACCAGGATGTGTTTGGTCGTAAATATAACAGCATTACTGAGCGGACATTCTTCTTCTCGGAAATAGTCAAATAATTACGACGGCATGAGAAGCCCCTTGGAAATAATCATCTTATTTCCAACAAACATATTTTTTTTCGTTAATAAAGTTGGCACTAAGTTTTCCTGCCAAATAAATTACATTTCCGACGACCATAGAGACTTTTCGAGGGTCGTTCTTTTGTTGGAAATAAATTCCAGCCCCGTGACATATTTCCTACAGACAACATTTTTTCGTCGGAAGAAACACTTTTACCAACGGAATTTGGGGGCCCTCGGAAAAGGTTGGTCGGTAATAAACTTTTTTTTTGTAGTGTGATTGGATATTGGTACATACTGACCACGTTCATCCGCATAAATATATGGGTGATTATGCTATGCATGTGTTGTATTCCTGCTATTTTTGCCTTGTCGGTAAGGAGATACATTGACTAAGCTGTTGAGGGAAATAGTCAAACAATTACAATGACATGAGAAGCCCCTCGGAAATAATCAAACAATTACGACGACACGAAAAGCGCCTCGGAAATAGTCATCTTCTTCTCAAAAATAGTCAAACAATTACGACGGCATGAGAAGCCCCTCGGAAATAATTATTTTATTTCCAACAAACATATTTTTTGTCATTAATAAAGTTGGCGTCGAGTTTTCCCGTCAAATAAATTACATTTCCAACGACCATAGAGACTTTTTTCGAGGTTCGTTCCTTTGTTGGAAATAAATTCCAGCCCCGTGACATATTTCCTACAAACAACATTTTTTTGTCAAAAAAACACTTTTACCGAGGGAATTTGGGAGTCTGCGGAAAAAGTTGGTTAGTAATGAACTTTTTTTTTTGTAGTGTGATTGGATATTAGTGCATACTGACTACGTTCCTCCGCTTAAATATATGGGTGATTATGCTATGCATGTGTTGTATTCCTGCTATTTTTGCCTTTTCGGTAAGGAGATACATTGACCAAGCTGTTGAGGGAAATGGTCAAACAATTACGACGGCATGAGAAGCCCCTCGGAAATAGTCATCTTCTTCTCGAAAATAGTCAAATAATTACGACGGCATGAAAAGCCCCTCGTAAATAATCATCTTATTTCCAACAAATATATTTTTTGTCGTTAATAAAGTTGGCGCCAAGTTTTCCCGCCAAATAAATTACATTTCCGACGACTATAGAGACTTTTTTCGATGGTCGTTCATTTGTTGGAAATAAATTCCAGCCCCGTGACATATTTTCTATGGACAATATTTTTTCGTCGAAAAAAAACACTTTTACCGAGAGAATTTGGGGGTCCTCGGAAAAAATTGGTCGGTAATGAACTTTTTTTTTTGTAGTGTGATTGGATATTGATGCATACTAACTACGTTCCTTCGTTTAAATATATGGGTGATTATGCTATGCATGTGTTGTATTCCTGCTATTTTTGCCTTTTCGGTAAGGAGATACATTGACCAAGCTGTTGAGGGAAATTGTCAAACAATTAAGACGGCATGAGAAGACCCTCGGAAATAGTCATCTTCTTCTCGGAAATAGTCAAACAATTACGACGGCATGAGAAGCCCCTCAGAAATAATCATCTTATTTCCAACAAACATATTTTTTGTCGTTAATAAAGTTGGCGCCAAGTTTTTCCGCCAAATAAATTACATTTCTGACGACCATAGAGACTTTTTTCGATGGTTGTTCCTTTGTTGGAAATAAATTTCAGCCCCGTGACATATTTCCTACGGACAACATTTTTTCGTCAGAAAAAAAAATTTTACCGAGGGAATTTGGGGGCCCTCGGAAAAAGTTGGTCGGTAATGAACTTTTTTTTTTTTTTTTTTGTAATGTGATTGGATATTAGTGCATACTGACTACGTTCATTCACTTAAATATATGGGTGATTATGCTATGCATGTGTTGTATTCCTGCTATTTTTGCCTTGTCGGTAAGGAGATACATTGACCAAGCTGTTGAGGGAAATGGAGGGGTTGTTGGAGGTGGCATTGAAGTCGGTGCGGGACATAATGTTGTCATTGAAGCAGGTGTTGAAAGGGGCGTTGAAGCCGGTGTAGGACAGAATGTTGCCATTGAAGCAGGTGTTGGAGGGGGCGTTGGAGCCAGTGCTGGAGAGCTTGCTGAACTTGCTGGAGATGGAGCTGCACTTGACCTGTGATTGTGGAGTAAGATGGGTTTAGGGTTTATTAAGGCTAAGAGATTTACGGAGAGTAATTTTACTCAGTGGTTAACTAGCGTGTGTTTTCTCTTTGTTTTTGTGCAATGAAATTTTACTAAGTGGTGATGCGTATGTGCTTATTTTTGTTATTGTATACCAGATCAGATCCTCCAAATTTCTTAATGATGAATAGATATCAAATGCCGCTCACAAGTTGATTATAACTATTTAAAATCTCTGTTTCTTCACATATTTTTATTTTATATTTTTATTTATTTCGTTAAGCCAATTTATGTGATGTATTGATATATTGATTTATTTTCATCAAATGATGTATGGATTTAGTGCTGCGATAACTTATTAGCATGCGAAAGACTTCAAAGCCAGTGTTTCCTTTCACCCTTTTGAATTGCAAAGTTTTCAATGTGGCTAGGTCTATCCAGATGGACTACTGGGAGGCTAATCTCAACCCAAGATTGTGAAACCTATTATTCCTCCTATCAAATGGCAGGCTCCCCCCTCCTGGATGGTGTAAGATCAACTTTGATGGCTCTATTAAGCAGCATCAAGTTGCAATTGACTTTGTAATTAGAGATTATGATGTGTATGTTAGTATGTTACTTTGGCTGGAGCTAAGAAGATTGGTGATATCTCTATTACATTTGCGGAATGTTTAGCTCTTAGAGATGGCTGGCTTATGCTATTTCTATGGGTTGGCGGAAGATTTTGGTTGAAGGGGATTCTAAGCTTGTCATTGACTCAGTCCTGCAACGCTGCTCCATCCCTTGGTGCATCGTTCAACCTGTCCAAAATATTATGCCCCTTGCAACTAGTTGTTGATGCGAAGCCAATGCGGGTGCCTTAGCTTCAAATTGTCTTCCCCTCTTGGTTGTTTCACTCTTTTATCTAGACCTTTTTGGGCATGCGTGCCCTGGAGGTCTCGCATTTGTTAGTTCTTCTTTTTCGCATAAAAAAAAGGAATACTTTATTATTATTCTTGAGATGTAAGAAAATCGAGCTACTGTTACAAATAAAATAACTTGGATCTTCCAACCAAATGCTGCATATGTTATAAACTCATCTTACGTTTATCCAGGCAACGAGCAATTTAAGTGTCAAGATATCTTTCTGCTGTTCAAGTTTTTGTTTGATGTTGTCAATTGTTGTTGCAAAAGAGAGCATGTTGCCTTTGATCTGCACATAGTTTGGGTCATCCCATCTGCTTGGATTCTTGTTTTTTTTGTTTTGGATGATGACTGTTGGCCTTTCTTCATTCTTTATTTGGAATACTTGCATTAGAAATAGCAACATGACAACCATTAATCAACATGACAGTAAAGTAGCAGTGTTAATACCCTATATTGGAACTTTACAGTGGTAGACATGCATTAGAAATAGGATTTCATAGGGAACTAGCAGTGTTATTATCCTATACTAAACTTTACAGTGGTAGACATGCATCAGAAATAGGATTTCATAAGAAACAATCAGTGTTATTACCATATACTGGAACTATACAGTGGTAGACATGCATTACAAATAGGATTTCATAGGAAACAAGCAGTATTAATACCCTATACTGGAACTTTACAGTGGTAGACATGCATTACAAATAGGATTTCATAGGAAACAAGCAATGTTATTACCCTCTATTGGAACTTTACAGCCATTAATCAGAATGACAGTAAACTAGCGACTAAAATACTGATTATTTTATGGTCCTATGCAGTCAGTCCAATAGTGAAATCCAATATACTTTCAAGATTTTGTCCTTGATTCGAATCTTAAATACTGTTATTACCCTAGACTGGAACTCTATAGCAATAATCAAAATTACAGTATAGGTTTGGTTTGTAAATGTCTTACCTTTGAAGCGTTTTCTTGTTGAAATTGTTCTCTGAAATTTTGTCTTGGTTTTGTAGGTGGAGGTCAGTGTGTGGTGTTTGTTTTTGAAAGTAGATAAAGCTTAGTGGTGGTTATGGAGTTTCGATTTCCATAGATGAAGAAGACGCTTTGATGAAGATGATGACCGAAGGGACGTTTTGCATAGATGGTTCATTGAAGTCGCGTGCTAGAAGTTAAGTTACGGTTTTTTTTTTGGTCAAAATTACGATTTTCGAGATGGTAAAATGTTTGGGCTTTTTTATAAAATTGGGCTGGGGTTGTTTTGGGTGCTTTTTGAGCTTTTTTTCCTGTTGGGCTAGATAGTGGCAGTGCTGTAATTTATTTGAACTTCAACACTAATTTGTTATATAATAAATGGGTTTTGGGTGTGTTTATAAAGTGTTTTCCATGTGGGGTTTTTTTTTTAATTTTTTAATTTTATTATAATTTCAGCCCCTATTTTGGGTATATTAGTGAAGCTCCCAAGTTTTAAAGCTTTTAGATGTTGAGATGTAATTTCAGCCCCTTTTTTATTTTTCAGTACATTAATCATATGATAACTTTATTTTGTTTTCTTTTTTAAAACGGAATTTGATATGAATCATAAGATGATACCAAACTTAACATTTGACTTTAAGAATGGATAAAGCCGAAAATTATATTGAAGGAGAAACTATCCACACACACTATTAATTTTGGTATAGATAAAAAAGGGAATAGCTTAAATCAGCTCTCTGTACAACCGAATAAAAAGAAAAAGAAAAAGAGAAAATTATAGGAGAAAGGAGAAAAGGGAAAAGAGATCTTGAGATGGGAAAACTAGAGCCCGTTTGGTATCCTACTTAATTATGCTATTATTATTAGGTAATTAATTTAATAATATAATAATTGCGGACCTATAAGATTTTAATTATATAATAATAATTACCCATATCTAAGATTATAAATAATTGCCTATTAATAAGATTTTAATTAATATAAATATCGTTGTGAGTTTTAGTTTTATTTATCAATCTTCGAAATCATTACTTGTATGTAAAGTTTATCCTTAGTGAAAAATCTGTCAACCTAAGTGGTTGTTGAGCCAAATGAAGTAGATGCTTTTGTATAAATCACATAAATTCAAACACAGGGTACTGTAAGAAGTATAGAGCAAAGAGACACTAGATTTAACATGGAAAACCCTTCAATGTGAAGGGAAAAACCATGAGACAAACTCTGAAATTTCTTGCACAAATGAAAAGGTCATTGCAAGCACTAATTGATCTTTCTAAAATTTTAGAGGATGGCTTCAAGAGAACAAACTCTTCTTGATGAACTTTCTCTCTTACAACCACTGGTGGACCTAGAATGTTTTTAGCGGATGTGCAATTTTGAAAAGCTAAAAGCTTTCTATAAAAAAATTGAATACAATAAACAAATCATAATTGATCATACCTCGAGTCATGCATCGCGTAATCATAAGAGCCAAATTAGAAAAAAAAACAAAAAACCAAAAAACAAAAAAAGCTTTTGGTCAATAAGGAAAAAAACGGCAGCACAACAGACTTACTTTGGTGAAGAAGGAAAAAAAAAACGCAGCAATAGAACCAATTGATTTCCTTCTTTTTAAAATTCTTTTGTAATCCTTGTTTAAATAAGAAAATAGTTTAAAGACTTTTTAAAGCTCACGAAATGTAGGCTTAAGCATGTTGTTTAAAGCCCCTGAATTGCAGTCCAATTTCCTCCTCTCTCTCTTTTTTTTTCCTTCATATTTTTGCCTGCCCAAAACGACGTCGTTTGGACCAGGACTTTAATAAATAAAAAAATTAGGCGCACGTTGCGCAACGCAACATACAGACTTTGATTGAGTCATTTTGTCGAACACCTGGAGTGCACTACCATCAGCTAAACAAAAGGGCAATTTAAAGCACCTACAATGGTTTTTTTGGCAAGGGGAGGTGTAGCTGCACCTCCTTACACCTTAATAGGTCCACCATTGCTTACAATTAGAGGAATAACAATACACTCTTTGCAGAAAAACTGCAGGATACCCTCTTTAAAAATATGCATAATAACTCAGTCTAGAAAAATAAATTAATCACTTCAAAATACTACCTTACTTCGTTTTACACGAAGTATATGAATGTAGCGTGAGATGAAAGAAACTAATATGCGGGAAACCACACCGTCTATTACTATGTCATTTTCTTTTGTTTTCTTCCTTAAACGAAAATTTGATTTAAAATGATAATGTGGCGTGAGATGAAAGATATTAACACGCCGCGTAAACCGCACCTCCGACTGTAAATTAATCACTTCAAATACTATGTCCTTTTTTTTGGTTCTCTTTCTTAAATGTAATTTTGAAACAAATAAAAGGATAATGTGGCGTGGGAGAAGAAATAACCACGCAGTAAACCACACCGTCTGTTTAACAACCTGCCTTTACTCATAGTATATATAGCATCCAAGCCCCTACAAAGTATTACATAATAAATATATTTCCTTCCCAACTTCAAAGGAAACAAAACCTAGTTTTCACTTTCACATATTGTTGCTCGAAAAATCATGGAGACTGCTAGGAGTCTGGGATTACCGGTCGGATGTCAATTTGAGCCATCTGAAACGGAGCTCTTGGCTCACTATCTTTACAACAAGGTAAATGGTTTACCGCTTTCTTCCAACGCAGTGATTGAGTGTGATCTTTATGGAGAGGAAGAAACATGGAGGAGGCTCTTCGACGAAACCGGTGAAACAAGTCTCTACTTTTTCACCGAGTTGAAGAAGAAGACGGCGAAAGGTTCACGAGTAGAGAGGACGTCACTGGGAGGCTGCGTTACATGGAGAAACCAGAGCGATAAGGCCATCTATGGTAATGATGGACCACCAAACAAGACTCTTATTGGGTATAAGCGAACGTTCTCATATGTTCCCAAAAAGACGTCCACCAAGGCAAAGGGAGAAATGGTCATGCATGAGTTTAGGCTTGCTGGGTGCCTTCTCAACAACAACAACCAAGTAAGTAGTTCATTCCAGTCTTGTATTTATATTTGGATCGTTTTGGTTCTTTGAATATGATTTTCTTGGAGTTCTCTTTATTTATTCTTTAATTTTCCCGAAGTTTCCATGTTATATATATGTATATATTTATTTATTATTATTAACATTTCTTCTGATTTTACGTCTATGTGAAAGTGACTTGGTTGCTGCCGCCGTCTTTGGCCCATTAGGGTTTCATCTTTCTTTATGCTCCGGTCGTCAGTGTGTGTGATATATCTTTTATGTGGGTTTTCATAAATAGACGTTGAATAATTTTGTTGTTCTTGGTATAAATCAAGATAATGTATAACACAATCTTGGGCTTTTAATCTTATTTGTGTATTGCAAATCCAATGGCTATAATACTATTAATCCTTGACTAATAAACCCCTTGGAAATTTTAAAATGAAAGATTGTAACTATATAAACACCTAAATAAAACAGTCTCAGAAAATTAATCCTCTCTGCGTCTTTTATGTTTGCAGGCTAAAGACTACGTTCTTTGTCGCATCATAAATAAACAAAAGTTACAACCGACGAGGCTAAGAGACAAACAGAATATGAATATTGCCAATGAGAAGAACGAACCAAATGATCAGGAAGTGAATATTGCCAATGACCAGAAGGATCAGGAGATGGATATTGCCAGTGAAGTTTTAAAGCTTTTAGATGCCGAGGATATGTATTGATTTCAGTTCCATCGAATCCTTTTGATATTTGAGTACCTCATCATATGATTACATTATTTTGTTTTCGTTTTTTCATCCTGTAATTAATTTGATGACTCATGTGAACTACTGGAGAGTTTAAAGATATTTAATCTTAAGAGAGCTTAAAGATGATACCAAAACTCAACATTTTCCATTTTAAGAACGGATATAAAGCCAAAAAATATTGAAGGAAAAACTATCCTCACTATTTTGGTATCGATCGATGAAAATGAGAAGGAAGAGCTTATCCTCATTTGCTTAACATTTTTAATTCTTAATATTATCATTAACTAATGGCATTTTTTGGTATTTTGAATGTTTCATCATTCTCTCCCTTTTGTTTTATATATATAGATTAAAGAGTAACATAATATTTTTTGGCTTTTTAACGTGAATAGTCTTGAGGTTTGCAAAATTGTCACCAATCGTCCTTAAGGTTTTATTTTTATTTTTTTGACATTAATAGTCCTTAAGGTTACCCTCTCTTCTCTCCCTCTCCCTCTATTTTTTTTTCTCCCTTAGAACCCGACCACCCATATCCCCACCCACAATCCATGCCCGAGCCCCAACCTGTAAACCCACACTGCGACCCATTCTCCCTATGTTTTTTTTTGGGTTAATGACCTAAATGGTCCCCCAACTATTGCTCAAGTATCATTTTGGTCCACCAACTAAAATTTTCGTTTGAAACGTCCTTAAACTTTTTATTTTGTACCAAGATGGTTCATCCGTCAAAGTCTGTGTATTATTCCGTGAAATCGAGCGACAAAATCGTATTTTTAGTTGAGCATTCCCTCCCATTTATGTTAGAAGCTCCACCAAAACCCCCAAATTAGAACCCTAGGTTTGCAATGTCGGAGATTTCAATGTCAGAGATTTCAACGACCTCAAGTGGCACGAGTCGGTATTGCGCATGTGGGACATAGATAATTCGTCAGACTTCGTGGACATATTTGAACCCAGAAAGAAGATTCGATGCTTGTGATAAAAATTGGGTAAGTTATTATTTGGGTTGCAAAAGTTGTTCTTTTCCATTTGTAATTGGTTGATGAGGTCTGAAATTGGGTAAGATTTGATTTGCCATAATAGCAGAAGAGGTATGCATTTTTTCAAGTGGGTGGATAATGAAACTTGTCCAAGAGGAAAACAAGTGGTCCCTAGTTTGCTTAGAAGACTTAGAGCAATGGAGGAGGAAGGTAGAGCAAATGAGGAACAATTGAGATATGTGGAAGCAAAAAAGAAAGAACTGCAGTATAAATTGAAAGAAATGGTTCAGGAAAAAAAAGGTTTTGGAATGGGGTCATGGGCAAAGACAATTGATAATGTGAGTTTCCTTGATTTTGTCTTAGGGTAGATAATTCAACAATTGGCATTAGAATCCCTTTCAGTCCATGGTAATCGCGTAAAATGAGTAAAACACGCACCAAAATGTTGGTATTTTGGTTTTGAATGATAGAGCTTGTCAAAAAGTCGCATATACCCTTCAAAACTCAGTCACGTGGCCATCGCGTGATCAGAAGTAACGGAATTTGTCATAGATGGACCATCTTGGTACAAAATAAAAAGGTTTAAGGAAGTTTCAAATGAAAATTTTAGTTGGTGGACCAAAATGATATTGGAGCAATAGTTGAACCCTTTTTTTTTAATCTCTCTATGTCTCCCTTTTTTTTAATCACCATAGAAAATGAAGTATTAATCGAAGTTTGAATCTTTTTGATATTTGAATCTTCAGAGAGAGAGAGAGAGAACCCTGATATCCATTTGATTTTGGTTCGGATGAGTCCTGTTGACTCTCCCATATTTTGGTTATCATATAGGTTTTAGTCTCATAGGAAAATATGATTTTGTTTTTTTTGTTACTGTTAATAATTTTAGAGTGGATTTACTAGAGCCTAAAATGTGTTCTATGATTAAAACCGATTTGATATATTACCTAGTGCTAAAACGGTTTAGGTAAATTTTATAACATATGCTATTGTGTGTGTGTGTATTATATAATATGAATTATTCCTTTTAACTTGTCAAAATAAAAGTAAAATTTATAAGACCTGTGTCTTGGGGAAACAAGAATGGTGAGCAATCCCACATCGCTCGGGGAGGAAAATGTGAAGTGCTTTAAATGTGCGGTCACTTCTCTTCCTAGCACGAGGCCTTTTGGGAGCTCACTGACTTCGGAGTAATAGGAACTCCGAAGTTAAGCGAGTTGGGGGCCAGAGCAATCCCAGGATGGGTGACCCATTGGGAAGTTGCTCGTGAACTTCCATAAACAAAACCGTGAGGGCAGAGAGGGGGGCCCAAAGCGAACAATATCGTTCTAGGGGAGTCGGGTCGTGACAAATGGTATCAGAGCCTGACCCCGACCGGAAGTGTGCCAGCGAGGACGCTGGGCCCCAAGGGCGGTGGATTGTAAGACCTGTGTTTTGGGGAAATAAGAACGGTGAGCAATCCCACATCGCTCGGGAAGGGAAAGGTGAAGTGCTTTAAATGTGTGGGCACTTCTCTTCCTAGCACGAGGCCTTTTGGGAGCTCATTGGCTTCGGAGTCATAGGAACTCCGAAGTTAAGATAGTTGGGGGCCAGAGCAATCCCAGGATGGGTGACCCACTGGGAAGTTGCTCGTGAGCTCCCAGAAACAAAACCGTGAGGGCAGAGAGGGGGGCCCAAAGCGGACAATATCGTTCTAGGGGAGTCGGGTCGTGACAAAATTCCAACTCATAAAATGAAAACTAGGAGGATAAAAGGAAGATAACCACTTGAACATAACTTCTCATCTTGAAATGGGGTGAATTGCAGAAATTATATTGTTATAGCATGTGTTTTCTTAATAGATTACAAGAGATTGGAAAATGAATTGGAGGCTAGGGCTATGGTGTGTATAGGGTTCATATTCATATAAATTGGAGGATCTCTCAATTTAGAGGCCTAGGTTGCCGCCTTGCTTGACTATGTCAGGTCCGCTCTTGCCAAACATACAAAAGTAAGGGAAAAAAAACTCTAGAATGAACTAGTCCAAACTATGTGATTTTTATTTCCTCACAAAATTGGAGAAGGAACGATAATTTTCACCTAGCCCAGGCCCTGGGCATAGGGTGCGTGGTGTCACGGCCCGCATGTTCAAGGCCCAACCCGTCGGATTGATCATGCTAGACCTCTTAGCCCACATGTCCAGATTCGATGTACAGTAGTAGGTGGACGTCGGTTGGTGAGAGTGGTAGGTAGAGTCTCGGTTGGTGACATTGTATCTTAGCCACCTACTGTGGTGGTAGGTGAGATAGGAATAGTATATAAGGAGGATGTCACATTGTGTATCCTTACCTCACATCTTGTAAAGCATACCTTACAACTTGTAAAGCATTTGAGTAGCAATACAAGCATATATTCTCCTAAACTCTCTTGTGCGTTCTTGAGTGTTTTTATTGTTCTTGCTCTTGTGTTGTGTTCTTGCTTGATTCGATCTTAGATTGTGGGAAGGGAGGCTGACTTAGCTTGTTCGAGAGGCGATCAAGTCTAAGGCCGCACTGAAGGAAGACTCCGAAAAAGTCATCCCGTGATAGTTGGTATTAGAGCTAAAGCTCGAATCATTCGAAGAAGCATGTCGAAGAATGGATCCGATGTGGAGACTGATATGTCCAAGGTCAACTTGGAGCATGGGGGCAAATCGAAGAGGGAACGATCTAGAGATGTTGTAGCAGTGATGGAGAAGCGGCTTTCTAAGATGGAGAATGCCGTAATCGAGTTCGATCAGCGACTCGAGGAGGACGTCCTTACGAAGGAGGGTTTCGGAGCTGTGGTGGAAGAGCTTCAAGGCCAATTCCAAGGAGCCCTCAACTCCGCATTGGACAGCATCAGGCTAGATGTCCAAACCAAGCTAGATCATTTCATGGCGGAGCTTACTGCGCTTCATGATGAGGTGAAGGATGTGAAAGGAGATTGGGCTTTGTGCAAGGAAGCTGTCTTGAACAAGACCCGGACTCCGAAGGAACCGAAGGTGCTAGATTCTTTCAAGCCCAAGTCCTATAATGGGAAGAGGGAGGCGAAGGAGCTGGACACGTTTCTGTGGAATATCGAAAGGTATTTCAAGTACCTCAAGTTGGAGGATGATGAGCCCAAGATTACTACAGCAACGTTGTTTCTCACCGACAATGCTCCCATGTGGTGGCGACGTCGATCTATGGAGATTGACCAAGGTACATTTACACTTGAGACTTGGGATGAGTTTAAGAAAGATATTATGTTGCATTTCTATCCAGAGAATGCCAAGTATGAGGCAAAGGAGAAGCTGAGATGGCTAAAGCAAACGGGGAACGTGAAGGACTATGTTGCCGCGTTCACCAACCTATTGTTCGAGGTGCCTAGCATGACATATGAAGACAAGCTCATGTACTTCATGAGTGGCCTACAGAATTGGGCCAAGCTGGAGTTACAAAGGAGGCATGTCCAAACCTTGTCAGAGGCAATTGCTGCAGCTGAGTCTCTTGTGGAGTTCAAGAGAAGTGATCAAGGCGACTCCAAGTTCAAAGGAAAGAAAGGTAGCAGTGGATCCGGTGGGGGAGACCACAAACCAAAAGAGGGTAGCAAGGCTGGAGACAAGTCTGACAGTCACAAGTCATCCTGGAAGAAGAATGACAAAGGTGACAAGGGGAAAGACAAGTCGAAGCTAGCTTGCTACTTGTGCGATGGAGCGCACATGATGCGGGATTGTCCGCAAAAGAAAGCCTTGAATGCCATGAACCAGGAGAAGGAAGAGGAGGCCAACAGGGAAGCAGGAATGGGGGCCATTCACCGCTTCAATGCCCTACAGGCCAAAGTCGCTCAACCACAGGTTCAAGCAAAAGGGGTGATGTTCGTCGACGCCATGGTGGATGGCAAGACAACCCGTTGTCTGGTGGATACGGGTGCCTCGCACAACTTTATGTCAGTGCAGGAAGCAAAGAGACTTGGGTGTCGAGTCTCGAAGGAAGCAGGCAGTATGAAGACGGTGAACTCAATTGCCAAACCAATTGATGGGGTAGCTCGTGGTGTAGAGTTACACATTGGTGCTTGGAAGGGAGTAGCTGACTTCTCCGTGATCTCGATGGATGACTACGATGTCGTGCTAGGAATGGAGTTCATGGACAAGGTAAAGGCATTTCCCATTCCATTTTACAATAATATGTGCATTGCACAGGGAGGGGCAATGCCATGCATGGTGCCAGTGGTGAGGCAGCAAGGCAAGTCGAAGCTTTTGTCAGCCATGCAAATTTCCAAGTCTTGGGAGAAGGGCGAACCGACGTTCCTTGCAACTATGAAGAGGAATATAGTTGAGAAGGAAGTCCAACCAATCCCGAAAGCTGTGGAAGCAGTCCTTAAGGAGCTTGCAGATGTCATGCCCAATGAGCTGCCGAACACCTTACCACCTAAGAGAGAGGTGGATCATGCCATTGAGGAGGAACTAGTGCAAAAACCTCTTGATCTTGGCAAACCTTTTGAGGTACACACTGATGCATCAGATTTTGCTATTAGTGGTGTACTCATGCAGCGATCGGAGTCGATAGGGTCAAGTCCTTTTGAGTTGACAACAGGACAACAACCTATGACACCGAACACAGTGGTGTCAAGCTACACGAGGAGTAGCCTTGCTGCATACAAGACGACCAAGGATTGGCAGGTGACTAATGAGCTAGCTCGGGCTCAATTGGAGAAGGCAACTCGGAAGATGAAGAAATGGAAGGACAAGCACCGACGAGATGTTGTATTTCAACTAGGTGATATGGTCCTTGTGAAGCTCAACCCCTCTCTGTCTGCCGCGCAAATCTCACGGCCTGGAGTTCCGGGCCGAGGGGATATGCATTAACACGCGGTTTCCTGCTTTTGGACGGGGTGCGTTTGTGCGCGGGCGTGCCAGCACGGTCTACCGTGCGTCGAGGTGTTTGAAGCGGGTGAAAGTGTTTAGATGGTGCGCCTGTCTGAACTCGTCTTCTAATCAAACGATTGTAGCCGAGAGAGGAACGAGTCTCGGCTGTAAGGTTCACGGCCTGAACTACAAGGTCGTTGAGTGGTGGTGTTTGGTGGGTTTTAGGGCGGTGCTCCGGCGCGCTACTCAATGAGCGGCGGTCGTATGATATATGGGGTGAGTGAGCGAATAACAGAGGTGGTGCTCCGGCGCCTTGAAAATCAAGGGTCGTATGATATATTGATGAATGGATTTTCCTTACAAACTAACACTACTCCTAGAAAAGCAAGTAAAGATATTGAAAGTGCATTACAGGAAAATATAAGTTGCTCCGTGGGAGGCTTTTGTTTGGTGTTTGAACCCTTTGAAAGTGGTCTTGAGTCTTGTATTTATAGGCGGAGTTCCTGGAGGGGTAATCGAGGCTGAAAATCTGCATGGTGGAGCCTGATTAGCGCAAGTGGGTAGTCAAATCGACATTTGGGATCGTGAAGTAAGGTGGTGTGACCCCATAAATCCCGGTGAATCTCGGCCGCCGCCCTGATCGTGGGTTCTGCGCTTCTGGCCGTGGAGACGCATTTATTGCTCTGGTGGCTGGTCACCTAATCTCTCAAGCTGTAAAGAGCTTTGTGAGAATGTTGGCGTCTAATCACTCTGATCCCTGTCACCAAATCCTGACTCCAATCACTTCCCACCTTCCCTCGTGCATTAAATGCTTATTCTTGGTCAGTGGGTTTGCTGCATTTAAGCAGGCACTACTTCATTAAATGAAGCATGGGACCCTGCCATCACGTGGTGGTCTGACTTTAATGCTTTTGGCGGTGACTTTGCTCTATCTCGGCCTCGGCCTTTAATTGAGGCCGAGATGATCGTGCCTTAGCAATTTTTCTCTTGTTTCTCTGGAAGGCCAAGCACCCTGACAAAACGCTGCGTTTCAGTTTGAGGCCGAGAAGAGGGGTTCCCTCGGCCAATTCATGGCCGTAATTTATCAGGCACAAACATTGCCCCCACATCCCTGGATTCTTTGGCCTCGGCGTGAGTAGGGGCCGAATGGATTCCAAGGGATGGACCCTGTTCGGTTCATTTTTACACATGATTTTTCATGTTATTCACCTATTATTTTGAGTTAGTTCTTGACATTTGGTAGCTTTTTACTTCCTTTTTGTGTTTTCTTAGATTTTACCTTGGTTAGAATGAAAATGAGCTAAAAGTGCATTATTAGTTATAAATTCTGTTTTTGTTCATTTTCGTAGGTCAACTTCTTGGCCTGGGATCAACATGCTCTGGTGCTCGGATGAGGTGAAGATCTTCATGAGACTTGTTCCAATGGATGTTAACTACAACATATCCAAATTTGAGCTCCATTGGACAAGTATTGCATATCCATCCAATCCAACATGTTACCACAGTTCTGGAAATCCGGAATTGTCCAGCTTTTACCTCCATTGTGTCATCTTGATTATTCTTGTTACCATAACACTTGGTAACAAGAATTTACCTTAGTAGATGAGATATTTTCTGAAGCATTTGGCATCTTTGTGAGGACAAGGCTTCATCATTTGCAAGGGGACAAGAAGACAATGGGTGAAGACTTTGCATTAGAATACTAAAAGTAAAAGCTGGAAAGGAGGAGAGAGGGAAGCAAAAGGGAATTGCAATCTGAAGTTGGAGAGCTTTTGAACGTGGAAAAAAAAATTATTCTAGCATTCTACACATTGGAGCAGATTTTGGAGAGCTTGGAGCTAGGAGAAAGCCAAGGTGCAGCCAAGCAAAGTGGAGAAGAAAGCTTCCACCATTGATGACCTTGAAGCTTTCACCATTTTCTCAAAATCTGTAAACTCTTTCTAATTTTATTTTGAATTTGTATTTGGAATAAGTATGAGCAACTAAACTCCATAGCTAGGGCTTAGGTTGAAGCCCTAAACATGATTACCTTATTGTTTTGATGCTTGAGTGTATGAATTTCTAGATATTGTTGATGAATCCCAATTCACCAAATTAATCTATCCTTGATGTATGTTTTTCCTTGGTTGGCCATCTTTGAAAGCATGCTTCTTGAGATTGTTGGGATTATGTGTATCTTCATGTTTTCCTAAGCAATAGATGGATGGAGTAAGAACCATCCATGTGAATTGGTTTCTTGAATACCTAATGTAAACACCATGCTATTAGGATTCTTGTGATGTTCATATTCTCTTTGAACTTAATGGGTTTTTCTTGTAATTGAATCAAAGTACTAAGCACACCTAGATTCGATTATAGGGAAGGCACAAGTATTGTAGCACTCGTACTGCACTCTACGTATATTAGAGAGAATCAATGCGTCTTGAGTCACTCGTACTGGTCTTGATTGCGAACATCTTCATCAACACGTTTAGAGTTCATCACTTTAGTATTCATGAACTTGGGTAGAATTGTTTAGGGTGGATTCCGAAACCCTAGTGTTTGTTACATTTTACTCTCACATTTTGATAAATCATCTCTGCCATTCTCTTTTAAATTCAAAGTCCATTTACATTCATGCAATAGAAATAGGTTACTTGAACCAATCAAACCCCCCCCCCCCCCCCCCCCCCCAATGTGTGTGTGAGTTGTGTGTTCGACACGTTATGTGTCTTTGTTACTGAATTTTGTTTATTTCCGTAATTGTTTTGGACTTTTGGTCCGCGTTGTGTTCTTGCATTTTCTGTGCTGAATCCAACCGTATAAAGAACGTGAATTTTAGACAAACGGTTGGAAAGTTATAGGCAAAACACTGGACAGAGGTCGAAACTGAAAAACAGAGAATTTTGTCTCTGGAAAATAACGACCGGTCGCTTTCTCATAACGACCGGTCGCCAGCCTATAACGACCGGTCGCTCTTCACACATTTCTCAATTTTCGATTCTGGAAAATAACGACCGGTCGCTTATCACTAACGACCGGTCGCTTGTTACTATTCACAGCACTTTTCCGGGTGATAAATAGGTGATAAAAGGGTGATAGGAAGTGCTGTTTCTGTTTTTCTTTAGTTTCTTGTTTTGTTTCTTTTCTTTTACCTTCCTGTATTCTTTTTTTTTTAGTTCCCAATTTGTACTGAGTTTGTGTGTTGTGTAAAATTAGTGTTCTTTACGTACTCAAATTAGAACTTATAGGAAGCCGACAAGTTCTTCGTGGGATCGACCCCGTACTTACATAATCTATACCTCAATAGATTCGTGCACTTGCGGGTATTTTTAATTGGTTGTTTGCACATTAATTTGTGTCCTCTTAGGAATGCAACAGACCCTTAGCCTTCTGAAGTGATTGACAACTGGGGTAATAAATGCGCAAGTCAGTCAGCGCATTTAATGCTTCAAGCACGTCGTGCAGGTCATTATTGCCCAAGTTTACGCGAGGCGTCAGCTTGTCTCGTCAAGTGAAACGACGGTCTTCTGGACTATTGACGTGTCATCATGCTCTTAATTCGCACGAGCCATTATTCTGCTTTGCTAATCCAAACGCCGGCCGCCAAGTTTCTGTCATAATTTTGCGTGCTCCGAATGTGCTGTCCGGCCGTTTCGTTTCACGAGAATCATACCACCTTATCTTGAATTCTAGTATGAGTATAAAAACCAACTCCTTCGCATTTCCTTCACACTCCCAAAAATTTCTGAGTTCAAGTTTTTTCGAAAGTTCACACTAGCCTTCCCCAGTTTCCTTGGCCTCCATAAGCCTGAAACCTCTCCAACACTCAGCAATTCCTCCTCCTCTTGTTTTGAACACTCTAGCGCCTTCCTTTGATTTCTGGGCTTCGTCCTTCCTCATTTCAACCTGCTCTAATGGCCCTCGCTGCAGCCCTTCGAAAGTCAGGGAGCCATGCCTGCTGAGTCCCCTGACTCAGCAGTTTGGCCTGGTCCAGATGACTCAACAGTTTGATGAGGATGGGAGGGCTTGGTACGATGATTCCAACGTGGCCGAGTTCATTTGGCCGAGTACCTCGGTTGCATCCATGGCTGGAGTGACGGCCCTTACCATGGCTAGGATGATGGCTCCTACCACAACCAGAATGGCGACCGCTTACCATGTCCAGAGTGACAATTGCTGCCACGGCCTTAAAGATGGCCGCCGCCACTGCCGGAATGGCGACTGCTTACCACGTCCGGGGTGGCGTTCACCTTTTATGTTTGGAATCGAGGCCCTTGCCGTGGTTGAAGTGACGGCCCTTCCTCTTAGCCTCCTTCATGCGGTGTGCACCCCTTCGCCGTCCATGGCCGGAGTGACAGTCCTCGTAGGCTGGCCGAGGTTGCTGGCCGAGGCTGACGTTGGAAGGAGTAGCGAGGATACGTTTTCAAGGAGGAACGTGTCCGACTGCCTTGCAAGAAGACCATGAAGCCGTTGCGCGTAGATTTCAGGATGTGATTTTCCTTATGTGTTTGTACTCGGCCGTGACCTGGCCGTTCCCTTGTAAACGTGTCCGTGTCCCCCTTTGTTAAACAATGAATAAAATGAAGTATGAATTTTGATCCATCTTTGTTGTGTTGCATACTTTCATAGCTTTTTCACGGCCGCCTCCCATAATGATGGGATGTATCTTTTTAAATATTGGCCGTTGATCGGTAAATTGTGCCATTCTCCATCCCTGTCTTTTAACTGAAATGCACCTCGACCAAGGATTCGTTCAATAATGAACGGCCCCTCCCAATTGGGCGAGAATTTGCCGAAACGAGGGTCCTTCGTCCCGATAGGAAGCACGGCTCGCCATACTAAGTCGCCTTCGGCGAAAGTCTTTTGCTTAACCTTCTTGTTATAAGCTCTCGCCGCAATCTGTTTCTGTGCCTGCATTAAGTTATAAGCATCGAGTCTGGATTGCTCCAAGTCTTCTAACTCTTGAACCATGGCCTGCGTGTAATCCTTCCCTTCTTGTCCAAGCTGCTCGGTCACACGTAGAGACCGAACCCTTAATTCCATAGGAACGATGGCGTCGTGACCGTAGGTTAAGGCGTAAGGAGATGTGCCTGTGGCCGATCGCTTTGAAATTCGGTAAGCCCAAAGGGCTTCGGGAAGCAAATCGTGCCACGCCCTAGGTTTTTCCTCGATCATTTTCTCAAGGATGCCCTTGATTACCTTGTTGCTTGCCTCGGCCTGTCCGTTAGACTGGGGATAATAAGGCGTTGAGTGGATCAATTTGATTCCCATACTTTCGGTATACTCCCGTGTTTCGGCTGATGCGAATACCGGGCCGTTGTCGGCCGTGATTGTTTCTGGAATACCGAACCGATGGACGATGTGGTTCTCGAAAAATCTGATCACTTGCGCGCTGGATATTGACCGATAAGACTCGGCCTCGACCCACTTAGTAAAATAGTCGGTCGCCACCAAAATCCATGCATGTTGGTTGGATGCGGCCGGATGGATTTTACCGATGATATCCACGGCCCACCCCCTGAATGGCCAAGGTTTGGTAACTGGGTGGAAGGCGTCGGCCGGTACCCTTTGCACGGGGCCGTAGATTTGACACTTGATACATCCCTTCGCGTATTCTATGCAATCTTTCAAGATGGTCGGCCAATAATAGTCGTGCCTCCGGATCAACCATCTCATCTTGACGCCAGACTGGTGAGCGCCGCAAATCCCTTCGTGAGACTCGGTCATGATGACCTTGATGTCTTCGGTGTTGGGACACAGGAGCAATAAACCGTCTGACCCCTTTCGATACAGCTCATTCTGATAAATCAGATAACACCGAGCTTGGAAATGTGTAGTCCTTCCATGGCTGCCGGAAGGGTCGCGTAAATATTTCACTATGAGGTAGCGCCAATCGGCTTCGGCCGTGTCGACCTCGTCGGTAATATCGGCCGATGATACTTGCGTTGCCATCCCACGTTCGGCCAAAGCTGGCAAGGTACGCTTCTCGATCCTTATCACGCGGTCGTGGTCGGTGCTTGGGATGTTTACGCCTGACGCTACCTGGGCCATCTCGTTGGCCTCATGGTTCTCGGCGCGCGGTACGTGAACAAAAGAAATTTGGGAGAACCCATCGGCCGTGTTGAGGGCTGTTACGTAATACATGGCTAAATTCTCGCTCGTGCATTGGTATTCCCCGGTTAGTTGGTTAATCACCAGCTGAGAATCACCATAAACCAAAACGCGGGTCGCCTTCATTTCCTTTAAAATCTCGAGACTGATGATGAGTGCTTCGTATTCGGCCTGATTGTTGGTGCATTTGAAGTCGAGTTGGAATGCGAATTGCCACCTTTGCCCCTGGGGAGATTCAATTACGACCCCGGCCCCTGACCTGGCCTCGGTACTAGACCCGTCGAAGTACATGGTCCAGTAATTCTTTTCCATCTGGGCCATGCCGATCTCGACCTCCAACTCTTCCTTCTGTCTCTGGGACGGGTGATGAGCCAAGAAATCGGCCAAAGCCTGACCTTTGACCGACTTCTGAGCCACATATTGAAAGGTAAACTCGGACAACGCCATCGTCTACTTCCCAATTCGGCCGCGTATAATCGGCCGAGTGAGCATGTACTTGATAAGGTCGGTCTTGGAGATAATCTGGACGACCGACGGAAGCATGTAATGCCGCAACTTGGTGGCCGCGAAATAAAGTGCTAGGCATAACTTCTCGACCGGCGAATAGTTCAGCTCGGCCGTGTTGAGGGTACGACTTAGATAGTGCACCGCTTGCTCTCGCCCAGATTCGTTGTTCTGAGCCAACAGACAGCCGATAGAGCCTTCTGACGCCGAAATATAAAGTCTCAAGGGTTTCCCCCTTTTTGGCGGCATAAGGACCGACGGTTGAGATAAATATTTCTTAATGTCATCAAGGGCCGCCTGATGCTCTGCCCCCCAAATGAATCGTTCGGTGTCCTTTAGCTTGAGCAAAGGAGACAACGGCCGGATTTTCGCGACCAGATTCGATATGAATCGTCTTAAAAAGTTGACCTTGCCGAGGAAAGACTGGAGCTCTTTCTTGGTCCTTGGCGGAGGAGCCGCCATAATGGCCGCAGCTTTATTCTTATCTACCTCGATTCCTCGTTGGTGGACCAAGAAACCGAGGAAATTCCCGGCGGTGACGCCGAAAGCACATTTCTTCGGGTTCATTTTTAAACCATGCGCCCGCATTCGGTCAAAAGCCTGCCGGAGATGTCCCACGTGGTCGGCCTTATATGGGGATTTTACAACTACGTCGTCGATGTAGACTTCAACAGTCCGGCCTATAAGGTCGTGAAAAATCAGGTTCATAGCTCGCTGGTATGTTGCGCCAGCGTTCTTTAGGCCGAACGACATGACTACCCATTCATAGGTTCCGATAGCTCCTGGACACCTAAATGCCGTTTTGTGGACATCTTCCTCGGCTACGAAAATTTGATTGTAACCTGCATGGCCGTCCATGAAAGACAAAAGTTCGTGCTTTGCGGCCCCATCTACAAAGAGGTCTGACATAGGCATGGGGTACTCGTCCTTGGGGGTCGCGAGGTTTAGATTCCTATAATCGGTGCAAACCCTCAAAGCCCCAGTCCTTTTTAATACCGGTACGATGTTGGCCAACCACTCGACGTACCGGGCCGTTCGGATGAAGCCGGCTTTAAGGAGCCGTTCAATTTCCTCCTTAACTTTGAGCTGGACCTCGGTCGAGAAACGCCTTGGAGGCTGTTGGAACGGCTTGAACCCCTCCTTGATTTTCAATTCATGCTCGACCAAACTCCTTGGTAAACCTGGCATCTCATGATAATCCCAAGCAAAACAATCCTTATATTCATGGAGCAAGCCGATAATTTCGGCCGCCAACTCAGGATCCAAAAGGTGGCTTACAAAAAGAGGTCGAGGTTCGGCCTCTGACCCTACATTTATTTCTAACAAAGGGTCCTGGACTTCAGGGTAGTCGTCCTCCATCTCGGCGGGTGTCGTTTCCAGGTCGTCCAAAGTCAAAACATCCGTCCCGTCTGATTCATGGAGGAATTCGATCAAGTTGATCGGCGAATTTGGCCGTAAAGACTCCTCCGCCCAATGTTTCAGCAATCTTTCCCCCAAATCATTCACGGCCGCCGTCCCTTCTTCTTTAGTGGCCTTGTCTGTCATCTAAAGGCTGGTGAGGTCGATCAATACTTCGCGCGCCGAATCCTGTCGGATATTCTCGGCACCCAATTCCAGTACCTTCTGGGCTGTTGTCCTGGTCGGCCGGCCGTTTGCATCGTGGCCGGTAAGGACAACCCATCTAACATCGTCGTCGTAAATCCGAGCTTGCACGGCGTTGGCCTCAAAAGGTTTCTCGTTGGCCGGGTGTATAGACACCTTATGGCCGTCCCAAAAGAACAACAGTTGGAAGAGGGAGGACGGTATACACCCAGACTGGTGGATCCAGTCACGGCCGAGCAATACGTTGTAGTCGACGCTGGATTCGACCACGTAGAAAGCCGCGACTCTTGTCTGGTCAGCCACGGTAATCTTTAATGGCAACACGCCAACGGTTTTAGACTTGTCGCCGACGAAGCTGCTCATGACGACGTCGCTGGGGATGAGATCCTCTTTTGACTTGTCCAGCTTCCTCATCAAGGAATAAGGAAGGATGTTGACCGTCGCCCCACAGTCGACGAAAACCTTGGACACGGGCACCCCCTCAATATGAGCCGAAATGTACAACGGTTTGAGGTGTTGATATTTGTTCGGCTCGTCTCTAGGTATGACTTCGTTAAATGCGATGGCCAACAATTCTTCTTTTGTTTTTGGCCTCTGATCAAGCTGCTCCTCTTCCACGTCATCATCCAGGCCGTTGGTCTGCCCTCTTGGGGCTGAAAACTCGGATGGTAGCACCAAAACCATATTGACGCCGAACTCCTCTGGCTCCTGCGGGTTTCCCCTACTGGCTTCTTCTTCTTCGGCCTTATGGCCGTCTTCGGCGAGAACCTCTTCATCGACCATCCCAAGGATCCCCTCATACTCTCCATCGGAGATCCCTAAAGTGGGGTCGTCTTCGGCCTCATGCCCGAAAAAAGGATCGCTGAAGCCGCCATTCACAGGCCCTGCGGTCCCCGGGACATCAACTGGAGACGTTTTGATTTCAAGGGGGTCCGAAGCCTCGACTTCCTCCTTGAGGGCTTGTCTAGCCTTTGCCAAGGTATCCTTGGATGTTAAGTAATCGTCCAGGCGGCTTACCCGGGCCTTCTCTTCGGTTGTCAAGCCAAAAACAGTGTCCGCCGGGGTTACCGAAAAATACTGGTGGAGATATTCCAAATCGCCCTTGCTGAAGGGGACCTTGGCCTCTAATCCGCCGAGGTCGGGCTGGTACCTCGGCAGACTTCTTGCTCTGGCTTCCCTGTTTGCCTGGTATACGGCCGTAATGGCCGAATCAGAATTGTTGGTGATGAGGAGCGCCTCTGCCTTTGTATTTTTAAGGGCTAACTCCACGATTTCTCGGCTCTCAGGAGTCATGCCGTAGAGGTCTGTGGCCGAGTGATCTTTGTGGAATTCTACGAGAAAAGACAGACCATTGGCCGAAAAAGGGGGGTCCCTTCCGCGGTAAATATCGACGATACCCTCGTCTATTCTCTCCAAGGTCGCGGCCTTCAGCTGAACCGACATGGCCACCGTTTCTCGGGGACTCTCATCCTGCCTTGGGCGCCATGTCCTTGGAGGCTTGATATCGGCCGCTTTTGCCGGTGAGGGGGTGATTTGAGTGGATGGCGGCCCGTCCGCAGCTGCCATTTTCTTTTGGCGCTTGGAGCCTTCGGCCTCGGTTGTTTGCATTCTGGCCTGCTGAACCTGCCTCTGCATTCTCCTTAGCTGGGTCTTTGTCAGTGGCTCGGCTCTGCCCTCAGGCTGTGTATGGTACCAGCGGTCGTCCCGCATGACTGGTGGTTTGAAGGTTTTAACTGGCCTAGGGGCGGCCTCATCCTTGTGGCCCATCGAGTCACCGTGGGTCTGTGGTCCCAACCGGTCGAAGACCGCCCTATTGGCAGGCCGTCGGTCGTAATGACCGCTAAACTTTTTCATGACTGGTCGCGGTGGCTCCGCGGCCTTCCTCTTGTTCTCCTGTGGCCTGGACTGGCCGATCTCATGTTTGCAACGCTCGCACAGCAGTGGCTCCAAATCAGCCAATGGCCCCTTCTCCTTTGCCATCCAACGAGTTCCCCTATACCCGGCTGGGAGTTGGGCATCGACCATGTTGATGACAGGTGGAGGGAACGGCTTGGAGTCAACTTGCATAGCCGCCTTCTCCGGGAACTGAAGCTTCTTCTCGTCTATCAATTTCTGAATGACATCTCGCAGGACAACACAGTTGTTGGTGTTGTGAGACCAAGAACTGTGGTACTTGCAGAACGTCTTTCCTTTGAGCTCATCGGGTTTTGGAATTTTATGGCCGAAAGACAATTTGACCATCTTCTCGGCCAATAGCAGGTCGAAGATGGCCTCGGCCCTCGTCAGATCAAAAGTGTAGGCCTTCGTTTCCCGCGTTGCAAACTTGGCGTCGGGAATTTTCGTACGGCTATTGTCAGTTTGAACAAGCCCTTTGCAGACGAAGGGTTTGTCTATATTGACTTTGGCTGAGCTCATCTCTACTTCGTCGCCCTCGGCCCCTGCAGAGCCGTCCGCTTCGGCGTAGCTGACGATGGGATTTCTGTAGTATGTCCCTTTGGAGGCCGTCTTTTTCTACATCTCCTCTTTTAACAAGGACGCATACCTGTCCACCTTGTTGGTCGAGTCATGCATATCCCGGAATTCGATCCCCTGGAATTTCTTCCGGTACTCGAATTCCAATCCTTCTTCGGCCATCTTGACGAACTCCCTCTCTGGTAGGTTCGTGCGGCACCAATTCCTACATGTTTTGAATCGTTGTAGGTAATCGCGAGGTGATTCGTCCGACGCCTGGTTCATCCTTGCCAGCTCGGTGACCGTTATCTCTCGGTTGGTCTGATAGAAATGTTCGTGGAACACTCTTTCCATATCAGACCAATCCCTTATTGAGTTCGGCGGGAGGTTTATAAACCAAGAGAATGCCGCGCCGGTCAAAGAATGGACAAATAAACGGAGCTTCTGGGCGTCCAAATCGGCATCTCCGCACTGGGCCGTGAAACGGCTTATGTGTTCAATGGAGGAGGTCTGTCCATCCCCGGAGAATAGCATGAATTCCGGTAATCGATAGTTTTGGGGAAGAGGGACCCGGTCGATCTCTGGTGGGTATGGCCTGGTATATCTCGGCATGTCCGGTCGCCGCTGGGCTAGGCCGTCTTCGATCATCCGCCGGACGTCCTCGAGTCGGAGTCCCTAAGGTGGTGCCTCCTGCTGGGCCGCACACGGCCGCGGGACCTGTTGTATGTCGTTCTGTGGCCTTATCTGCGGGGCCACTTGAACAAGGGGCTCGGCCTGAATGACCGAGCTGGTCGACGCCAAATGAGCGACGTGGGTTTGGACCAAGGGCGTATGTGTTGACGCTGGAACGGGCGACCCGTAGTGAGGGTGAGAGCTTAGTGGAAATAACGCCGCCTGCAATGATGGTGAGACGGTCGGATTGCTCTGACCGTACTGTTGTGATGATACGGCGGTCGCGTTGCTTGGACCAGGATGAGTATGGACGGCCGCAGTATGAACTGGGCCGAGTGGATGGATCGCAGGATGCGCAAGGCTGCTGTGCCCAAGTGATACGGCCAAAGCATGGAGTGGTCCGCGCGTGGTCTCTGCCGAGTAGGTTGGCCCGGGGCTCGCCCACGTGGGCTGGGACTGCCCCCAGCTATTTGTCGGTGGCAAAGAATGCTGGCCGTAATCTGATGCTTGGGTGTGGGCCGGGACGCCGAGGCTGCTGCTTTCGCCGTAAGGCTCGATCCTCTCGCGCTCTTGGCTCCTTTGTCCGGCTTTGAGAGGCGTCGTGGGCGAGGTCACCGGCATCCTCTCCTGAAAAAGCGTTCGCAGCTCCGAGGAGAACCTGTCCATTGCGGCCATAAAGGATGTCTCTATTCTGTAGGCCTGCTTGGACATCAGTTCCTCCACTACTGCTTGTTCCTGCATGGATTCGGCCGAGCGATCCGTCGATATTGGAACGCTGGCCGAGATCCCGACCGAATGCTCGGTCTCGGTGACTGGTGAAGTGGATTCAGGAGTCTCAGAAGTCATTTCGACTGCTTTGTTTTTGAGCGTTGCCTGTGCCCTGGTTTCCACCATAAGTTTTGACAAGTATCCCACCGGGCGTGCCAAAAGTGTCTGCCGCGCAAATCTCACGGCCTGGAGTTCCGGGCCGAGGGGATATGCGTTAACACGCGGTTTCCTGCTTTTGGAAGGGGTGCGTTTGTACGCGGGCGTGCCAGCAAGGTCTACCGTGCGTCGAGGTGTTTGAAGCGGGTGAAAGTGTTTTGATGGTGCGCTTGTCTGAACTCGTCTTCTAATCAAACGATTGTAGCCGAGAGAGGAACTAGTCTCGGCTGTAAGGTTCACGGCCTGAACTACAAGGCCATTGAGTGGTGGTGTTTGGTGGTTTTAGGGCGGTGCTCCGGCGCGCTACTCAATGAGCGGCGGTCGTATGATATATGGGGTGAGTGAGCGAATAACAGAGGTGGTGCTCCGGCGCCTTGAAAATCAAGGGTCGTATGATATATTGATGAATGGATTTTCCTTACAAACTAACACTACTCCTAGAAAAGCAAGTAAAGATATTGAAAGTGCATTACAGGAAAATATAAGTTGCTCCATGGGAGGCTTTTGTTTGGTGTTTGAACCCTTTGAAAGTGGTCTTGAGTCTTGTATTTATAGGCGGAGTTCCTGGAGGGGTAATCGAGGCTGAAAATCTGCATGGTGGAGCCTGATTAGCGCAAGTGGGTAGTCAAATCGACATTTGGGATCGTGAAGTAAGGTGGTGTGACCCCATAAATCCCGGTGAATCTCGGCCGCCGCCCTGATCGTGGGTTCTGCGCTTCTGGCCGTGGAGACGCATTTATTGCTCTGTTGGCTGGTCACCTAATCTCTCAAGCTGTAAAGAGCTTTGTGAGAATGTTGGCGTCTAATCACTCTGATCCCTGTCACCAAATCCTAACTCCAATCACTTCCCACCTTCCCTCGTGCATTAAATGCTTATTCTTGGTCAGTGGGTTTGCTACATTTAAGCAGGCACTACTTCATTAAATGAAGCATGGGACCCTGCCATCACGTGGTGGTCTGACTTTAATGGTTTTGGCGGTTACTTTGCTCTATCTCGGCCTCGGCCTTTAATTGAGACCGAGATGATCGTGCCTTAGCAATTTTTCTCTTGTTTCTCTGGAAGGCCAAGCACCCTGACAAAACGCTGCGTTTTAGTTTGAGGCCGAGAAGAGGGGTTCCCTCGGCCAATTCATGGCCGTAATTTATCAGGCACAAACACTCTCAACACAAGTCCACTAGAAAAGTGCACAAGGCGTTACTGAGGAGATATGAGGGCCCATTTCCTATCATCCGAACTGTGGGAAGAGCTACTTACCGTGTGGAACTACCGCCATGATTGAAGATTCATCTGGTGTTTCACGTGAGCAATCTCAAGCCCTACCATGCTGACCCCGAGGAGCCAAGTCGTGGGGTGTCTCAACGAGCTCCACCTTTAATGGGGACTTCATTTGACAGGAAGGTCGAGTGCACCATGGCCAAGGGCAAGGTGCGACGCAAAGGTGTATTGAGACACTTTGAGTACTTTGTCAAATGGAAGGGCCTGCCAGAGTTCGAAGGCAATTGGGAGAAGAGTCCTTATGGCAGTACAAGGACTAGATCGAAGCATTCGAACGAGAAGCAACTACCTCGGCGACGAGGACGTCACCGGATTAGGTGGGGGAGAATGTCACGGCCCGCATGTTCAAGGCCCAACCCGTCGGATTGATCATGCTAGACGTCTTAGCCCACATGTCCAGATTCGATGTACAGTAGTAGGTGGACGTCGATTGGTGAGAGTGGTAGGTAGAGTCTCGGTTGGTGACATTGTATCTTAGCCACCTACTGTGGTGGTAGGTGGGATAGGAATAGTATATAAGGAGGATGTCACATTGTGTATCCTTACCTCACATCTTGTAAAGCATACCTTACAACTTGTAAAGCATTTGAGTAGCAATACAAGCATATATTCTCCCAAACTCTCTTGTGCGTTCTTGAGTGTTTTTATCGTTCTTGCTCTTGTGTTGTATTCTTGCTTGATTCGATCTTAGATTGTGGGAAGGGAGGCTGACTTAGCTTGTTCGAGAGGCGATCAAGTCTAAGGCCGCACTGAAGGAAGACTCCGAAAAAGTCATCCCGTAACAGTGGGCTGGGCAACCGCACAGTGCTCCCAAAAAAATAGGGTCTCCCAAAAACCTTTTAACCCAACAATTACATAAGCAAAAGGCCTTTTAAGCGTGTGACGAATGCTTTTTGGGGTTTACCTTTGAAATTATTTGTGCATTTTTTTTTTTTGTTTAGTCGGCCTCGTTTACTTAAACTAACTAACTTAGCACTCAAAAGTGGAACTTTTTATGACTATTAAGTGTTGAACGTACGTGAAAGACCTAAAATTTTATTTGTACCTCCCCATCCCATCCCAAATATTTCTAGCGAGCTGTAAATTTCTTATTTATTTTTGAGCTAGAAGCTAATTGATCATCAAATACTATGTCATTTTTTTTATATGAAAATTTAATTCGAAAGGATAATGTGGTGTGCGTGAGATAAAAAGAAAACATGCGGTAAACCACATCTTCGGCTATATATCGATCACTTCAAATACAATGTCTTTCCTTTTTCTTTTATATGAAAATTTGAAAGAATTAAAAGGATAATGTATCCAACAAAAAATAAATAGAAAATTTGGCTTAAGTCCAATTATGAGGAGAGATTTTGGGTGCAATCCACGCATAAATTGTTGTTGATCCAAGTCCTTTGATTTTTGCACCAAGATTACATGCCTTTTTTGTTGTAACCCCAAAGGTTATGGATGCCCACCATAAGTGCATTGTATTTCCTCCATTATACCCATTATTATACCTGTCATTATAGGGTTGTAACCTATGCACTAAATACCCTATTTATCATTGGTTATTATGTTTTGTAACCTACTAGTAAGGTTGGTAGATGGTGATGTATTTCCTATGCCTATAAATAGTAGGCACTAAAGATGAATAAGACACTTGAGTATTAAGCTATTGAGAACTACTCTTACCTTCATATACTTTCTCTATTTACTTTTACAACACGTTATCAGCACGACTCTATTACCAGTTGAGGATCTTGGCTTGGACTTGGTATAATTTTCTTATCTAATTTCTTATTTTATTTCGATTGATACTATAAGTTTGTTTTTGTTTTGCTAACCAAGTTTCTTTGAGACATAGTCCCACACATGTTGATTAACTATAATACAGAAGGATGCTATGACTCAAAGTTTGGTTCTACCATGTTCTCAGTTTTTTTTTTCTAACCAATTGTGCAGGGTCTTCATTTGTTTATTTAATATACACTATAACATGCATATATGCTTTTATTTATTATCATATATAAATAAACGATTGCACTTTTATAAAGAAGGATTTTATTTATACATTAGAACCCGAAGTTCACACCCTAATGATTTAAACCTGAAGTTTTAAATCAAAGAAATCCAATAATTCTAGAACCCGAAGTTCTAAGTTATATAATTATTTTAGAGCCTGAAGCCCTAAATGTATAGAACTCAAACCTGTAGCTTTGAGTGACTAATTATGCATATGTTCATTTATTTAATTTTTTTTTATGATCATTTTTGTTATTGAGGCATATCTAAATTTTTCATGTTTACAATTAATTCTGAAATATTTGATTTTTGTTTCTTAGACGTATTCAACAATGTCGAATCTCACGAAGCTTGAGTTTGTTGCACTTGACATTTCTGGCAAGAACTATTTGACATGGATCCTTGATGCTGAAATTCATTTGAATGCAAAGGATCTTGGAAATACCATCAAGGAAGGAAATGAAGCATCCCTGCAGGATCGCTCGAAAGCTATGATTTTCCTCCGCCATCACCTTCATGAAGGGTTGAAATCTGAATACCTTGGGGTGAAGGACCCTACTATCCTATGGAAAAATTTGGAAGAAAGGTATGACCATCAAAGGAGTATAATTCTTCCAAAGGCTCGTTATGATTGGATGCACCTGCGCTTGCAGGATTTCAAAACTGTGAATGAGTACAACTCAGCAATGTTCAAAACTGTCTCTAAATTGAGGTTGTGTGGAGACACGGTTACTGATGAAGATATGTTGGAGAAAACATTCACAACTTTTCATGCATCAAACATGCTCCTGCAGTAGCAATACCGAGAAAAGGGGTTTACAAAATATTCCCAACTGATTTCATGTCTCCTTGTTGCTGAACAAAACAATGAGCTTTTGATGAAAAACCATCATTCCCACCCAACTGGCTCAAAGCCATTTCCAGAAGCAAATGCAAATGCATCATTCCCTGAAGTGAATGCAAGCAATTATGGCCGTGGTCGTGGTCGTAATTATGGCCGTGGCCATGGTCGTGGTCATTATAATTTTCGAAACCGAGGTGGTCACAATCATGCCTGAAATAAGAAAAATGCACCTTACCACCAGAAGTGGAATAACAATGAAGAAAAACAAGGAAAAGGGAAAGGTGTGCAGATTAATTCTGAAAAGAAAAGTGATGAGGCTTGCCATAGGTGTGGCGTGAAAGGACATTGGTCTCGTACCTGTCGTACGGCGAAACACTTGGTTCATCTTTATCAAGCATCAATTAAGGGAAAGGGAAAAGAGAAAGAAACAAACTTCATCGATTTCAACATTTTTGATGATTTTCCTGAGCCAATGGATATCACCCATTTGGATGTGTCTGATTTCTTGGCGGAACCAAGCGGGGCATTTGACAATTCATATGGTCATGGAAATACCAATATTGGTGATGAAAATATGAAGGATGGTGATGATGATACCAATGATGGGAACCCCAATATTGACTAATTTTATGTTGCTCTATCATGTTGCTTTATTTCAATTCAATAAAATGATATGAACTAATGATTTAAGTTTCAGTTTTTTATTTGAAATGCTTTCAATTCAATAAAAGGATTTGTGATCTCATAATTTTATTTTATTTTATTGTTATATTTATTCATAAACTTATTATATGTATTTTTCTTTAAATGAAGAAGCATGGAAAATGTCAGTGCTTTGTGCAATTCCAAGATGCATGATGGAGATGTATGTTTGGTGGACAGTGCTACAACACATACAATCCTTCGGGATAAGAAATATTTTTCAAACTTAAGATTAGCAAAAGCTAATGTGAATACAATTTCAGGTAGTGCAAAGCTAATCGAAGGCTCTGGCAGAGCAAATATAATATTACCTGGAGGAACACACATTTATATCAAAGAGGCTTTATATTCTGTCAGATCCAGAAGAAATCTGATTAGTTTTAAGGATATACGTCTTAATGGGTTTCATATTGAAACTACAAATGAGGGGAATATAGAATATATGTTAATTACTTCTATTGTTTCATGCCAGAAGCATGTAGTTGAAAAACTTCCAGCTTTCTCATCTGGCTTGTATTATACAACTATAAGTGCAATAGAATCAAATATCATAATGAACCAGAAGTTCAGTGATCCAAAGCTTTTTATGCTTTGGCATGACCGACTTGGCCATCCGGGGTCAACAATGATGCGTCGAATAATTGAAAATTCACATGGTCATCCATTAAAGAACCAGAGGATTCTTTTATCTAGTGATTGTCCATGTCAGGCATGCTCACAAGGAAAATTGGTTATTAAACCTTCTCCCTTGAAAGTTGTTAGTGAATCTCCAACGTTTTTACAACGAGTCCAAGGGGATATATGTGGACCTATTCATCCACCATGTGGGCCATTTCGTTATTTTATGGTTTTAATAGACGCATCATCAAGATGGTCACATGTTTGCCTACTTTCTACTCGTTCTATTGCATTTGCTAAGCTTCTTGCACAAATAATCAAATTGAGGGCACAATTTCCTGACTATCCAATTAAGACAATTCGTCTTGATAATGCTGGTGAGTTTACATCTCAAGCATTTGATGATTATTGCATGTCCATTGGCATTGGTGTTGAACATCCAGTTGCACATGTACATACTCAAAATGGATTAGCAGAGTCCTTTATCAAACGCCTTCAAATGATTGCTCGGCCTTTACTTTTAAGGTCGAAATTACCTACTTCTGCTTGGGGACATGCTATATTGCATGCTGCATCGTTGGTTCGCATCCGACCAACTGCTTATCATCAATATTCTCCATTACAACTTGTTTTGGGCCAACAACCTAATATTTCTCATTTGAAAATATTTGGTTGTGTTGTTTATGTTCCCATTTCTCCACCAAAGCAAACTAAGATGGGCCCTCAAAGACATCTTGGAATTTACATTGGGTTTGATTCTCCATCCATAATTAGATATCTTGAACCCCTGACGGGTGATATGTTTACCGCACGCTTTGCGGATTGCCATTTTGATGAGACGGTTTTCCCGCCGTTAGGGGGAGAAAAGGTGCCGCTTCTTGAAGAACGGCGTGAAATTACATGGAATGCATCATCATTGTCTCATTTGGATCCACATATAAATCAAAGTGAACGTGAAGTTCAAAGGATAATCCATTTGCAAAGTATAGCAAATCAATTACCGGATGCCTTTACTGACATAAAGAAAGTAACAAAATCTCATATACCGGCTGTAAATACTCCAGCACGGATTGATGTCCCTGAAGGTCAATATGATAGTACATTAAAGGCACGCTTGAAGCGTGGTCGTCCTGTTGGCGCTAAAGATAAAAATCCCTGAAAGAAAAGGACACAAGAAGTGCCTATTCCAGAAGAAGATAAAAATCCATAACAAATTAGTACTCTTGATGAGCCAAAAACTGATGAGTTTAAAATTGATGAAGATATAGCCCCTGTAGAGGCACATACATCAAAAGAAGTACATACATCAGAAGAGATCTCTTTGAATTATATGAGTACAAGAGAAAGCTGGGATAGAGAGAAAATTATTGTTGATGATGCCTTTGCATACATGGTTGCTATAGAAATTATAAAAGATAATGAGGATCTTGAACCAAAAACTGTGGAAGAATGTCGACATAGAGAGGATTGGCCAAAATGGAAAGATGCGATCCAAGCAGAATTAAATTCCTTGGAAAATCGTAAAGTATTCGGACCAGTAGTCCGAACACCTGCAGGTGTGAAACCGGTTGGATACAAATGGGTATTTGTAAGGAAACGTAACGAGAAAAATGAAATTGTAAGATTCAAAGCACGACTTGTAGCTCAAGGTTTCTCGCAGAGACCTAGAATCGATTATGAGGAGACATATTCCCCTGTGGTTGATGCAATCACATTACGTTTCTTGATTAGTTTGGTTGTCACAGAAAGACTTGATATGAAACTTATGGATGTAGTTACTGCATACCTATACGGATCACTTGAGAATGATATCTATATGAAGATCCCAGAAGGATTTAAATTGCCTGAAGCAAATGATCCAAAATATCATGATATGTATTCAATTAAGTTACAACGATCCTTGTATGGATTAAAGCAATCTGGAAGAATGTGGTATAACCGCCTTAGTGAATATCTTATACAAGAAGGATATGTAAATAATCCAATTTGTCCATGTGTTTTTATTAAAAGATCTAGAAATGGATTTGCTATTATTGCAGTATATGTGGATGATTTAAATCTTGTTGGAACTCCTGAAGAGCTTACAAAGACTGCTGCTTATTTAATGAAGGAATTTGAGATGAAAAATCTTGGGAAGACTAAATTTTGTCTCGGCCTGCAGATCGAGCATTTACCAACTGGAATCTTTATCCATCAATCAACATATACAGAAAAAATTTTACAACGATTTTATATGGATAAAGCACATCCATTAAGTAGCCCCATGGTTGTTCGATCACTTGATGTAAAGAAAGATCCTTTTCGCCCACGAGAAGATAATGAAGAATTACTTGGTCCTGAAGTACCATATCTTAGTGCAATTGGAGCTTTAATGTATCTTGCAAATTGTACACGCCCTGATATAGCTTTTCCTGTCAACTTATTAGCAAGGTATAGCTCTACACCAACTAAGAGACATTGGAATGGTGTTAAACATGTACTACGGTATCTTCGTGGAACAACTGACATGGGTTTATTTTATTCAAAAGGGTCAAAGTCCCAAATAGTTGGCTATGCTGATGCTGGTTATCTTTCTGATCCACATAAAGCTAAATCACAAACAGGATATGTGTTCACTTATTGATATTTACTTTTATTTATTTTTTATTTTTTGTTCCAGTTATGCACCTAAAACATAAATAAGGTAAATTATGAATTCGTAAAACTGGTAAGTTATTGATTTGTAGGATATTAATTATCATATTTGATTTGAATTTAATTGCAAATCTGTTTTTTGAATTTTGAAATTTTCCCAAGGTATACCGACATCAAAATTTGTAATAAGAGTTCATAAAAACTTCATACCTTAACAATAGGTAAGGTACCTATGCATACACCTCGTATGCAATATGCAGGTAATTAAACCCATAAATTACCTCTGGTCCAGGTAATTAAATCCATAAATTACCTCTTGTCCAGGTAGTTATACCCCCAGGTAATTGAACTCATATAATATCTTGGTATGGATCTTTAAACTCAACTGAGATAAAAATCCATACAAAATTTCTTTGGAAAAACAAAAAAAAACACGATTACATTTAAGACAGGTATGCATGTATATAAACAGTCCTGATCTCTTGGACTACAGGGGTCCAAGAGATTTGTGGTCACTCACCGTTGGATATAAATTCAACGGTTCACTCACTCTTGCACTCCTTTTAAGAAACTTTTTTGAACCATTGGATTAATATCCAACGGTGGGTGATCACAATCTCTTGGACTCCTGTGGTCCAAGAGATCGGGACTGTGTATATAAATATGAAGCTCCAGAAAAAACTGCTTAAGAAAACTCAAGAAAAAAACACTGACCTGTAAGGCAGGTACATATATATACAAGGAAAACGCATTATATATATAAGTAAATGCATACACATATATATAAGGAAACACTGAATTTTAGGAAAGTGTTTTCATATAATTCCATTTATGATAGTGGCATATCCTGTAAAATTTTAAAAAAATTATGGACTTACTAATTGCTTAATTGGTGAGACTGGACTGCAATAGAAAAGAGAGAGCATGTGGACTACATCCATTATATCTCGATGAAAATGGACCTATATTTAAGAAGCCCGAAAATTAAAGGCTAATGTGGCGTGAGAGAAGAAATTACCACGCGATAAACCACACCATCTATTTACACAAGCTGCTTTACTCAGACTATATATACCATCCAAGCCCCTACAAAGTATTAGATTTCGTATATCTTTCCTTCTCAACTTCAAAGCAAACAAAACCTACTTTCACTTTCACATATTGTTGCTCAATCATCACATGGAGACTGCTTGGAGTCTGGGAAAACCGGTTGGATGTCGATTCGAGCCATCTGAAACGGAGCTCTTGGCTCACTATCTTTACATAGTCAAACTTCTTGTCAGCCTAGAGCATATAAAAGTTATGGACTGTTGATGATGGAAGAAATTGTTGCAGAGACAGAAGCAGAACATCCAGAAGAAATGGAACTTCCCTCTAGTGAAGTCCATCATGCTTAGTAATCTACCAAACTTCAAGCGTGTGTGCACTGAAGCTTATACTTTAAAGTACCCATCCCTGGCTGAATTGGTTTACATTGAATGCAATCCGAAACTGAAAATAAAATTTGATCTCGGGGTTCTACGCACAGATCCTGCAGAGAATGCATATGTCTTGAAGGAAAGGTATGTTGTACTGTCAACACCAACTCTCACTGAAAAATTGTTGGGGTCTATATAGAAAAGATCCATGCTAAAAATGCTGGGAAAAACCCTTGTATTACACTTACTGAAACTAGGCCCAAATTGCATTTATTACTTATTTTCTATGGCTATTTTGTCCTTAAAGGTATTAACCAGAGAGGAGATTAAGATACCAGTGAGAGAGAATGAGTGGTGGTTACCAACAAAGAGAACAGGTACCAGTGTAGGGAAGATTTCTTCCTCTTTAGAAAGTTGTGACTATTTTTTATTTTAAATATTCTATGTAATGAAAAATTTTCTTCTTTTTTGCCAAAGTTAGGAAGGTGGATGGTGGTTTTCTCACACACTGTCAAGGTGTCATGGGAATTCGAATATGAAACCACTGGTTTGCAAGTCAATGCCCTCCCGTTGGATAATGACAATTAATGTTTATGTTACTATATCTACCCCACATTCGTTCTAGGTTGCTGATTTAGTTAACACCTCAGTCATTCAACAAGATGGTTAATGCAGACAGAGGGAGGAACAATTTTTCTCACCTGACAACAAATCACCTTCTAAGTATTTTTTTTCTTCTTTAGATAATTTTTCCATGTAATATTGGTGAGGCTAATGCTCTCCGTGTAAATTTGTAAGTGCTTTGGTTGTTGAAGCTTTTGATGTTATTTATGCAAAGTTGCAAAACCCCCTGCCCTGGTATGAGAGGCAAAACTGACGAACAAAATGATTTTAAATCAACTGAATTTGTTCAGTGCAAGAATATGCTTTGCTGATGTTAAATAAGAAAGTAGGATGCTTATGGGGTTCAGTTCAAGTCTATTAACAAGTCTATCAACCTAGGTTGCTAAAACTTATGTTTTCGATACAAATCTTGTGTAGGTAGCAAGAATGCAACAGAAATGTGATCTTAATGGAAACATAGAAATGGAAGTTGCTGATTTTAGCTTGCAAAAGCTGCATCCTTGTTACATTTCCTTTGAACAGCTTCTAATTTGAGATTGAAATGCACTTGGGACATCAGTGCGTGAAAACGAATCTGAACCGGAAGTGGTCTCCTCGTAATTAATGGCTTCTATTGGAAGTTCTGTAAGGCGCTGGAGGAACCACGGCATTGGGGATATACAAACATCTGAAACTTCTTCGAGAACTTGAACAACCTGCCTCATGGTTGGCCTATCCTTCTCATCATCTTGAATGCACCAACAAGCGACTTTGCATGCTCTACCAAGTTCATCTTTGTCGGCTTGGCCTTCTAACCTGTAATCTAACAAGCTAATAGCATCTTTTCCTTCATTTATTACATTTGCAACCTGGATAAGAAGGTAGTTTTCTAATCCATAATCGAACCCGTCTCTGTTTCTCCTTCCTGATATAACCTCAATCAGCAACATTCCATAGCTAAACACGTCAGCTTTTGGAGTGATGGCTTCGCCTGAAAACCATTCTGGTGCAAGATAGCCTAGCGTTCCTCGCATGGTTGTCAAAACTCGGCTGCAGTTTCCGTATATCAGCTTTGCAAGACCAAAATCTCCAAGTTTCGGGTTGTATTCTGCATCCAAAAAAATGTTATCAGGCTTGAGGTCACAGTGTATGATGCAGTCCATGCACTCCTCATGGAGGTAAGCCAATCCTTTTGCAGTCCCTATTGCAATATGATATCTAGCTTTCCAATCTAAGACTAGTGGGTTCTTCGGAAGAAAGAGGGAGTGTAAAGAACCATTTGGCATGTACTCATAAACTAAAAGTCTTTTTGAAGCTTTTACACAAAATCCCCGGAGGCAAACAAGATTGATGTGTTGGATTGCACCAATAGTTCTCACTTCAGCACGAAATTGTTTCTCTACCTGCTGCAGACATTTAAGTTCTTTCACTGCTGTGGCAGTTAAATCAGCCAATATATCCTTGAAAACGGAACCAAAACCTCCTTCTCCAAGTTTTTCAGAGAAATTCTTTGTTGCTTTTTTTTAAATCTCTATACTTGAACAGCACGAGAGAATCCTCAACTGTGTCCAATGCTCCTACTGACTGTTTCCTTCTGAAAATGACCATGACAACGCTTAAGACAAAGAATAACCCTGCAAGTACTCCAATAACAATCCAAGCAGTCTCTCTCTTTTTCTTGTTTGCAGAATATATAATTTGATCCTTCTCAGATCCTGTAACTCGGACATGCCAATCCTGGCCTCTCTTTCCTGCAGATGCTAGTTGCTTTAGATTGAATAGGTCTCCTTTCCAAATTAGACACTGATAATCATAAGCAAAAGCAGTGCATGAGCAATTTCTTAAGCACGCTAATTTACATTCGTCAACATTCTTAACTGTCGAAGACTCGGAAAGCTTAGGATTGAGAACATCATGCATTACAAGAAATGAGGAATTTCTCACATCATTGCATTGTAAAGGAGTTTTCCTCACACAGCCATTTGAGTGATCTTGTAATTTCCAATCTTTTCGGACTTGGGGTTCAAATCCTTGCAGGCAGCCACAAAGAGACACATTCTTCTGGTTGCAGATGCTAAAAGCACCACATGAACCATAAACGTCACATTGTTCGAGTGGTCGCATCCATGTCAAAGTCCATTGTGTGAACTCCTTCCCCCTGATAAATAACTTGAGCTGACCAGTGATTTCTAGCATAATCATGATAAAGTTATTTGAAGAGGCATCAGCATAAGTAAAATAGCTTCCGTTCTCATTTGAAGCAAAAGTAAAATTTGAAATATAATCAATCTCCGCCATTTCTGGAACAAGGCTGAAGAGTTACAAAATGAGAGAAACAGAGGACCATTGCAAACAAAACATACCAAAATAACAACAACAAAAATTGTTGACACCGTAACTAACCGAGCAACTAGCTAAACAAGATTAGCCACGTGCCATGCGTTGAGAGGTCATCACCTTCGCCAAAGAAGCCTTGCCACATGTCACCACTAGGAGCAATGTCAAGAGTCCCACATTGGAAGACTACAAGAGGTGGAGACTCCCCCTCATCTATAAAAGAGGACTGCTCTCCTCTTAGAAAGGGATCCGATCCTATCGGATCCAATGCTATCCTATCCTAGGCTGGGCTCTCTCTCTTCAGGACTCTCCTGCTAGTCTGGCCTTCGGGTCCTAGGTCTCCGGACCCGGGGACTTGACCCCTAGGCTCCAAACTCCTAACTTTGTACCTTAGGCCCTAGGCCTCCTTCCACTTATCTTTGGGTCTAACCCCCTTGTACAAATGTAAACAATATCATAATGAGAACATCTTCTCCGTGGACGTAGCCCATTCATTAAGGGTGAACCACGTATATCTTGTCTTTTGTATGTTTATCGCTTGGCTAAGTCCTCACATACATGCTGAAGGTCCTCACCTTCACCCATCATCCATCACACCTCATCACCAGCGGCGGATCCAGGAATTTTTCAGGGAAGGGGCAATAAATAAAAGAATAAAAGTTCAAAAAATAAAAATAAATTACACAACCAAATACCTTTAGAATTTAATGAAGATTAATCTAAAAAAATCAATTTCAATTAATCTAATTGAAATGCATATCAAATTATCAATTAAATAAATAAATCATAATTGATCATACAAAATACAGAGAGAGCCAAATCAATAATAATAATAACAATTATTATTTATTATAATAATAAACATGTTATAAATAAATAACAAACAAAAAAAATGAGAAAAAAGAAGAAATGCTGGCCGTGGTGAAGAAGAAAACAAAAACCAGACCTTTAGTTGAGTCAAAGCTCTTATCAAGAGTGGCAGGCTCCTCACTCAACGATGATAATCAATTTAGTTAACTTAATAATAATCATCAATTCAACGCAAGGTATGGGCTGGGCTTCTTCAACGCACGGCTATTTAGTGGTTGCCTTGTCTTCAATTCAAGTGATAAGTCGTGGGAAGGCAGGTTTCCTATTTCTTTTTCTTTTTTAAAACTTTCCTGGCCCAAAACTACGTCGTTTTGGCCAGGATTTTTTTAAAAACACATTAGAGCCGCGCGCACAGTGCATCATCTGCGCCTGAAGCAAAGAACAGAGCCTCTTTGAGGCATTTTCTCAAACAGGTTGTGGGCACTAGCAGAGGGGCATTTTCAGGCACCACCAAAGCCTTTTCCGGCGAGGGGAGGTGCAGCTGCACCTCCTTGCGCCTATGTGGATCCGCCACTGCTCATCACTAAGTTGGACTCAATCTTGGCCGAACCATTTTGAGCATCAACAAAAATAAACATCGATCAAATTATTTCATCCCCCAAAAACAAAGCGAAAACATTAAAACTCTGCAACAAATTAACATCAATTTCATGCGTGGATTCAAAGGTCTTGAAGCCCTTTAGCAAACAGAGAAGCAAAAGCTTGCATATGGTGTTTTTCCAAAACCAAACCAACCTCAACATCTCCAGGAATACCATCCCTAGACTCTGCCAGGGACATGGCTCCTGTCTCTTCGATCGAAACCACCTCCACCTTGCTTGGCCTTCCCCATCCAAAATCTGTATCATAAATCCCAAACCTTGGTGAACCAGCAACACCCATAAATCTCTCTTCACTGCGCACAGCAGGGTAAAGATTCGGAACCCAAGTCTCTGCGCCATTCAAAATCCCATCACTGCCCGCACTTTTTATAGCTTCACTGATTTCGTTGACCACCACGGTCAACCCATCTTCTCCTAAAAGCCCTTTTCTATCTGCAACTACTGGACGGCACCCTATGCAGTTCCCAAAATAGTTTGCAGGTATCGGAGGGTCAAAGCGAGACCTGCAGTCCACAGTGAAGCCCATCATAACTGGATTATCGGTCTGTTTTTCCTCTGCCTTGGCTAAGCAAACACATGTATAAGCACATGTTACAGAAAATGTTGACAAATGAGGACGATCAGAATGTTTTTCATTCTTGATCATCTCTGCCATTTTGGTCAAAATCAACTGCTTCATTGCCTCTATTTCCGGTCGTGTGATGACAAAGATGCCGCGAACCGCGTCTGGTGGTGGAGATTTAAACTGGGTAACCATCAAGCTCCTGTTGTTGGGTCCGTCCAGATTCTGAAATTGGTTCAAGAAGATTGGTTCGAGCCCGGCCGGGTCTTGGACGACCCTTCTGTCAAAAAATGGTTTCAGCTGATCTGGTAGATCTGAACCAGATGGATCATCACCAAGATGTTTGCAAATGTGAGCCCATGATTTCACAAACATGGTTGAAGACTTGCCGTCCAGGATGGCATGGTGCATGGATGTGCCAATGGAGAAGCCGTTGCCATTGGGGAAGACGGTGACTTGGAACGCCACGGCTGCGGCCTTTTCGTGAGATATTGGTAATTGGGGTACGAGAGGATGGTACTCTTTGGCCTCAACAAAGTTGCTACGGCTTGAAAGATGGTGGAAATCAGAATGAGACTCAGCAATGGTGAGCGAAACGGCATCCCCTTGGACATAAGTGAGAACTGGTTTGGGGGAGTGCTGGGGCCAAGTGATGTTTCCTGCTAGAGGTCGGAAGTGTTGGAGGGCGATGGAGAGCGAGGCTTTGAGTTTTGAAACGAGTGTGGTGGTTTCGAAGGAGTTTGAGATTTGATAGAAGAAAAGGCGTTGGACGGGTGCAAATCTGAGCCAGACTAAATCAAACAAGGTTAGAGGAAGGGCGTCAGGTGTGGCTGAGTGATCTTCTGGTGAGCTTGGCTGTGGAGCAACCTTGCAAACCTCAACCACTCTGACCGAGTTTAGGTCTGCCATTGGGGATGGATCATGGAAGCAAAGTTGAATGAAGGATTTAATATAATTGATGAACAGACCTAATGAATGTTACTTAATTCTTATTTTAAACGGCCATGTGGCAAGTATTCTATAATTTCTCATGTGGGGGAGTATGTCATTTAATTTAAACTGTGCCCAATAAGTTTGATCTGTCGTTGTTATGAATTTCAAAGATAATTTCTCCAAAGAGTTAGTTGATTATCGAGGAGATCTCCTGTGATGCATTAATTTGGTGATATCACTAGTAATAAAAAACCCTTGCGCGACCAAATTTATTGTTGATGAGTGTCATAAGAAGTATGCATTACAAAAGATGGCAAAGCTTAGGCAAGATCATAGACGTTAATTACTAAAAGAAGTGCGGAAATGAGGAGAGCTTGTTGGTATTCAACGCGCTGCAAGGCAACTGAAGCCTGATAATATAAAGAGTATGGAAGAATGGCAAAGTTTCATACGTACTGGGGTTCTCAAAGTTTCTTGATTGAGGTAACCATCATATTAATTTGTAATGAGGTTTTTCCTTTGGCAAATTACAATGGTTAAGTTGCTAAAATGAGTTTTCAAACAAAATGCAGGTGGTAGATCAAGTGTCAGTTTCATTCTTGTTAGATGATGTCTACTGTCAGTGCTATCATTAGGTTTTTGCATAGGTTACGTTGTAGGTTTGGCAGCACTATTATGAGTGAATAAGTTGGAGGCTGTGTACAAGTTAATTTTAAATTTGGCTGCACTATTATGTGTTTCTTTAATACTTTATAGAGTTTGTATTTGGAATTGATTATGATTAGTATAGTTTTCAATGAAATGGTTCTTTCTTTCAAGTTTGGTTGCAATACTACTTTTCGTTTTGTGAAATTTTGTATCCAGGGAAGTAATAGATGATATAAGTATATTGTAAATATGAAACAGGAGCAGGCAGGGAATTAATAATTTTAAAAAAATTTAAAGTTAAACACGGCTTGCACTAAACGTCTTAAATGAGAATTAATTACTCTTTTACGGCACGCAAAGCGTGTCGTAATTGCTTTAACTGAATTACGGCTCACGGGGAACGTCGTCTTAAGTTTTTATTACTACGTTCATGCACGCCGTGATTGAGGAACACTATTTACGACGGGGGCTTTTACTGCTTGCGTGTTTTGCGTCGTGAATAGATGTGTTCTAGTGTAGTGAGAATGAGTTTATAAGCCTAAATCTTTAAAATCGTCATAGTGGATATCCAACCTAGCTGACTGGATCATATTCATATCTCAAATAAAAAACCAATAAAAAAAAAAGACAAAGAAAATTCAAGTTTGGGGGAGTATAAATCGGATAGAGGGAGAGGAGAGAGAGTTTAATTTTAATTTTTTATTCGTATTTTAATCAATTTAATATATAAAAAATCATTTTACCCCTGCATTTAACATAAAAAGTTAACAAAATTGACGGCAGGACTATTAATTTGTCCTAATGAAAGTGAAGTTGAAGGACCACGGAAACGATTTTGGAAATTGAGGAACTCAAATGCAAATCGGGTCTAAGTTCAGGGACTAATAAAACCATTAACCCCCTTATTTTTCTAACACCATGATAACCAAATCTTGCGGACTTCTTCTATAAAAATTCATATGCGTAACGGGACATGATTTCTTCTAGTTATTGTTTGTGCCTAATCAATCACGGCCAGAAGCATTAAAGTCAGATCATCACGTGACAGCAGGGTCCCATGCTCCATTTAATGAAGCAAGGCCTCTGTTTATTGCAGCAAACCTACTGGCCAAGAATAAGCATTTAATGCACGAGGGAAGGTGGGAAGGGATTGGAGTCAGGGTTTGGTGACAGGGATCAGAGTGATTAGACGCCAACATTCTCACAAAGCTCTTTGCAGCTTGAGAGATTAGGTGACCAGCCACCAGAGCAATAAATGCGTCTCCACGGCCAGAAGCGCAGAACCCACGATCAGGGCGGCGGCCGAGATTCACTAGGATTTATGGGGTCACACCACCATACTTCACGATCCCAAATGTCGATTGGACTACCCACTTGCGCTAATCAGGCTCCACCATGCAGATTTTCAGCCTCGATTACCCCTCCAGGAACTCTGCCTATAAATACAAGACTCAGGACCACTTTCAAAGGGTTCAAACACCAAACAAAAGCCTCCCACGGAGCAACTTATATTTTCCTGTAATGCACTTTCAATATATTTACTTGCTTTTCTAGGAGTAGTGTTAGTTTGTAAGGAAAATCCGTTCATCAATATATCATACGACCCTTGATTTTCAAGGCGCCGGAGCACCACCTCTGTTATTCGTTCACTCACCCCATATATCATACGACCGCCGCTCATTGAGCAGCGCGCCGGAGCACCGCCCTAAAACCCACCAACACCACCACTCAACGGCCTTGTAGCTCAGGCCGTGAACCTGCCGGCCGAGATTAGTTCCTCTCTCGGCCACAATCATTTGATTAAGAAGTCAAGTCCAAACAGGCGCACCATTTTACCACTTCCATACAAACCACAACTCGACGCACGGTGGACCGTGCTGGCACGCCCGCGCACCAACGCACAGCATCCAAAAGCAGGAAGCCGCGTGTCCACGCATATCCCCTCGGCCCGGAACTCCAGGCCGTGAGATTTGCGCGGCAGACAGTTATTAAATACTGACATAAAATAAAACCTTGCATGATATGCGTGGGAACATTATATATTTAGAATCGACCGAAAAAAAACCTTATATATTTAGAATGGGATTATTAAATCAAAATTCTTCGACGCCACATGCTTACCACTCCACTCAGAATTATTCCATCTCACCTGCTAATTGAGTCTTAATAGTTAAATCAAAGTGATGTAAAGGCGACCCATATGTTTTAATTAAAAATATAAATAAATAAAAAAAAGTTGCCATGACAAATATAATTACAGTGAAAAAAATAGGATGAAAAACCAGAAGCATTTTGTCTGCTTTTATTTCATCTGCCTCTTGACTAAGCAAACCCATGTATAAGCACATGTTACAGAAAACTTTGACAAATGAACTGAGTGATCTTGTTGCTTCTTCTTTGCCATCAAAATCATCACTGATTGCCTGAATCTTTCTAGAAGAAAAGGCGGTTTTGAAGTAGAGAATCAAAGAAGGGTTTCGTGTCAGCTGCGGCACAGGAAGCCAATCTTTCTAGAAGAAAAGGCAGTGTTCACAAAGTTAATTATTAAGAGAAGCAATGAAGTCCCAAATTATTATTCCCCAGAATAGTATTGTTTGGGGCTGTTGAAAATCACGACCGAATTTAAAGCTTGCGAAGAGATTGCAGCCGGGATTGGAGGAGTTCACGGGCGGGGTTGTTGGAAATCTCGGCTTGGTGTTGTAAGAGAATGAGTTGCGGCCGAAATCTTGAAAGGGACCTGCCAGAAGGAAGAGGAGTCTCAAATAGCAAAAGATGTACCTTGGCAACGTCTTGAATAGGGACGACCCCCAACCAGTGATACTTTTGGGTATCCTCAGAACCGTGGAGAAAGTGGAGAAAGTTGAGCAAAACAGCTCAGCTTGCATTGAGAGTGTTAGACAGCAGGAGCGGCCAAAGACATGTGGCTGAATGGTTTGCATGGCCAAAGCTAATTATATTATATGTATAAATGCAAGTGGAGCTTTAGGTTGGAGAAAGTGTGCGGCTGAAGCTCCCAACTTTAAGTCCTCCATTCATGCTTTATGATAAGGTAATATAATATCATCTATATTATATATATATATGCTAAAGCATTGTTAGAATGATTTGGCTGGAACCTTTTGTCCTATTATATATATAATAGGTAGATGAATGAGCAAAGTATGGTTGGGATCTCTTGATTATCTGCCTATTCGGTTGAAAAGCTGCGACTGAAGAAAATTGGGCTGAAGGTTTTTGGAGTCCACCATATATATATATAAATGTGCGGCCGAAGGGATGTCTGTTCAAAGCCTTCCTCATTCTATTGTATGCTTTTATACATATATATATATATAAAAGAAAGCAAATGCAAAGGTGCGGCTGGAGCAAATTGTGGGCCGGAAAGTTCTTTGTCTTGTTTTATTATATATATATAATTAATTAATTAATCAAAGCCTAATGCCATATGCTGCCAACGCCAGACCAACATACCAAGATGGCTTCATGTGATATCTAATAAAAGGCTAAGAGGTCTGGTTGAGTGGGGAACCCATGCGGTGGACACAGTTGGAAATAAACAAATATATGCATATAAAATTCAAGGGCAAAGCTAAGGCCTTTAAGGACTAGCGGCCAGCACATGGCTCAGATGAAGATCAGCCAACAATTATTGGAATATGCAGCTATCAACCATGCAGCCGATATCCAAATATTTGGAGTTCACATACCACTTAACGTTGGTGGGAGTCTTAACCAAGTCAGAAGCTCCAAGTGCACAACTTCTCACCAATGTCAAATCAAGTCCAAAGCTCAGCCTACGAAACTAAGTTCAAAAGTTCCAGTAAAAGTTTCCCTGCAAGTGGTGGAGTTTAAAGACAGGAAGGATTAAGTGTCAACTACCAAGATTCATTGCACCTTATATCGAGGGGAGAGTTTTCACAATCCCAATGACATTTTGGGCAGTTCATGCCTAGAGCTCCGGAAGATATATTGGACGGATTTTCAAGACAGAGTTAGTTGTGGACATTTAATGGCCAAATCCTGTGAGTTGAAGGAAGCTCTATAAATTGGTCGTCAGAAGAAGAGAAGAGGACCTCCGACTAAACACACAAATCTATCTTTTTATCCTGTACTTTTCAATTCATAGTCTAAGATTTTATCTTTCAAGTTCTTCAGATTATCCAAGTTCTTCGTTTTCCTAGTGCAAGCTTACTTTCTTGCAATTTAATTTCAATTGTCTTTACATTCAAATTTAATTCAAGTCTTTATTGCTTTAATCTATTTTATCGCATTTACATTTCTATCATTTCGTTTACTGCATTTACGTTTCTCGCACTTAGATTTTTGTCATTTCGTTTACTGCATTTACGTTCACTGCACTTATCACAAAAATCCTAAAAATAGTCATACAAAGCTCAATCATCCTTGACCTCAAGGAAGAAAAAGAACCTAGGCCAAAAGGAGGTTCCTTGCTTGGCCGATCAATCGTTTGATTAAAAGTCAGAAGCGCAAACACACTCACACGATCTTTCCATCCAAGCCATCAAGTGGCTTGGTGGTGGCACGCCTACGCACCTCAAGAGAAGAAGGACCAAAAAACTCCTTCCATCGGCCTACCCGGCCGAAAAGAGGGAAACAAGTATAGATGAAGAGGCTTCAAGCTTCAAGGGTTTTGAAGACCTTTAGCAAATAGATAAGCAAAAACCTGCATGTTATGTTTGTCTAAGACCAACCCAACATCAACAACCCCAGCATCAGTCTTGGGATCTGAAAAGGAGATAGCTCTAGTTCTATCTATGGAAACAATCTCAACCTTCTTTGGTCTTCCCCATCCAAAATCAGTCTCATAAACACCAAACCGATGTGAACCGGCAAGCATAAGCATTCTCTCACTAGTCACAACAAACATTCTTGAAACCCAATTCTCTGCCCCATCCAACACCCCCTTCTCCAAACTCTTTATAGCTTCACTGATTGCATTCACAGCCACAACCAACCATCTTCTCCAAACAAGGCTTTGTTTCGGCAACTGTTGTACGTCCCGTTATGCAGTTCCCAAAATAGTTTGGAGATACAGGAGGATCCAAGCGAGACCTGCAATCCACGTTAAAAGCCAGATGTGTTTGGTCACTGTTTATTTCCTCTGCCTTGACTACACAAACCCATGTATAGGCACATGCTAGAGTGAAAGTTGACATATGAACTGAACGAATATCTTGTTGTTTCTGCTATGCCAATTTAGCCTTCAACAATTGCCTCAGTGTTTCCATACTGTTCCTGTGAATTCAAAGGTGCCTCGGATAGAGCCCGGTGAGGGTTTCCTCTCCCAAAACATTAAGCTTCGATTGTTGGGACCGTCCTTATTTCGATAGGAGTTTGAGTAGAGTGCTCCGAGCTGAGCTGGATCATAATGACCCTTCTGTCATAGAATTGTTTCAGCAGATCAGGTAGCACTGAATTAGATTGATCATCATGTTTGCAAATGTGAGCCCAAGATTTCACAAACAAAGTTGAAGTCTTGCCATCTAAGATTGCGTGGTGCATGGAAGTTCCAATGGAAAAGCCACAGTTGGGAAAGACAGTGATTTGCAATGCTACCATTGCAGCTTGTTCATGAGAAGCTCCCAACTGGGGTACAAGAGGATGGTACTCTGTGGCTTCAACAAAGTCACCACTTGAAAGATGGTAGAAGTCAGCATTAGACTCTGCTATCGTGAGTGAAACGGCATCACCTTGGACATAGCTAAGAACGGGCTTTTTGGAGTCTTGAGGCCAAGTGAGGTTTCCTGCCATAGGTAGAAAGTGCTGGAGGGAGTTAGAGAGTGAGGCTTTGAGTTTTGGGACACGTATGGAATCAAAGAAGAGATGTGTTGCAGAGTAATTAGGCATTTGGTAGAAATAAAGGCGCTGGACAAGCCCAAACCTTAACCAACAGATGTCGAAGAAGGTAAGGGGAAGGGAGCTTGGGGAAGCGAATGCCCCGGGTGAGGGTGAAGGAGGAGGAGCCACCTTGCAAACTTCAACTACTTTAATTGAGCTTGGGTTTGCCATTGCCAATTGGAGATGGAAGTTAGAAGGTTGAGGCTGTTGTGATCCTTTTGTCACTGGTAGTTGATATGGAGTCTGTCCAAGTGCTTAGTTTGTAAACCATTTTCATATTTCAAAAAGTGTGCGGTCACCAAATCTTGCGTCCTCTTCCATAAAAATTCATATGATTTCTTCTTGTAATTAAATGACATAAAATAAAAGATTGCATGATATGCCTGGGAACATTACATATATTTATGATGAGAATATTCCACTATGCTACATCCATTTTGAAGACGACGGAATATTTCACTATAATCATTGAAAACATACAAGTAGTATTTATCACTCAATTTCCCAAAGACCCAGAGGGAATGCTAGCAATCTTTTCTCTAAGGGGGCATTTGGTATCCTATTCAAATAGGGAACTCAAAAACTTTGATTTTTCTTAAAAACAAGGAGTTCTTAAATCTATTTTTAAGATTCAAAAACTTGTTTGGTATGCAACTTGAAAACTGTTTTCAAATCTTAAAAATTTGAGAACTTGTGGGTTGTTAGAAAAAAAAACTTAAAAAACATATATTTTTTGTTTAGTTGTTCTTGAGTTTGAGTTTTTAAAAATAGGGCTACCATACAAGTTTTCTTTGTTTTGGACTCAAATTATGTTTTTGAGTTTAAAAAGTTGGATTCAAGTTGAATACCAAACAGGCCCTAACCTTCTCTTTTGGACCTTCTCCATTCTCCTCATGACTTGTGTCAATTTCCTTACACTTAAAATAATGTCATTAATGCATCATACAAAATACCTTTTGTTTTCCAAGTTTACCCTTATTAAATGTATTAACTTTTTGGGCAAACAACCGAAAACCCTTCGAACTATTTCGACTGTCGAACTTCACACCCTAAATTATTTTTTTAGCCGATTTAGACCTCGAACTATTTTAAATGGTCAATTAAGCACCTCTCATTAAGTTTTTAGACTTCCATCCAATTTTCTGTTAATTATATAGGTAAGTTTGTCATTTTACAAGGACAATACCAAAAAATAATAAAGAAAATGTAAAATCATGATTTCTTCTCTCTTTCTCTTTCTTTATTCTTTTTCCTTTTTCGTCCTCTCTCTCTCTCTCTCTCTCTCTCTCTCTCTCTCTCTCTCTCTCTCTCTCATTTTTCCTTCTTATTCTTCTCTCCCTCTCTCTTTCTTTCAAGAATCTAATTCAAAGCAGGCGTTTTCTTCTCCCCCAAGTGCACAACGCCTTCTATGCAACACAGCTGCACAGATATGAAAATCCATTCTAACACCGCCTCCCTCCCCTTCCTCATTCGCAAGTAACAAAAATAAGCAAAATAAATTCATAGCCAAACCAAATCAATGGACACTTAGCCAACACCCGCAGTCAAATAAAAACAACCCAATCACCCATAAAAATCATCTAGTCTCTGAATACCCAAACACTGTGAATGCAATCCCTAAATCCCATTGACCCAATCAAGAACAAGTAGGTGGCAATGAAGATGAAAACATATCTTGATTCTGATTATATGTTTATTTACACGGACCAACCATTGGCATTCACTCGAAAACCCTTGTGGATGTGGGATTGCAGATAGAGAGTCTTGGGAGGAAGGGGCTGGGGAAGACGTTGATTGCCTTCCCTTTTTTTTTATTTTTTTTATTTTTAATTTTTATGAAAGTTTTGTAGTTTTAACAATTTAATTATTTTAAACTTAAAAAAATTAAATTTTAATTAAACAATGAATCACGTGCCTAACATGTGACATTTAGGCGGAAAATTGAATGAAAACTAACGACAAAGGCTAAATTGACCATTTAAAATAATCTAAGGGCTAAATTGATTGAACAAATAATTCAGGGTGCTAAATTCGACAGTCAAAATAGTTTAGGGTTGTTTTCTGCAGTGTACCCTAACTTTTTTGTTTTAATTTACAACAAGCTAGTCTTTAAATATATATATAAATTAAATAAATAAAAAACGTCAGTATTTTTTTGTTGAAAAAAAAAGTCTTCTGTTTTCTCTAGAGAAATGAAAATCCTATTTTCTCTTTGTTTCTATTGGTCGTTGACAAATGGCTATGTAAACATCCCATATGCAGCTTCCGCCTTTAGACAAGTTTGACTGTTTTAGTGCAAAAGAATCATCCTTCGAGCATGGTTAACTATCTATCAATAGTGGTCTTAATTATTTTGTGTTTAAAAAACAGACATTCTCTCTTGAAAAGAAAAACATACATTTTTTTTCCCAAAAAAACTGACGTTTGTTCTTATTTAATTTTTTAACAAGTTGGTACAATAGTGACAAAAAAGAGAAAGATAAATGAGGAAACAAAAAAGCCAATACATTTAATAAGGGTAAATTTGACAAATAAAAAGTAGCTAATGTGATGCATTAATGACATTGTTTTAAGTGTAAAGAAATCGACTACACATGTCATGAGGAAAAAGGAGAAGATCCAAAAGAGAATGTTAGAGAGAAGTTTGCTAGCATTCCCCAAAACGGAAGTAAACAAGCTCACGCACTCACAATAAGAGAAAAACAAAATACAAAGCAAAGAACAATTTCATAGAATTTCCTTCTCTCTGTCTGAATGGCTTCTTGCTATTTTCTTTCCCAATTCTCCTTTTTTTATTTTGCCGAGCTGCTACTCCTTTCAAAGCGAAAGGATGAGTGGCTCTTCAGAGCCTCCACAATCATGCTCTCTATTTTTTAGTTAAAATTTAGCTAAAAACACTATAAAGCTATGTTAGGAGCTCTCTATAAAATTTCAACTCCAACCATACTCCCTAGTTTAAAGAGTCATAAATGTTTTTAATAAATTTTAATTCAATTTTTGAATAAAGTATAGACACAAAAGTAATAATAAAAAATAGTTGGGATTAAATAAATGCTTAAAATAATATTAAATATATAAACATTTAATTATAGTGAGCCATTAGGAGTACTTTCTCTCTCCTCAGATTTAGGAGCTCTTAGAGGTCTCCATATTTTAGGAGCTGGATGGAAAGCATGATTGGAGGTGGGTTTTTTCAATTCCTCCCTAAATTTTAACTAAGGAGGTTGTTTAAGAAGCCCCCTTGTGAATGCTCTCAAAGAAGCCAACGGGTGGAGGCATCCAATCAAGTAAGAAGACCTGCCATCTTTGCTAGCCTTTGTCCCCCGCGTGATGGTGCCAATTTCTGCCAATCAACCAAATATAAAGCTGCCGACAGCAACTTTGCATGTGAGTGCATTAGTGAGTCAAATAGTCAACAGAGAATATTTAAATCAAGATTGTTTAAATAGCATTAAAGAGCGGTCACGCAGGCCACATGCTGACAAACTCCTCCACTGAAAATTATTCCCGTCGCATATGTTTTGGGGTGAAATCTCAACTTTCTTCATGGAATTAGAGCAAGGCTTCACGTGTTGAGCCCAACGGCCACACGTGTTGGGCCCAACGGCCACACGTGCTCCCACGTCACCCAATATGTGTTGTCCACGTGTTAGGCTTCAAAGTTTGCCACACGTGCGAGGGCGTGTTGAGAGTATTTGTCCTACATTAAAAAGTTAATGGACCAAGCCTGAATTTATAAGAAGTTGGGCTGCTCCCTCCATAGCCAATTATTTTGGGGTGGAACCTCAACTTTCTTCACTAAATAGTTTATTATTTATAGATAGTTCGTGCTAATTGAATCTTAAGTGTTATCCAAAGTTTTCATGGCAGCCCATCTTTTCTTTCTCTTCCTTTTGTTCTGGCTTCTCCTCCATTTCTTCAATACTACAAACAATTATCTCAAGGCATGAGAATCAAAACTTCTTTTGTTCAAAATAATAAACCTGAACAATACGTGCGGCATTGGTTTGTAATAAAACTTGGCATAATGAGTCGTCAACTACTCCTTTATTCATTGAGAATTGGATACGGAGACAAGCGAATCAGAGTCGCACATGTTGTTGAAGCTTGTTCTTCGCTAAATTGACTTGCACTCAAGTTCGAGCTCCTTTTTCATAAATTAGATTAAGTTATAATCATTTATACTATCGTCTATATCAAAGAAATAAAAAATGAGAAACAGTTGTTCTAAGGCTCTTCCTTTTGTAGTTGTAATTTGGCCTGTCCAATATCCGCTGGTCCAATAAGTTTCAGAACCATTCCAGAGTAACCAAAAACTTGTTCCATTTTGTTGTAGCTCTAAATAGAAGAGGCCGGGTGCTGGATCACTTGAAGTTCTCCATGGCGTAAGAATTAGTTTTTCCTTGGTAAGCTTATTATATCCAAGCCTTGCACCCTGCAGCCAAGTATCTGTTGGGAAATCAAAACTCTGCCATATTACAGCGGATGGATCAGATGCATCTCTTAGAACAAAGTTCCCACTATCAAGAAGCATTCCTACAGTGGAATTAGCAATCTCTGATGTTGAATTAGTGGACCATATTGGAAGTTTGGACGATCCATGTAAGATTAAGTTTCCATTAGCATGGAGTTCCAATGTTGAAGAAATTGGATCAGAAACAGGCTGATTTATGTTAGCCACCCAAACTGTTGGAATGTAATCCTTCAGCTGCTTTCTTGAAGCCGAAGTCACCAAGCTCTATTTCTATTCTTTTATGTCTATTTTATTTGTGATGTAATTAGAACCATTCGATCATAGTCCAGGTGGATTCTCTAGCTTAGATTTGGAATGACAAGTGTAAGCACCTCATAGGGTAACAGCTGTAATTCGGTTAGAGAAGAATCTCCTTTCTCTCTCCTCTACCGAGCACACTATGTAAGTTGACTGTTTGTGAAAATGCAATACAACAGTTCCTTCTCATTTTCTCTCTTCCTCTCTGCAAAATCTCCATCTGCATAAGGCTAAAATATACAAACAACCTAAAATACTAACATGGCCTCAGAGCCAGGTTCGGTTGGTTGCTGGGCGTGAATCTGTGAAAACTTGAAAGCTGGTGTTTGGTTGAGCTGAAATCGAGCTCACTCAACATTCCAAGAGGCGCAACTATTTGAATCCAATGTCTAATATGGCAGGGTCAAGCACTGAGCTTCGCACGCCAGTTTTCAATGGAGAAAACTATGAGTTTTGGAGCATTCGAATGAAAACCATTTTGAAATCTCATGGATTGTGGGATTTGGTTGTAAATGGTTTTGATGCTTCAGATCCAAAGAAGGGAAAGGAAAAAGAAGAAGGATCTAAGGCTGCTGAAGTGGAGAAGTCTACGAAGGCTGAGATTTTGATGAAGGATGCTCGTGCACTTGGATTAATCCAAAGTGCAGTCTCAGACCAAATCTTCCCCAGAATAGTGAATGAAGAAACCTCAAAGGGTGCTTGGGATATTCTAAAGCAGGAGTTTAGAGGCGATAAACAGGTAAGAAGTGTTAAGTTGCAAGGTCTACGTAGAGAGTTTGAATATACTCGTATGAAGGATAGTGAACCATTGTCTGTTTATGTCGCTAAACTATTTGATTTAATTAATCAAATGAAAAGTTATGGGGAAGAGTTGCTTAGAGAAAGAGTTGTGCAGAAATTGCTGATAAGCTTGCCTAGATCGTATGATTCTATATGCTCTGTGATTGAGCATTCTAAGGATCTTGACACTCTTGAAGTTCAAGAAGTGGTTGCATCTCTGAAGAACTTTGAGCTCAGACTTGATAGGCATACTGAAAACTCCACAGAGAAGGCTTTCACTAGCCTAAACATAGAGAGTAAAATCTCTAAGAATGGAGGTTCTTCTGGAAATAACAAATCTCAGAAGAACTGGAAGTCAAATGGGAAGAATTGGAATAACAAGTCTAATTCTACTCCCAAACCAAATGCATCAAATGAAGGAACCAAAACACCCTGCAAACATTGTGAGAAACTGCACTATGGCAAGTGCTGGTTTGAAGGAAAACCAAAATGCAAAGGGTGTGGAAAGTTTGGACACATACTCAGAGATTGCCATGGAAATCAATCTGTACAGAAGGTGAATTATGCCAATCAGATTGAGGAAACTGGAACTCTGTTTTATGCATACAATGTTGTGATAGGTGTAAAAATGAACAATTCATGGTATGTGGACAGTGGTTGTAGTAACCACATGACTGGAGATGAAAGGCTATTGGTGGATATTCGAAGGAATGTAAATTCCAAGGTGAAAATGGGGACTGGAGAGACAGTCCAAGTTGCAGGGAAATGCACACTTGTGATAGAAACCAAAGTGGGCAGAAAGCACATTCAAGAAGTGATGTTGGTGCCTGGATTAGAAGAAAATTTGCTCAATGTTGGGCAGATGATGGAGCATGGATATCGCTTGGTGTTTGGAAAGGGAATGGTGGCAATTTTCGATGATTGGTCACTGCAAAATCCTATTGCTAAAGTTCAAATGACTAGCAACAGGTGCTTTCCTCTCACAATGGTGCCAGCTACTCAGTTAGTGCTAAGAGCAAGTGTGACACACAGCTTGCAAACTTGGCACAAGAGACTGGGGCATCTTAATGATCAAAGCATTAGGCTACTTGAAACTCAAGACATGGTTCTTGGCTTGCCTAGCTTGGAAAAGGATCTTGAGGTTTGTGAAGGCTGCAAGCTAGGAAAGCAACATAGAGACTCATTCCCTGAAAAATCAACTTGGAGAGCTCAGTTTCCACTAGAGTTGGTACACACAGACATCTGTGGACCAATGCAGATTGCATCTATGTCAGAAAACAAGTATTTTCTGTTATTCATAGACGACTGTACAAGAATGGCTTGGGTCTACTTTCTTAGAAATAAATCAAATGCTTTTGAATGCTTCAAGAAATTCAAGGCTATGACAGAATTGCAAAGTGGATATAAGGTGAAATGCTTAAGAAGTGACAGAGGTGGAGAATTCATGTCAAATGAATTCCATGAATATTGCAGTAATGTTGGAATACAAAGGCAGCTGACAGTAGCATATTCTCCTCAGCAAAATGGAGTAGCTGAGAGAAAGAATAGGACTGTGATAGAGATGGCAAAGTCTATGCTACACGAAAAGGGTCTTCCTTATGAGTTTTGGGCAGAAGCTGTTAATACTGCAGTATATCTACTCAACAGGTGTCCTTCTAAGTCTCTTAAGAAAGTGACACCATTTGAGGCTTACACTAGTAGAAAACCAGGTATTGCACACTTGAAAGTGTTTGGATCTATATGTCATGTGCTTATTCCTTCAGCATTAAGACACAAGTTGGAAGAAAATAGTCACAAATGTATTTTTGTGGGCTATGGACTCTGTGAAAAGGGTTACCGATTATATGATCCTAGAACTAGAAAGATTATCTTGTCTAGAGATGTTTATTTTGATGAAGATATATCATGGAAATGGGAGAATACTAATAACGCAGAGTTGAGAATGCCTGTGCAAACTGAAAACCAAAGTAATGCAGAATCTGAACAGATGGTATCTGATGAACCAACTCAGTTCTTGGATACTCAAATGCAAGTCGAAGAAGATATTATACCTCAAGAGGAAGAAATACTTGACAGATCTCAAGTGTTTGATCACACACCTCACAAGTGGAGGAGCATTAATGAAATCATGGCACAATGTAACATGTGCATTGTGGAACCCGACAACTTTGAAGAATCTGACTTGGATGAATCATGGAGAAATGCAATGAAGGCTGAATTAGAGATGATTGAGAAGAACAATACATGGGAATTGGTTGACAGACCATTTGACAAACCAGTAATTGATGTCAAGTGGGTATACAAGGTCAAACTTAATCTAGATGGCACTGTGCAGAAGAATAAGGCTAGACTGGTGGCTAAAGGCTATTCACAAAAGCCCGGGATTGATTACAATGAAACATTTTCACCAGTGGCAAGGCTTGACACCATTAGAACTTTGATTGCCCTTGCTGCACAAAAGGAATGGAGCTTGTATCAACTAGATGTGAAGTCTGCCTTTCTCAATGGCATTCTAAAGGAGGAAGTCTATGTTGAACAGCCACAAGGCTATGTTCAAGAGAATACAAAAATCAAAGTGTACAAGTTGAACAAGGCTCTATATGGACTTAAACAAGCCCCAAGAGCTTGGTATGATGAGATAGATGTCTACTTCAACAATGCAGGATTCAAAAAGAGTTCTAGTGAAGCTACTCTCTATGTCAAAACTAATGACACTTCAGGTATTATTATTGTCTCACTTTATGTAGATGATATTATATATACTGGTAGTTGTCCCAAATTGCTAAAAGAGTTTAAGCAGGATATGATGCAACACTATGAGATGACAGACTTGGGGTTGTTGCATCACTTTCTTGGCATGGGAGTGATACAAACAGAGAGGCACATCTTTATTCATCAAAAGAAATATGCACTGAAACTTCTTGAGAAGTTTGGAATGAAAGACTGCAAGTCAATGGCACACTTGTGGTGAATGAGAAACTGTGCAAAGAAGATGGAAGTGAAGCAGCAAGTGAGAGTGAATATCGACAAATAGTAGGGAGCTTACTCTATTTGACTGCCACAAGACCAGATGAAATGTTTGCATCTAGCCTGCTTGCTAGATTCATGCACAATCCCACAAAGAAACATATGGGAACTGCCAAAAGAGTGCTGAGAAACATACAAGGCACTGCTGATTTTGGCATTGAGTTTGTGAAAGGGAAAACAACTACTCTAATAGGGTACTATGATAGTGATTGGGCAGGAAGTGAGGATGATATGAGAAGCACCTCAGGATACGCCTTCACACTAGGCTCAAGCATGTTTTCGTGGGCTTCCATCAAGCAAAACACAGTGGCTTTGTCCACAGCAGAAGCTGAGTATGTGAGTGCTGCAGAAGCAACTTCACAGGCTAAGTGACTAAGGTTTGTGCTTGAAGATTTTGGTGAAGAATAGGTAGAAGGTACACCAATCCTATGTGATAACACCTCTGCTATTGCAATGGCAAGAAATCCTGTTCATCACTAGAAAACCAGACATATCAGTTGGAAATTTCACTTCATCAGGGAAGCTATTCAAGCAAAAGAAATTGAGCTAATCTACTGCAAGACAGAAGATCAAATAGCAGATATTTTGACCAAGGCTCTGCCTAAGGATCGTTTTGTTAGTCTAAGAGACCTTCTTGGTGTGAAATCAGCTAAAGGATTAGAAGGGAGTGTTGGAATGTAATCCTTCAGCTGCTTTCTTGAAGCCGAAGTCACCAAGCTCTATTTCTATTCTTTTATGTTTATTTTATTTGTGATGTAATTAGAACCATTGGATCATAGTCCAGGTGGATTCTCTAGCTTAGATTTGGAATGACAAGTGTAAGCACCTCATAGGGTAACAGCTGTAATTTGGTTAGAGAAGAATCTCTTTTCTCTCTCCTCTACCGAGCACACTATTTAAGCTGACTGTTTGTGAAAATGCAATACAACAGTTCCTTCTCATTTTCTCTCTTCCTCTCTGCAAAATCTCCATCTGCATAAGGCTAAAATATACAAACAACCTAAAATACTAACACAAACTACTGTTTGATGTCGTAGGTTTTTGTACCATATGCCTATGTAATAGTTTTGAGAGTTACCTGGTGTGAAGAAACCCAGCTCAAATATATGCCACCTGTAGAGGTGATTGTCTGGTTTCCTGAAAGAGATTGGCCTGGGGAGAAGATGCTGGACGCCATAGAGATGTACTTGCCGAAGGTACAGCATAGTAGAAGCATAATAGACTGAGAAATAAAGATTTTGCTCTAAGCTTGGTGATATCAAAGCTCTGGACTTATTCTGTTTTTTGTTCCCTTCACAATTGCCAGCAAAGCTAGATATTACTCTATTACAAAGAATTATTGTTAAACTTCAATAATGGAGAAAGGATCCACAAGGTCTGCAAATCAGCAAATGATCACTGGCACTTCACAAGCATGCATAAAATACTCTTTGTCACTAATGAGGATGCTGCAAGCAACACGCAAGAAGCACAAGTGGTGCCACTGACTATATTTTCTTTGTTGATTTGCTTTGGTAGCAAACAAGCCACTTAAATAAAAACGAGTACAACAAAACAATAACTCTTAAATAAAACAAGTACAACAACACTGAAACTAAAATTGAGTACAACATGAACATTAAACTCGAGGTCAGAAATTCATGTCAGGAGGGGAATGTTAGACCATATGTAAAAATTCAGTTTAAAAAAAATACCATATGAAAGAAATAGACTTGGTATAAAATCGGGACACTAGGAGATAAATTGAAGGTGTTGTGTTCATTGGCATAGAAGTTTTCTTTTAAATTTCTATTCTACAATTCTAAACATATAGAGAATGGCAAATAACTAAACAAAATTTATAGAAAGAGCTCCTAGGATCGACCAACAATTTTACTGAGATGAGGCACTCGAAAAAAACAACATATGTGTAAAAATCTGAACAAAATAATAAAATATGAGAGGGGGCCTCGGCCCACCCAGTCCTCAAGTGCTCGATGAAAGTCCTATGTGGGCTTGCCTTGCGCAGGGCCTAGTTGTTGCGCACGTGCAAGGTTAAATTGATATGAAAATATTCATATTGAATATTGATTGATTGAGTTTATAATTGATTGATGTTGCTGATTTTGAATATTGATTGAATTTGGAATGATCAAGCTAATCCAACGGCCAAAAATAAGTCTTCACCAAAGGACCTTCTATAGTAGTCCTCATTATAGAATGACTCGCATGAGCAACTTGAAAAGACACTATTTTGAACAGAAAAATTGTTGAGGTTACAGATGCAAACACAATAAGTAGAGACAACAACTGCAATTAAGACATAACATCATATCGAGTATATATTTTGCAACTGTGCAAGACATTAAGAAAATGAAGCGCGAGAGAGCGAATCAAGACGAGCTTGAGCAAGGATTCTTTAAATAATCACGTCGCAGAATCTGTTTACATTTGCGCCAGCCACCCACACAATATGCATTCACTTCCTTCTGGAGTTCATCGTAAGAGAAATATTTCTAAAGTCTAGTGTCATTGTAAAGCCTCTTGAAGAAACCCAACATCTCCTTCCTGCTCCAAATCTTTGCTATGATTCCTTTCTCAACCAAAAAGTCTACATCTTTTGTTGATTTGATAAGGTTATCCAAGAGCACCAGAAAAGAGGTGATTTGATATCCAAGGCGCGGCTGACATGACATTGTTCATACACAATGAGGTTTCCGAAGAGAGATTCCCTATTCTCATCAAACACTATTATTGGTGGGATTTCCATGACTCCGTTTTCGAAAGTTATGTTGAGCATGGTATCGCCTTCATTTCCACATTTGAATTCACCCCAACTTTGCGAAGCTCTGTTGCGGAGAGAATCGCGTCTGAATCTCTCGTGCTTTCATCCGACTGGCTTTCCGGGTACAATCCAAGGAAAGAGTTTCGTGTGAAGTCAAGTAAATGCCTGTGTTTCACTGTTCCACTAGGCTTTGGAGATAGCCCCCCAGTGTAGGCATAAAAAGTACTGTTAATAAGCCCTAGTAGGGAAGACGTTCCGATTCACATGTGAGCTCAAATGAACAATCAAGAACTCTCCAAGGAAGTTGGTTTTCAAGTAGAAGCAGATCATTTATGACTGCTAAAGGCATCCATGATGTAGAAAACAGACCATCTTCGTTGTCCACGGTCACCTCGTCGACAAACCTGCGGAGGAATTCACTAATAAAGCAACCATCAATTACCATCATTTCAAGAAATTCGTCATTGCTGATATGAAAATTTTCTTCATAACAATCTTGACAAGCTTGTTGTATAGGTCTAATGGCTTTGACAAGAGACTCCATATCCGTTTCGGGAGTTGGTTTTCAGTCAAGGAGACAATGCAAGTACCATAGCTTAACTTCTTCCATGGCTTGAAGGTTTTCGTTTCCATGGTGTAGGGGCCCAATTGAAACAACGATTGGAACAAAAGCTTTTTCATTTTGCTTGCGTAGTACACCAGGGATCCTATATATGCAACGATGAACTGAAAATGGATCCGAGGCCTGGTTAACCTTTTCTTGAATCGAGGATGATAACAATTCATCTTCATCTCTATTTACATTATTATCATCATTTTCTGTCGGCACAGGTCCTTCCTCCTGATCATTCTCAGATTCGATCACGGAGTGGTCACTTGTATTGTTATCTGTTGTCATGGACTCCTCTTATAATTCCAAATTAGTCGAAATCTGGTTTTGATAGGAGAAAATTGAAATTAATTATCACACCCACATGTCAATAAACTACAAAAATTTGAACCGGTAATTAAGAATTTTGCAAAATCTAATTAATTTGAGTTTTGAAAAAATTAATATGCCACTAATAGTGTGGAAATGAAGGTGTCATGGGGTTCAAACGTGAGACTATTTGCTTGCAAGTCAATGTCTTTTTTCACTGGGCTAGACCCCATTGGCTCCCCATGTCTGGGAAAAGGGAAATAGTAGATTCATTTTCCATGTTTGGTAATGCCAAAAAAGTAATTAGGAAATACCAATTTACTTCATTACCAATATTTGGTTTGTATAGGAATGGAAACAAACCTTGTTTAGTTTTTCAATTATTATACCCCTCAATTAGAAAAAATGTAATCAATAATGCTTGCTTTGGTAACTTTAATTGTTAACAGGGACATATTTGTAATATAAAAAAATGTAATTAATGCTTATCTTGGTTTCACATAGGAGGGGGAAATGAAACAGAGGGCGGAGGAAAGGTTTCATTTTCTCATGAGCCAGGAAACCTTTTCCATATCCACCAAACATTGATTTCCTTTTACGAAGTCCTTTTTCTCATGAATCAAACCCATCTAGGCCCTGTTTGGTTCACGGAACGGATTTGAGGGGAAATCACTTGCCATGTCATTTCCCAAGGAATGAGAAATGGAAGATTCATTTCCCACGTTTGGTAATGCCGGGAAAGTAACCGAGAGATTTCACTTTGTTTCATTTCCCATGTTTGTTTTGAGTAGGAATGAAAAGCAAAGTTTGTATAATTTTTCAATTATACCCATATTAAATCAAATAAAAAATAATGCATTTAATGATACATTGTAATTCAAAATTGTTAATGGGGACAAAATAGTCATAAAAATGTGCATTGAATGTTGGCTCATTTTCCCAAACTTTCTTATGAAGAGAGAAAACAAAACCCAAGTTAAGAGGAGGGCTTCACTTCCCCCCTACTTTCCCATGTGCCAGGCAACCATTTCCCATGCCTGGACTTACCAAACATGGAAAATCAATTGATTTCCCATCCCCAAGCCTCCTTTCTCATTAACCAAATTGGGCCCTAAAGAATAAATCAAAACAAAACAAACTCAAATACCAAATATTCCTTGGTATTATTTCATAAATCAACAACGAATACAAAAGGTAAGCTTTGTATACGTTATAACAACTACAAGTATTTACATGTCAAAGTTGCAAAGGTTCAATGTTTTTGTTTTCTAAAAGGGTCAGAAGGGTCGAAACATTAAGAATATGAAATATATATATACTATATTTTGGTTGAAACCAAACTTGGGAGTGCTTCCTGAAAAGAACTTGGGAGTGCTTCCTGACAAAGCACATAGCATGTGCTTCTTCAGAAAGCGCTTCTAAACTTTTTTGTCAAATGCTGTCAAAAGCGTTTTTAGTTGTCAAAAAACTCTTTTATCCTTTTTAGGAACACTCCCAAACAATATTGAATTAGCACCGATAAAAAATGACCTAAAATGAAGCTTCATAGACATATATGGCTCACGCCAGGAGCTTGCGCAGAAAGAGTTCCAATCTGTTTAATATCCGATTATTCTAATTTGGTTACAAAATAATTTAAACACGAAAAAAAGTCTCTAATTGAATTGACAGTTTTGAATGACAAAATAAAGTCTCTATATTGCTAAATTTAACCCTTAGAAAGAAAAACAAAACAAAAAACAGTGAAGGAACTGACATCATATATAGTTAAAAGAGAAGCAGTTGCTTACATGGCTATATAAGGTTTAAAGTTTGAGCCCAATTTGTTGTAGAAATTTAAACAGATGGTGATCGAAGTTTGATTCCATCTATATGCTTTAGATCCTCTGCAGTCCTGCTTTCATTAATCTAATTACATCATCGCCGGAGGTCTTTTTTTATTGGGAAAAGAATCTCACGAGACGTCCTTGGACTTGGATTAATCTAGGTCTTTTTTTATTCTTGCATATTTTTTTATTGTAATTATTTTGCAGCCTCTTGCAGTAAACAAAACCGGTACGCAAACAACCGAACTCTTCACACTGGCCAAACCTAACCGATCCGAGGTTGTGGAAAATAAAATATTAAAAAAATCATATGATATACTTGAGCTAAACCCATGGGTTCAGACCTAACTACTGTAATTATTATTAGTGAGGTCTTTATTTATCTGTTTTTTTTGTTTTTTTGTAGTGCATAATTGGTTATAGTGTTTGTTTTGTTTCAGCATTATTTATTATATTTTACCACAACAAAAATACATTGTTTATTACAATTGGGTCGGAGACTTTTGAGGGGAGTACCATACTTGAACGTTATGGAAATATTACACTGTACACACATAAAGGTGTGTATAAAAATGATTAAAAGAAAAGAAAAAGGTGCTAACGGGGTCTAGCCTGGTGGAAAATAGTTTTGACTTGTAGATAAGTGCTAACGACGTTGTTTTGGCTCAGGTTTAATTATAAAAAAAAGAACAACCTCTGTTTTAACAGAGGCAGGCAGCCCGACAATTTCCTCCCCTCTCCCAAATGAGTTTTAGCTCATTTCTGTACCCATAAACTAATGTACTCAACATATGCCAACCAATATATATGTTTAGGTATAGTACCGTGTTTATTGATTTTGTAGGACACAGTTAGATATCTAAATGGTTTTTGATTTGTCTAATTTTTAAAAAAGATGATCTATGAATGAAGACTTCAAAAAAGTTGGTTTCGATCATTAGAAATTTTTTTGTAGGTCTGCTTGGTCAATCTGCTTTGGTGCAAATTCTTGGTGCTTTTTGAAGCTTCATTTTGGTGTGCTGTTTGGCTAATTTCATTCTTATTTTTGCGATGTATGGGTGTGCCTCTACGCAGTTTTCTATTTTAGTTTTTCAATTTTTGCCATAGTCTGTGTCGTTTGTTACTAGCTGCTGTGTACATATGGCTCAACGATGTTGAAGGCTTTTACCTTGTAGTGTGTTTTACTGTTAGGCAGTCATATTTAACAAAAAATTATTCATTAGATCACGCTGGAATTGGTTGAATTTGATAACTCACTAAATTCATGAACTTTTTTTTTGGAGAGAGATTTTTTATTCATACAGTACGTGTTATTGTAAAGTCTCCAATGTTGTAGGTATGAGCTTAGCAAAGTTGGCTAGAGCAGATGTGCTCCCCACTCTGCAGCCGAGTTCAAATCCCCCTCTCCATAATTTAGATTATATTAAAATATAGAATATCATTTATTTATGAAAGAAAAAGTCTCCAATGTTATTATATCCGCACAAAAAGACTCTCAACATTACAAATAAATAAAGACCTGGACTGGAGTACTTATCTAAATTAAACGGGGACTTTTCGGATTATTGTGCAAGTGGTGAGATGAACCAGTATTAATAATAGCTTATAACAATAAATTAATGTAGGAAAATTAAAAAAACAAGACCTGGAGTAGTTGTCCACGTAATAGGGGATCCACCAAATAATAAATAAATAAATAAAAGACCCGGGTTCATGTGGTTCATTTTCGCACATTATTCTTGGCCTCTGGCTGGCGGTGATGATGTAAATGAAACCAACACATATCCAACTATCTATTATATAAGTAGGGCAAGCAATTCATGGTTCACATAGGTTTTTCTGTTTCATTAATCTTGGGAGAGCTTTTTCCTTCATCACTTTGTAATTTGGAGAGCTCGAATCACTAGTCCATTTCCAGAATAGCTTCGAAATTCGACCATCCTCTTCAAGTTCTTCGTAATGCGTCTTTCGTTTTTTCAACATTCAACATTTTACAATATTTATGCTTTGTAAGTGTTCTATATTCACTTTTGGTTTTTCTGTTAACAATTTTCATTTTTCCCCCCTCTAATTAAAAGCAGATATAGCTGACAAGTTGGACTCAGAAAGGGAGTTCATGATGATGAAGAGGGTAGGAAGTTCTCTATTTATTCAAATAACTAGAGCTGATGAAGGATATGATATGCCAACAAATAAAGTAAACAACAAGCCCGTTTCGGCTGAAAACACAAATCATGAAGATGATGAATCATTAGTTTCCAGCGAAAACAAGGTAAATAACTACTGGTTGATTAATATTGGTGATACGGGAGGGCATGAAATAGCAGAAAATAAGAATGTGATTGCAAATGGAAACGGAGATAAACTCTTAGCTTCCTTGATTGAAGGCAAGCTTCGCAAAGAGTCATCGTTACCAGCTCGTCGTTCCATATTTCGGGTCCCTAATCTGTTGCGCAAGCACAATGAAAAAGTTTTTGTTCCTAATTTAGTTTCAATTGGACCGTTTCACCATAAAAAGAAGAACCTGCAAGCCATGCAAGAAACTAAGCTATTGTACTTGCATTTGCTCCTTGAGCGCAAACCAACTCCAGACACTAATTTGGAGTACTTTGTCAAAGTCATTAGAAGTAAAGAACAATATTATCGTAATTGTTACGAAGAAAAATTTGATAAACTGAGCAGTGATCAATTTGTCGAAATGATGGTGCTTGATGGTTGTTTTCTTATCGAACTCTTCAAAGTGTTTGCGGGCGAGATCACCCAAGTTAAGGATGATCCTCTGTCGGCTAAATGGGTGGTCCTGGCCCTTCTAAATGACCTACTTCTACTTGAAAACCAGATTCCTTGGGGAGTTCTTGAAAGTTTATTCGACATCACATGGATATCGGGAAACCGTACTCTACCTGACCTTGCTCTCAACTTCTTTGAATGTTGGATTTTCAAAATGAGTCCGGAAATAGATGGGGTGGTGAAAAATTTGCACCTACTTGATTTCATAAGAAACTGTTTAATCAGATCATTCGATGAAAATGCAGAGAATGCGAAATCATTTTCTTGGCAATCGATTCCGTCCGTGACAGAGCTCCTGCAAGCTGGGGTGAAATTCAAACGTGGAAAAAAAAATGACATGTTGAATGTGACTTTCAAAGATGGAGTGATGGAGATCCCGCCAATAAGAGTTGAAGAGAATGGAGAGTCTCTCTTCAGGAACCTCATTGCATTTGAACAATGTGAACCAAATATCATAAACTCCACAACTCACATTTCCTCTTATGCTTTTCTGATGGATAATCTTATAAACTCCAGCAAAGACATAGAGTTTCTAGTTGAGAAAGAGATCATGGAGACCTTTCTGAGCTCGGAGGACACTGCCTCTTTCTTCACCAGGCTTAACAATGATACCGATTTCAGCAGTTTCGCTTACGGGGAGCTATTCGAGAAGGTGAAACAATATCATCAGGTTCCCTGGCACAGATGGCGAACAAGTCTCGGACGTGATTATTTTAGCACTCCTTGGTCAATCATCTCTTTCGTTGCCGCCCTTGTCATTCTAACTCTTACTTTCATACAAACCGTATATTCCATTCTCTCCTACAAGTCCAAGTAGAAATTTTTACCTTGAATATGTTTTTTAGTTTACTTTATTGCCATGTCTTGTGCTACTATATTGTTGATGTATTTGTTTATGACCAAAATAAAGCCACTTGTAATTAATTTGTTGTTTGGGTACATATATAATTATCACCAATGACTACTTTAATCAAATTTGTTTTCTCACTGGCTAATCTCTTGGAATTTTTCCTATAGATGTGTGACTTTTAAGTCCGCATGTAATAAGTCAAACTAATTAAAGATATGTTTCACCCTTTGCACAGCGAGAAAACCTAGAGAGGGAGAGGAAAAAAGAGAGAGAACTCAGCCGCCATCCTCTTAGGGTTGGCAGCTTCCCTTTTTCATCCCCTCATCCCCCTCCCTTCTCCTCTCTCTCCCTCCTCCTTTCTCAGCCTTCCCCTCTCTCTACCTCCTTCCATTTTTTCCTTTTGCCCCGTTGTTCATGCTTCATTGGTTTGGTTGGTTTGTTTGTCTGCACTTGGTTGTGTTGTTTGTTTCTTTTTGTAGATTTGAGATTCCTGTTATATATCTACTTTAGATATGTGGTTCATTTCTATATGTGATTTGAACACAGACAAGGTGACTGAGCGGCTTGTGTTTGTAGTTGTTCGAGTTGCAATAATTCCATCACACTTTTGTGAATTGGGTGTTTATTTGTGTTTTAGTCTCTACTTGTATTCTACTTGTGCGAGTTAGTTGTAGTTGTATTTGTAATTTTGGGCGTTGTATTCCATGTCTAATATGCTTACGCATGTGACTATTACGTTGAAATTTGGTCTTTTAGGGTTATTAGTGGAGATACAAGTTGTACGATGTCGCCGTTGTATCCATCTTTGAGCCCAATTATTTAATACAATTATCGTTAATTTGAAAAAAGAAAAAAGAAAAAAAGAAAGAAAGATAACAATAAGGACAACAATTATTGGGAAGGAGCAGAAAATTGTTAGCATCATTTTGTAAAGGAAGCATTTTTGTGCACCACTACTTTTTTTGTTCACATAGTTTCAAAAAACGACAACTACTATTTTTAGGCATATTTTTTGAAATGTCCCTTGTGCTTTGCAATTTGTCTCTGTTTGCCCCTTGAACTTTAAAATGACCCACACGTCCCAAATGAAATTTTGTTTTGTGAGCGACATTACCTATCCGTTAATTTGAGCTGAAAAACCGTTAACTTGTTGACAATGCATGAGTATTTTGGTAATTTTAACTATTTAACATTCCAAATATCAAATTAAATAAAGAATACTGAAATTATTTAAAATTGAAACCCACTCCTCCCTCTCTTCTCTCTATATCCTTTTTCTCTCCAACTATCCAGATGCGACCAACCCCGTCATCCTCCACCACCACTACTGCCACCTCTTCCCTTCTCTAGCATTGAGACCCACTTAGCCACCAAGACCCTCTAGACACCGTGACCACAACCTCCACTCTAAACCCTTTCCCCCCTATTCTCTCTTGTCGTGGCTCTTCCTTGATGCTCCTAGCCAGATCGCAATAGCACCATGCCCAGCCCAGAGCTTGTGCAGGTTGAGAAATTGAATAGGGCCCCCAAATTTTTTTAGGCCCAATTGTAAAAGAAACCAAGAAAAGCATTTAGGACCCAACTGGTTGTCATCGTGACTGGCGACTAGAGATGGTTTGAGCGGCGATAGCCGTTGGTGGCTGCTAAGCGAGTATCAGGAGGAAGTTGGTGGTCTGCCCTCTACCTCACCTTGGTAGCAAAAATATGCAAGATTTGTTTTTGTATGTCATTGGAAATGTACTGAGCATTTGAGGAGCCTTATCTAGGACAAATTTCTCAACTTCTATATTCATTCTTGCAAAAGACTTTACTTTTTCAATGAAATTGCCTCGATTGGATGAGTCAACGAATTCATCATGGCCTTGAAAATCCAATGCTTGATGTGCTAGATACCTAATGCTCTCTATGGTGGTCGTAAGTCGTAACCGATTGTTCATCACTTGTTGCTTTGATTGCTTATCTACCACTTTTTCAATATGAAGAGATGGGTTTTTTTAAGCTAATCCACTTTTGCATAGCTAGATGATGTGGTTAATTTAGCTTGCCTACATGATGTTGAAATGTACATTGATTCCCACCAATTCTCTTCCATTTTTAATACCCATCAACAAATAAAGGTTGAGTGTGACTGATTCATGTCAAAAAGGAAGCAAGGAAAACAAAATACCTTATTCTTAGTAAATGAATACTAAAGCCAAGTGAATTGGCCAAACCACTTTTTATTAAATTGACGAAAGTACCGCCCTTCTAAGTGGCTTGGATAATCTTCTAACTCAGGTTGACATGGTCCTAAAAGAATATATGCTCTTCGCACATTATCTTGTTCATTCATCAAATATTTGCATATTAGACTATGTAATCCTGGATCATGCTCAAGGTAATTGATATTAAAATCATGATCATCATCGACTCTTTGAGATTCAACTCTTTCAACTAGAGGCTCAACAATGGGAGACTCAGGAAGATTTTGCTCATCACATATTGGGGTAGATAAAGAAGTGCTATAAGGCAATGTAATAAATGATGACCCATCATTCTTTTTTCTTTAAAGAAGAAAACAAATTCTTTTTTTCTCTTGGGATTCCAATTGTGATCCAACATAATAAAAGATAGCCTATGAATAATATGTAGAAAGAATTTTAATCAAACATACCAACAAAAAAATCAAATAAATTCTCACAATAGCATCTCAACAATACCAAACCAAAAATTATAATTCATCCATAATTAAACATTAGAATTCTCAATTTTAACAAAATCCCAAATCAAAGCCCTAGAATAATTCATCCCTAATTAATTTCAACAAAATTCCAAAATTATAATTCATCCATAATTAAACCCTAGAATACTCATTTTTAAATTAAAACTATAATTAAAGATATATAGCAAAGGAAAGAATGAGAATAATACTTGTTGTTGACAAAAGGAAAGGAGAAGATGTTGTTGCCAAGTTGCCCACCCAAGATAATAGAAGATGTAGCCAATAGAGGGAGAATTTGACCCCCAAAGAAAAAGGGAGAAACTTATTGTTGTCGGGACCAAAGAGAGAGAGAGAGAGAGAGAAATAAGAAGTCTAATAGCCAAAAGAGGAGAGAGAAGATATGGGACCACCTAGATGGGCAACATATGTGTAGGATTTGCTTTTAATTTCTTTTTAAAATTTTAGGATGGGCTTATAACACATGTAGGTTTTCATTTATTATATAAATTTGGGCTTCCCTGTGCATAGCACGTCCTAAGAAGCACACTAGACTGAGAAATAAAGTTGTTACTGGTGATGTCCATCCTTTCATAGACTTGCAACAAAGAGCAAGTTATGCTCTAATTAAGCTGGTTTGGCCTTATTCCGTTTTTGTTCCCTTCACAATTGCCAGCTAAGCTAGATATTACTCTATTACATGAATTATTTTATTAAACTTTGAAAGTCAATCAATTTCCTGAATAATGGAGTAAGAATCCATAAAGTCTGCAAATGAGCTATGGATCACTGGCATTTCACAAGCATGCATGCATAAAATACTCTTTGTCTAATGCAGTGTTTCAAAGATTCAACCACTGACTTTTCAATCAAATTTTAATAATTTGAATTAAATTATTTATCAAAAAAGCTAGAATAAAGTAAACTGAAAAACATGAAGTCAATAACCTGAAACTTGAGTTTACAAAAGGGACTGTGTATGAATCAGCATAGAAAATTTGTTACCTGAATAACCGAGCTTCATTACCATAGATTGTTGAGCCATGTATGGGGAAGTTGCAACTGAGCTCTTTGTCTTCTGAAAATGAACTTTTATTATTGAGAGCTGGATCTAACTCAAGCATTACTCACTTCACATGGCAGAATGGGAATGCATACATATAACTTTAAAAGCAGGTGGCTGCATTGAATTATCTCTAAGCAAAGAATTTAAACAAGGAATCTTTAAAAGAAGTTGAGTTGAGTTGGAATTTAGATTAATCTCAAGTGTGAAGATTAAAAACTGAGGAAGACAGAGTAAAAACATGGATGAATGAAAGATCTAGTGTCTTTTCCCTTTTGTATGGCCGTGTTTGCTAAACCAATCACACCAAGAAACTTTGCAAGAATTATCTTTCATCCATGACCTATTTCTTGTTTCTTTTTTATCTTTTTCAATCAATACACAAAACATAGTATATGACTTCAGAATAGTCCGGTTACAGGCTATGGTGAAAAATTGGATCCTCCTCTGTCCTTTTCAATATATTTTCAATGAAGTTTTCAATTTCAAGGTGTAAACAGTGAACCCGTGCAGCATTTGACTTGATAGTCATGCATACCGCCATCCAATATGCCATAGAGTTTATGAAACCAAGAATTAAAAGATACAAAAAAAAACAAAAAGAAGCTAGCTACTGATCTAATCTAGTACTGAATAATAAACGTACTCTAAATCAAGTGAACCTAATCAGAGAAAGAGGATTCTCCAAATGCTTAATACAAAAGCTCTCAGTGCCAGTGTTCGCTGGCAATAGAGATTAGAGGTTGAGAAAATTTATGTTATGATACACATCTTCTGTAGCTGGTGTGAATAAAAACATGCGGAGGTACGGAGGTTACTGGTGAACTTTCCCAAAGGGCCAAAGGGGCATTCTTATTAATTTTCCACATAACAGTTGCTGCTTTTAGCTTGAATGCAGAAAAGACACCAGATCATGCCGATGAATCTGAAGTGCAAGTTGTCTCCTGGCTACTGGTGGCTTCTATGGGATTCTCATTAAGGCGCTGGAGGAACTGTGGGATTGGAGGTATACCAACATCTGAAACTCTCTGAAGAATTTGAACAACCTCCCTCATTTTTGGCCTATCCTTCTCATCATCTTGAATGCACCAACAAGCGACTTTGCATGCCCAGGTGAGTTCATCCTTGTCTGCTTGCCCTTCCAACCTGTAATCTAACAAGGTAACAACATCTTCTCCTTTGGTTACTATATTTGCAACCTGGATTGGAAAGAAACTCTCTAATCCCTCATCTAACCCCTGTCTATTTCTTCTTCCTGATATAATCTCAATCAGCAACATGCCATAGCTAAAGACATCAGCTTTGGGTGTGATGGCTTCACCTGAAAACCATTCTGGTGCTAGATAGCCTACAGTTCCTCTCATCGTTGTTAGAACCCGGCTATTTTGTCTGCCTATGAGTTTTGCAAGACCAAAATCTCCCAGTTTCGGGCTGTATTCTGCATCCAACAAAATGTTCTCAGGCTTAATGTCACAGTGTATGATACGCTCTCTACAATCCTCATGGAGATAAGCCAATCCTCTAGCAGTGCCGATTGCTATATGATATCTGGCCTTCCAATCTAGGATTATCTGATTCTTTTGAAACAAGAGAGATTGAAGAGAACCATTCGGCATGTAATCATAGACTAAAATTCTTTTCGAAGCTTCTGCACAAAATCCCCAGAGACGAACAAGGTTCATGTGTTGGATTGAACCAATAGTTCTCACTTCATTGCGGAATTGCTTCTCTCCCTGGTTCAGACTTTTAAGTTCCTTCACTGCTATGGCAGTTGAATCAGGCAATACCCCCTTGAAGACAGAACCAAAAGCTCCTTCCCCAAGTTTTTCTGAGAAGTTCTTTGTTGCTCTTCTTAAATCTCTATACTTGAACAACACAAAAGAATCGTCAACTGTCTCCAATGCTCCTGCTGACCGTCTCCTTCTGACTAATATCATGACAATTGTCAAGATAAAGGTGAAACCTAAAAGTACTCCAATTACAATCCAAGTAGTCTTCCTCTTTATCTTAATGGTAGACCCTATCTTTTGATACTCATTGTCAGATGCTGCAACTCGGAGATGCCAATCTTCTCCTACCTTACCTTCAGATGGTAGTAGCTTTACATTGAGCAGATCTCCTTTCCAAATCAGACACTGATTATCATAAGCAAAAGCAGTGCACAAACAATTTCTTAAACATGCTAATCTACATTTTTCTATGTTCTCAACTGTTAAAGACTCAGAATTCACAGGGTGGAGAACATCATGCATCACCAGAAATGTGGAATTTCGGACATCATTGCACTGTAAAGGAGTTTTCCTCAGACAGCCATTTGAGTGATCTTTTAATTTCCAAACTTCCGGGACTTTGGGTTCAAATCCGGGCAGGCAACCACAAAGAGAAGCATTCTGCTGGTTGCAGATACTAAAAGCACCACAGGTAGCATAAGCATCGCATTGCTCCATTGGTCGCATCCAGATTAGAGTACATTGTGTGAAGCCCTTCCCCCAGACATAAAACTTGATTTGACCAGTAATTTCTAGCATGAATCTAATAAAGGTATCGTTATATGCTGAAGCATACGTGAAATAGCTTCCATTTTCATTTGAAGCAAAAGTGAAACTTGCAATATAATCATTTGCTGCTGTTTCCGGAAGATTTTCCCTGTCCAATATCCACTGGTCCAATTAGTTTTAGAACCATTCCAAAATAACCAAAAACTTGTTCCATTTTGTTCTAGCTCAAAAGAAAAGAGGCCAGGTGCTGGATTTTGTGGGTTTCTCCATGGAGTAAGACTTAGTTTTTCTTTCGTAAGCTTATTATGTCCAAGCTTCCCTCCTGGAAGCCAAGTGTCAGTTGGGGGATCAAAACTCTGCCATATAACAACAGATGAATTAAATGCATCTGTTATGACAAAGTTCCCATTATCAAGTAGCATTGCTACGGTGGAAAAAGAAACCGTTGACATAGAATGAGTTGACCAAATTGCAGTTTTGGATTGGACCAGTAGGGTTAAGTTTCCATTTTGGAAGAGTTGCAATGTTGAAGAGGATGTATCAGAAACAGGTTGGTTTCTGTTTGCCACCCAAACTACTGTTTGAGGGGGTAGTGTTTTGTACCATATCCCAATATAATAGTTTTGAGAGTTACCTGGTGTGAAGAAACCCAGCTCAAAAATGCCACTTGGAGAGGTAATTGTCTGGTTCCCAGAAAGAGATTGGCCTGCGGAGATAACATGAGACGCCATGGAGATACAAGCGTCGAAGGTTAAACATAACAGAAGCAGAACTTGCAAATAAAGTTGTTACTGCAGGTGAATTTCATCTCCTTACAAACTTGCAAAAAAGAGCTGTTTTGCTATAAGCACAGGCCAAGCTTGGCCTTCCTTGTTCTACTTTTGTTCCTTTCACTTGACAGCTTAGCTAGACATGCTGTATCAGGATATCGTATGTTTGACTTTGGAAGTCAACCGATCACCTCAAAAAATGACAAACGATCCACAGATCCTCAAAAGCAGCAATGTGTTTGTCAAGTTGGCCTGGTGAAACAAAAAAGCCGTTGACTTTTATCTATAATTCTCCTTCCATGAGCTTGCATTAGCTGTAAAATATTTCATTCTATTAGTGTTGGACTAAATTATCAAACAATCAAAACCTAAAAAGAAAAGTAATCTCAGAAAGATAAAAGTCAATAAACTGAAAATTCTACACTTTAGTACCGTGTATGAATCTACACATTCTGCATATGCATCTGCAGAATCTGAGCTTCATAACGCGGTTATACGAGTCCCATTTCTCACGAAATAGACAGTTGAATTGAAATTTCAAGACTTCATTTTTCAGAGGAAGAATGGGGATGTTTTTAACTTTAAACATCACTTCCGAGTATCTTCCCCTTGACCCCAACCATAAGTTTAAAAGAGTCCTAAGAGCTAATTGGGGTAGGCTCCCACAAATCAAAACAAATTAGCTCAAGCAATTCATCAGACTTAAACAAAGAGTTAAGTTGTTGCTTCCTCTGTTTTTAACTCTTATTAGCATTAACAGTCTCTGGTTTTCCAGGTTACAAAGTCGTTGAAAAATCTTATGCTCTTAAGACCCTTAAGATAAAATTATAGGCCCATCATCCCTTGGTAAATCAGGGCTGCATTAGCTTAATACACTCTCAATCAGAACCCAATAACTTGTAAAATTGATTCAAAAGGGGTAAAAAAAATTAGGCAATTTGGGGTCCATAATGGTGTTTTTCCACCCAAATTATAATTACTTGATTATCTTCAAACTCATTAACTAGGTTTAGAGTACTTCTGTGTTAATCAATCTGGAAACCCAAGTTTTCAGTGGAAGCAGAAAATCGATGAACTTTGAAGCAGAGAAATAACCTGCATGGGGAAGTAGAACCCAATCTGCAGTTTTAATCAAACATTTCCTCACATCAAACTGCAGAAAAAGAAAATGAAGCTGCACATGACTTGAGCATCAATTTGGGATTGTTTATCCTCCAACTACGAATTTGTGTTTCATTTTGGTTGTGAGATTGAGATAATGGGTTGTGAATTTTGATCTGAAAATATATAAACCGTTTCTTTCAATTACAAATACACCATTATAATATGTGATTGCTTAAAAATAAATGTAATTAACAGAGCATTGTGTTTATTTGTATTTAACTCATTTCGGCAAAAACCAGTTTGAAGATTCAACATTAAACAAAAGGGAGAAATAATAGAAACTGGGGGGCCGAATGGCAGTGGGAGTTTAAGAATCAGAAAGAACGTAGCGAAGAGAATTTGTTTGATCACGTGAAATCGAATGATCATCACCCTTACACATCTCTTTCATCATTTTCATCAATCAAAATTCAGAGAAAAGAATAATAAAAAGCCATCAGGGAAAATTAAAAGCAAAGAAGACGAAAGAGAGAAATCTCTGAAATTTCAAGAGTCGGAGACCGTGGGCTGAGAAGAAGCAGAGTCTCAAGCGTTTATTTTATAGCGAAATGTTGAAACCCTAGAAATTGTACAATTACACTTTGGTCCCACTGTTTGGTCGCAAGGTTATACCGTCATTGAGAAGATTTATGCGCTGGTTGAACTTATTTTTGTACCAGTTTAGTCTGCGTTTGAGTTTTTATTTTAATTTTTAGGGTCTAAACGCTAGAAGATTTTTTTATTTTTTGGGTCAAGAAACGCAGGAAGATTTTATCAAGGGGAAATGATCAAAAAGTTCCTAAAATACGAAAAAAAAAATATTGCATGTCATGGGAATAGCATTGTTCTGTTATTCCCAATCAATCACGTTCTGCCACGCATGATAAGGATTCCACATGACGAAACGTGATTGGATTGAGATAGCAAAACAACGTTATCCCCATGACATACAAGTTCTTCTCCTAAAATACAAACTACCTAATCTGTATTGCATACTTTCAGAAAGACTAATGGGCATACATACCAAATGAAAAGACTTGTAGGTCCTGTTTGTTAGTAGGGTATTTCACTCCACGGATGATGAGGCAATTTTGGAACAATTTTTTGTATTTCCTTGTTTTTTAGTGTGCGTGTGAAATATTGTTGTTTGTAATTTCTTGTTCATTTGTGCACATGTGATGTGTAAGAGGTGTGCATGTGATGTGTAAGTTGTGGGAACAAACATATCTGCAACCAATCATGAAGCACTACGTGGACAAAGAGAATATCTTTTAGGTCAATAATTATCTTCATTTAATTGGATAATTATTTAGACCAAAAATAGATATATCATCATCGATTAGGAATTTGATTCTCATTAAAATCCTTAATTGACTCAATCTCTCCATTTAAGGGAAAGATTAATTCCCTTCCTTATAAGAAATATTTTTTGAAAAACCCTGGAAGGCAAGAATAGAGCACTATAAATACATAACTACATCACACCTCCAAGGTAATTTCGAAACCCTACACAAAACTCCTCTCTCTCTCTCTCTCTCTCTCTCTCTCAACACTCCGGCCACCACATACGGCTCGGGTCACCCGGCTCTCCTCGAGAGAGAAAACTCCGACCACTTTAGCTATTGTCGTATCTTTTTCAAGATCCAATTGAACTAACTTAGGCATCGAAGTGCCTTTGGCCAATACCCCCAAAGTGTGGTTCGTTGACCTAGATTTGTTTTACAAGAACCAAGGGGGAAGAAAGAGAAGGAAGTTTGAGGGTCAAAGAATCTACGCGTAAATATTCCCATGAGGAATTTTGCTCAAACATTTGGTGCTTTCATCGAGAGCATCGAGTTATACTCAATGCGTTGCTCTCGAATTTAAGGAATATGTTTCCTCCCATTCATCACTCAACTGAAGCCTTCCAAACAACCATGGTTGGAAGCAAACCCACAAGAAGCGAGACCGCCCGACGACTTAATCCACTAAAGATCCAAACCACCATGACGGGGCGACTTCGAAGAAGCCACCACTCTCCACTATCGAAGCTGCGGATCCACACGCCAGCACCCTGGATGTCATCGTTGCTCCTCCTCTCAGTCTCGCGGCTGAGAGTACTATTCCTGCACTAGGAGATGCGCTACCTTACTGTCCCGCGGCCAGCACCACCTTGCAGCCATAATGGCCAGCAGCCGGTTCCAATAACCTTCATCCTCATGACCTCACGACTGGTGTAAGATCCCACATCAACCAACAGAGAGGGGGTGATGTGCCTTATATGTACATGCCCTCCTCCATCTAGCACAAGGCCTTTTGGGAGCTCACTGGCTTCGGAGTAATGGGAACTCCGAAGTTAAGCGAGTTGGGGCTAGAGTAATCCCAAGATGGGTGACCCACTGGGAAATTGCTCGTGAGTTCCCAGAAACAAAACCGTGAGGGCAGAGAGGGGGGCCTAAAGCGGACAATATCGTGCTACGGCAGAGCGATCCTGGGATGTGACAATTTGGTATCAGAGCCACTCTGGCATGCGGTGCGAGTGTGCCGATGAGGACGTCGGGCCCCGAAGGGGGGGTGGATTGTAAGATCCCACATCGACCAACGGAGATGGGGTGATGTGCCTTATATATATATGTCCTCCTCCATCTAGCATGAGGCCTTTTGGGAGCTCACTGGCTTCGGAGTCATGGGAACAAGTTAAGCGAGTTGGGGCTAGAGTAATCCCAGGATGGGTGACCTACTGGGAAGTTGCTCGTGAGTTCCCAAAAACAAAACCGTGAGGGCAGAGAGAGGGGCCCAAAGAGAACAATATTGTGCTACGGCGGAGCGATCTTGGGATGTGACAACTGGGTTTGAGGAGCTCCACCGCGATGGCACTGCTCGCAACAATCAAACCACCACTTTCACCTATGTCCTGATCGTGGAGCAAATACATCCATTCCCAAGAAGGTCAATCCATCTACCTTCATCGTAAGGTATGTGAAGAAAGGCACTCAATGGCCCGCCTCGGAAGAGCCAACGTCGACAAGCTATGGAGAATCCGTCGCAAGCACAGTCCACTAATAAGCCACATAGGCAGGACAACTGAGGATATCAGCCCTCTATAGTCAACGAAGAAGTTGATCAGCGACACCCAGGTCATGGGAGACATCGATGTGAACCACGTGCCTTGCGAGTAGAGGATGTCGAGAAGTTCACTCATGACCGACTTCAAGACTTGAAAATTGGAGGAGACTCACAGGATGCTCTACGTAGGGAGATAGACCAAGTGAACTCATCTCCGTTCACTAGTGAGATCGAGCAAGCTGCTCCCCCAAAGCCGTTCTTAACGCCATCTTTCATGTCGTTCAAATGGGATTCTGATCCTAAGATCCATATCAAGCACTTCAAAAGTGCCATTATCCTCTACAAATTTGAATATGCGCTGATGTGCAAGGTGTTTGCAATGAGCTTGTGAGGAGTAGCTTAAGACTGGTTCCATACCCTACTATCCGGGTCGATCTGCGGTTTCAAGGAGTTGGCCCTCGTCTTCACCAAGGAGTACACCTCTTATCGAATGGAATGGTCAAGAAACAAGTTGACCACATGTTCAACATGCGCAAGAAGCCCGATGAGTCCCTCTGAGATTACATCAAGAGGTTCAAAGCAGAAAAAGCTAACATCGTGGGATGAGATGATCACATGGACAAAGGTAATGATCCTGGCATTTGGATTTTTCAGGTCCGTGCGAGGCACATCGTCAGTTGAAGGCTCCGCCAACCTAACATGCACATCCTTAAGATGATAGAAGCAAATTAGTCATGCCACTTCTGAAAGAAAATAGAAAGCCTCCTCCAGTTAGGAGCCTAGCTCACAAAAAGAGCCCAAGTCGCGAAAGGAACCCCATATGCAGTTAAAAAGCGTGATACATATTTCTCACCTAATTCATGCCACGCATGTGCCATGCAGAAGCTGTGGGGCATTTGTGAGAACAAATATTTCGGCAACCAATCACGAGGCTCCACTTGGGCAAAGAGAATATCTCTTAGGTCAATAATTATCTCCATTTAATTGGATAATTTTTTAGACCAAAACTAGAGATATCATCATCAATTAGGGATTTGATTCTCAATTAAATCCCCAATTGACTCAATCTCTCAATTTAAGGGAAAGAATAATTCCCTTCCTTATAGGAGTTATTCTTTGAAAACCCTAGAAGGCAAGAGCACTGTAAATACATGGCTACATCACACCTCCAAGGTATTTCTGAAACGCTACACAAAATTACCCCTCTCTCTTGTCGTCCCCCTCTCCCTCTCCCTCTCCCTCTCCCTCCCTCTATCTCTCTCACACACGGCTTAGACCACCACACACGGCTCCGGCCATCCGACTCTCCACATGAGAGAAAACTCCAACCACTTTAGGTATTTTCGTATCTTTTTCAAGATCCAATCGAACTAACTGAGGCATTGGAGGGCCTTTGGCCAACACCACTCAGGTGTGGTCCGTTGAACTAGATTTGTTTTACAGGAACCAAGAGGGAAGAAAGAGAAGGAAGTTCGAGCGTCAAAGAATCTACGAGCGAATATTCCCCGTACGGAATTTTGCTAAAAAATAAGTGTGCAAGTGAGGTGGTGTGTAAAAAGAAGGGGTATCAATGGAGTGTTTCTGGTATAAAAAATGTTGTATATATAAGAAACCCCTGAAGTGAGAAGCATATGAGAGAAGAAGAAATCTCGGTGTTTTGTCCTTTTAACCTTTGATGAAACCATCTTTCAATTACAGCTAACACTTCAAAGTTTCAAGCAATATAAGCATTAACATCAGTTAATAAGTAATTCTTTTATATTTTATTTTCTAGTTTTGTTAAGCAAACTTCTAGTCTGAAACATGGTAACACTATTACTGCAAATATGGAAGCAGCAACATTCTTGGATTTACTAGAATCATGAGCAAATGAGGTGACTAAGAAATTCCCATAGTTGCCATGGGTAACAGAAGACATGCTTCAGGCTTGTGTTTTGGACTTGGGCGGATCATTTACCGTTAATTGAACTTTCTTATAACAACAATTATCACTCTAGTGTTGGCATGGCACCGTATAAAGCTCTATATGGAAGACCTTGTCATTCACCCATATAATGGGTATAGGTTGGTGATAGCAAGTTCTTGCATCCAGAAGTGAAGACTACTGAGAAGATAGCTATCATAAGGGAAAGGTTATGTACCACCCACAAACCCACCAAAAGAGTTATGAAGATTTTAAAAGGTGAAGTCCAGAGTTTGCATTTGGTGATCAGGTAAAGGAAGATATGCTTCGGGCTTGTGTTTTGGACTTCAAGGGTAGTTGGGCAGATCATTTACTATTAATTGAATTTTCTTATAACAACAATTATCACTCTAGTATTGGCGTGGCACCGTATGAAGCTCTATGGAAGACCTTGTCATTCACCCATATATTGGGTATAGGTTGGTGATAGGGAGTTATTGCGTCCAGAAGTTATTCAGAAGACTACTGAGAAGATATCTATAATAAGGGAAAGGTTATGTACCACCACACACCCACCAAAAGAGTTATGAAGATTTTAAGAGGTGAAGTCCAGAGTTTGCATTTGGTGATCATGTATTTATAAAAGTTTCCCCAAGGAGGGGAGTCATGAGGTTTGGCAAGAGTAAAGGAAAATTATCTCCAAGATTCATTTGGCCTTTTGAGATTCTTGAGAAGGTTGGAGAGTTGGCGCATATAAGGCTTGCTTTGGCACCAAGCTTGTATGAAGTCCACAATTTTTTTAATGTGTCAATGTTAACTATGTGGAGGCATGTCCTTGATCAACAATACGAATTGGTGCCTCCACTAATTGCATGTCCTTGATCAAGGTACATTGATTTCTAATGAGGATGCTACCTTTGTGGAGGCACCAATTTGTATTGTTGATTGAATGACAAAGCAGCTTTGTGGGAAGCAGGGTCCTTTGGTTCAAGTGTTATGAAGTATTCATGATGAAGGTTATGCTTCCTGAGAATTGGAGCTAGAAGTGAGAACCAAGCAGCCTTACTTATTTGACGAATAAAGTACATAAATTTTGAGGACGAAATCCGTTTAACGAGGGTAGAATGTAATAATCCGAAATTTTGGGGTTTTTTAATGCAAATTTTTGGGGTTGATTTCCTATTAGTTTTTATTTAATTTAGTTTTAATGTTGGGCTTTCCCTAATTTTTTGTTGGGTTGTTGGCTTAATGAAAAAAAAAAAATTAAGGGAAACAAAACCCTTTATACATTAGAAACAAAGAGAGGATAGGGAGTAGGTAGAAAAAAGAAAAACCATAACTCTCATAGTGAAAGCAAAAAAAAAGGGGAGCGTTACATGTGGGCATATTGAAGTATTAGCCGTCTTTAGGCTTAAAATTTAAGGAAGCTAATTTTCCCACTCTCATTTTCTCCACTTATACTCCCTTTTAAAAAAAAAATACTTTTTAATCAATTTTGTTTTGTTTTTATTATTGTCTTTCCTATTCTATCCTTACCACACATTAGGAAAGTTAAATAATAAATCAAAAAATCAAAAATGAAAAGAAAAAAAAATATCTCTCCCTCTCTCGCCTCCTATCCTCCTCTAGCCCGACTGCTTCCTCTAAGGCGCCACCAACTCACCCCCACCCACACGCAAAGATTAAAATATCGGCCGTGCAGATAATATCGGGCCTTCAATTTACGGATACTTCGGGGGATATATCATTATCGTTTTAGGTATCGGGAAAAAATCAACAAAAATGATACACATAGCCATTGAAACACATAATTTTGGTGTAAAACTTTCATAGATGTTATTTATATTATCAATGAATGTATTGAACAAATAAAACTCAAAATTTACTAATAATAAGATATACATATAATGAAATATAAGTGGTATGTAATGCGCGTTAATGAAAAGTTTGAAAATAAAATGTTGATTAGAATGAATAAACCATGCATAAATCCATAGTTTGTTTAAACATTGGATTACAATTTAGATAAGTGTCCATCTACATAAATGAAGAGCTCCTATGAGGTTGAAACAATGAGGAACAACTTTGTAAGCCATGTTTGAACATGGTACACATACGTCTCTCTTAAGCTCACTAATGTCCTCCCATATATGGGATAGTTAGGATTAACCAAACTAATAGATCCATAATCTGTTTAACTAGTTCCACTATAATCAGACATGACATAACCATAGCCATCATAAGATTCATTTGAGTTAGTACTAGGTCTAGTTCCTATGCTCATAGATCCAAAACTGATCACCATGTCCTCTTCAGATGGATTGGAGGTATGTGGGCAGTGGACTGTGCATAGATTCTTCACATTAATAAATTATAGGGTTCTAGGCAAGGATTAGCTATTTTTTGGTTCTAATTTGCTTCAATTGCCTTCAAAACTTTTGAATTTTTTTTGGGTTCTGTTTTGGGTATCGGGAAATATCGGGGATATCTGCAAAATATCAGGGATATCGCACTTATCGAGGATATATCGTCGATACAGGAGAAGATATGGCCTTACCCCCCCAGTATCTGTGTTGACAGTTGAACATATCGATATATCGGTGTATCGGCCGATATTTCAATCCTTGCCCACACCCACCTTCCCAGACCCCAATCTTGCAAACAAACTAGTGCGATCCCAGCCCCGCACCCCAATCTTGTTATCACTCAAACTCAAAACAAATAATCAAACCTACAACTACAAAAATTCATATAAATTCCAAGATATGATGGGGTCGGGGTTTAGAGTGACATGTTGGGTTTTGGGTTGGATCTAGTATTGCGGCGTCGTATCAGGTGATGTGAAGGTGACGGTGGTGTTGCTTCTAGGTTCGCCAAAGGAGGAGGGGGGTGGGGTGTCTTGATAAGTTTTGGAGAGAGAGAGAGAGAGAGAGAGAGAGAGAGAGAGAGATTAGATGGATGGGGGAGGTTGGCCGGTGCAGCTGGGTTTTGGGGTAGGGGTGGGTTGGTGATTGCTTGGGATGGGAGTGGTGTCAGGATTAATGGGTGGGCTTGGGTTTTTTTTGTTTTTTGTTTTATTTAACTTTTCTTCATTTTAGTTATCAAAACCAAATTTTAATCTCCTACACGGACGATCTATTAGGAAATCGATAAATTTTTTGCTTGATTTGGTATATAAGAATTGTTGGATAATCTTGGTTGTGGATGCTCTCCTTTGATCACGAACAGTAGGTTGAGGCGTGTAAGTCACTGTCCTTAAGAGTAGATCCGCCCCTCTGAGATAATATCTCGGTATAGCAGGTTATGACGTCCTACCCTCCAGTATACAACAACCTTGTAAACGTACACTTGCAATACTTGGATCGGATGAACACTTGAATCTTTTCCTTGGGAAGTAAAAATAAAATTAACACAATACAAAACTATATGAAAAGTGTGAGGAAAGGAAATAATGTGGGAGGACAGAAATTGAGAGAAGATACCCGAATTAAGAACTCTATTCAGCCAAAATAGCCAAAGCTATATATATAGAAGTTGCTGACCCCAAAGAGACGTTGGTCATTAAAGACAAAATTTTGCCGTTTGGTAAGTAATGGTGGCACCGTTCAGAAATTGAATACTGATTTCAATATACCAATTAAATATATATATATAGACACAAACGGTTATGTAATCAAGACCTTCAACAAATCACAGTGATCATATAAGCAAAAGCTTTCCTTGTAGGAATCAAATAAATTGAAGGTTTGAAGGCAAAGTCTACGTTAAAACCAAAGATAGCCAACAAAACTTAATGCCCATAACAAACAAACTGATGACTGTACATGTCTAGTCAGAATATTAGCTGTAGATCACATGTATATCTCATGGTCAGTTAGGAGTTGTTAAGCAATTGTATAAAGCTCTTGTGTGTACGGTATTTGTTCATTAAGAAAATACAAAGAGTAAAGATCTCTTAGAAATCTCTGTGTTCTCTCTCTAGCTTTCTTCCTTCTTATCTCTTTCTGCAAATCTCACTTTTGTTATCATGGTATCAGAGCCCTCAGTGGCTGTCTGATCCATTCTTCTTCTGCGCATATCTCTGTTCTTTTCTCTGCTTCTGTGTCTTCGTCATCTTTCTTCGACGAATTTTCTTCTCAAAATCGAAAAATTTTGTTTTAGAAAACCCTAGATTTCTGCCATGGCTGCTTCTTCATCATCTTCTCTCAAAATTGAACAACTCCTTGGATTACTTACTATTCGTCTTACTGATGATAATTTTCTTAAGTGGAATTATCAAATTGAGTCGGTTCTGGAAGGTTACGACCTCTTTGGCCATTTTGATGGCTCTGCTCTTCCTCCACCCAAATTTGCGATTGTTGATGAAGAGGGAGTGACATTGGAAGTAACTGCTGCGTATAAGGATTGGATGCACACTGATAAAGCTCTTCTCAGTCTTCTCATTGCTTCTCTCTCTGAAGAAGCAATTGAGTATGTTATTGGCTGTAAGACTGCTAGGGATGCTTGGCTTAATCTCACCGATCGTTATGCGTCGGTTTCTCATGCCAGAATCAATCATTTGAAAACTGAATTTCAGACTGTGCAAAAAGGTGGTGATTCCATTGAGCGATTTCTTCTTCGTCTCAAGCATCTGCGTGATTAGTTACATGCTGCTGGTACTAAGATTTCTGATGATGACTTTATCATTGCTGCATTAAATGGCTTACCACATGCATACGACATAATCAAAACGATCTTGATTGCTCGTGATACACCAATCTCGTTGAAAGATTTTCGCGCTCAGTTACTGGCTGCTGAGCAAACTGCTGAGGCTCGGATTACCTCTCATTCTGCTATGTTTGTGCCTTATACATCTTTTGGCTATGGGGTTCAAGGAGCTCAAAGTGGTTCATCGTCTGTCTCTATGTCTTCAGGACAAGGTTTGCTTCCTACACCTGCTTCTCATGTTGGTTATTCGGGTAATGCATCTTCTCGACCTCCTTCACTTTCTTTTGGTCCTCGTCCTGTTTCTCATAATGGTTTTGGTCGAGGCAAGTTCAATGGTGGAAGGAATTTTAGCTCTCCAACTCGTCCAAATTTAAGAGGCATTACTCCTGATTATCGAGGCCACAACACATTTTCTGGTTCCAAGTTTGTTCCTGAATGTCAGATTTGTAATAAAAAGGGTCATACGGCTATTAACTGCTTCTATAGGCATGCCAATTCTCAATCTTCAGTTTCTACAGTGCCTGAGTGCCAAATCTGTGGCAAGCGTGGACATGGTGCTTTGGACTGTTATCACAGGTCGAATTACTCATTTCAAGGTCAAGCTCCTCCTTCTTCCTTAACTGCTCTGACAGCACAGACTTCCTATTCTCCTGAACAAATATGGATTGCTGATAGTAGAGCCACACATCATATGGTGGGTGATGTGTCTCAATTGCAAAATGTGACTCCATGTGCTACTGAGGAAAATGTCACAGTTGGAAATGGGGAAAGTCTGAATATACTTCATATCGGCACTTCTAATCTTTCTTGTGCCACATCTAGGCTTACAATGCCCTATGTTTTCCATGTTCCTCAACTCAAAGCAAATCTTTTGTCAGTGCACCAACTTTGTAAGGATAACAACTGCTATATTGTGTTTGAGGTTTCTAGTTTCTTAATACAAGACAAAGTCACTCATCAGGTGCTTCTCAAGGGAAGGAGTGACCATGGCTTATATCCTATTCCATTGCTTCCTCAGTCTACAATATCTTCAGTTTCTTCAATGCATAAAGCTTACATTGGCCAGCAAATAAAGTATCCATAGTGATGTATGGGGTCCCTCTGCTGTAAAATCCATTGATGGCTACATATATTATGTCAATTTTGTTGATGAATGTACCGGTTTTATGTGGCTATATCCCATTTTTAATAAATCAGATGTTTTTGGAGTTTTCAAAAAGTTTTATGCTATGCTCACTAATCAGTATGATTCTAAAGTTAAGATATTTCAAACTGATGGAGGGGGTGAGTTTACTAGCACATTATTCACTGCCTTTCTTGATTCTAAAGGCATTATTCATCACTTGTCTTGCCCTCGCACTCCTCAGCAGAATGGGTTGGCTGAAAGAAAGAATCGTCATGTTATTGACACAGCCATAACTCTTTTATATGCTGCTTCACTTCCTACAAAGTTTTGGGTTCATTCTGTTGCTCATGCTGTTTATCTAATAAATAGAATGCCGAGTGAAGTTTTGAATCATCAATCTCCATTCCTTAAGTTGTTTGGCCATGCTCCTAATGTTCAGCATCTGAGAGTTTTTGGCACTGCTGTTTATCCTTACTTGAGATGTTATAATGTGCACATGCTTCAACCAAGGACTGCTCAATGTGTGTTCATGGGTTATGCACAAGGTTACAAGGGAGTTTTGTGTTTTAATCTGCTTACAGATAAATTTGTTGTTTCAAGACATGTTTTGCATGATGAGACAGTTTTTCCTTTTGCAAATAAAGTGTCTTCATCTGTTTTGGGTTTGTCTCATGGAAATTCAAAGACAACTCCAGTATTGGTTTCCCTTCCTATTCCTGTGTCTTCATCAGCTCCAGTGCATAGTATGAGTTTATCACAGTCTGGTTTACCACATGCTATCTCTCAGGATGTCATTTTACCTCACCAAGTTTCTGATAGTGATCCGATTTCTAGTGCTTCTTCTAGCAATGCTTCTATTGGTGACAGGGTACCTCTTGATTCTATGTCAGTACCCGTGCTAAGGGATGATCAGTTACAAGTGCTTCTACCAGCTAGTTCTCAATATGATGATGTTTCAGTTCCTAGTGGTTCTGTTAATACCCATACTATGACTACAAGGTTCAAGGATGGTGTTGTTTGTAGAAAGCCTTTTTCTGACTATCAATGCTATTATACCTCTATTCCTTCATTGCCTGATGAAACTGAGCCTGCAACTTATAAGTTAGCTTCTCAATCTCCAGTGTGGATAAAAGCTATGCAGGAAGAACTTGATGCATTACACATGCAGGGTACTTGGATTTTAGTTCCAAAACCATGCCATAAAAATGTTGTTGGCAGTAAGCGGGTTTACCGGATTAAAAGGAACTCAGATGGAACTGTTTCTAGGCATAAGGCTCGTCTGGTAGCTCAAGGATTTAGTCAGGAGCCTGGATTGGATTTTAGTGAAACTTTTAGTCCTGTAGTTAGGCATACTACAGTTCGATTAATTCTGAGTATTGCTGCTATGAACAAATGGTCTTTAAGACAATTAGATGTTAAAAATGCATTTTTACACGGCGATCTTGAAGAAGAAGTTTTCATGAGGCAACCCCCGAGTTTTGAAGATTCTGCACATCCAGAGTTTGTGTGTCAATTAAAGAAATCTCTTTATGGTCTTAAGCAAGCTCCAAGGGCTTGGAATGCTAAATTCACTGGTTATTTACCAGCTATTGGTTTCAAATCCTCTCATTCTGACCCAAGTCTGTTTGTCAAACATACTGGATCTGATATTGTCATTCTTCTTTTATATGTGGATGATATAATTCTTACAGGTTCCAAGGCATCTTGTATTCAAGAAGTGGTTGATGAACTCAGTGCAGTTTTTTAAATGAAAGACATGGGAAAGCTAACCTATTTCTTGGGTTTACAGATTGATTATAATGCAGAGAGTGATATATTTGTAAGTCAGAAGAAATATGCTAAAGAACTTCTACATAAAGCAGGCATGAGTTCCTGCAGACCCTGTTCAACTCCTAGTAAGCCACATACTCAAGTATTGCAGTCTGAGGGTACACTTCTATATGATCCCTCATTATATCGAAGTGTTGTTGGAGCTTTACAATATTTAACATTTACCAGACCAGATTTATCCTATGCTGTCAATTCTGTTTGCCAATACATGACTGCTCCTACAGAACTTCATTGGTTACTTGTTAAAAGGATCCTCAGATACATTCAGGGCACTCTAGATCATGGATTGAAGTTCTCTAGTGGTCCTTGGCAATTACATGCTTTTAGTGATGCAGATTGGGCAGGAGATGTGAATACCAGACGATCTACTACGGGATTTGTGGTTTTCTTAGGTCCTAATCCTATTTCATGGCAATCCAAGAAACAAACCTCTGTGGCTAGGAGTTCAACAGAAGCTGAGTATCGATCCTTGGCACATACCTCAGCTGATATAGCTTGGATAAGGCAAGTGTTGCAAGATTTAAAAGTTCGTCTGCCTCAGCAACCTGTTTTGCATTGTGACAACTTGTCAGCTATTGCACTCAGTTCTAACCCTGTTTTTCATTCACGTATCAAGCATTTAGATACTTATTTTCATTTTGTCACAGAGAGAGTTCAAAGAGGAGACCTGATTGTTCAATACATACCAACTGAAGAACAAGTGGCTGATGTATTTACCAAAGGTCTTCATAGTCCTACTTTCCTCAAACACTGTATTAATCTTAGATTGGGGAACCCAGCTGGGTTTGAGGGGGAATGATGACTGTACATGTCTAGTCAGCCTATTAGCTGTAGATCACATGTATATCTCGTGGTCAGTTAGGAGTTGTTAAGCAATTGTATAAAGCTCTTGTGTGTACGGTATTTGTTCATTAAGAAAATACAAACAGTAAAGATCTCTTAGAAATCTCTGTGTTCTCTCTCTAGCTTTCTTCCTTCTTATCTCTTTCTGCAAATCTCACTTTTGTTATCACAAACAAGTAACTGATATTTGAGTGGGTCTACAATTTTTCACAATTAAACCAATTAAACGTTATCAACAATCAGAATAAAGATTCAAATTGAAGAAAGCAATTTAATCAAATTAGCTAACGTTAAAACATTAAAGTTGATTTTGAATTCTAAAATATTTGGTATTAAAATATATTTTGAAATACTCATTAAGATAAAAAAAACCAACAAGAATTGAGGGTAATGTTCATGTCGAGACAGCCACTTCGTCGGCACACAACTCTTCACACACAAAGAATCTCTAGTTGTGGCTGGTATATAAGAATTGAGGGAGTTATCACTATGTGAAAAATGACCTTTAGCTTCGGCGAAATTCCGTTGCTAAAGGTACCCAAGAACCGAAGTATTGGGAACCGATGCATATGATATAGTGATACCCTTCGGACATTCCCCGTCGCTAAAGATGAGTTACAACTTCGCTTTTCCTTAATCACCGATGCGTAAGTTGTTACCATATGCCAAAAAGAGCGTTGACCTCCGATGCCTAAACCTTTAATAGCATCAGAGAATATATCAGGACGGATGCTAAATACTGATTATAGCATCAATGATTTTGTTTATACTGAAGCGTGTACTTACTTACCACTTCAGAAAAGATGTCTTTGCCGTTGCAAATTATGGTTTACGCATTCGTTTTTTGTACTTATGCTGAAGTGAAAAACCAACAAATAGTTTGACTTTCTACAAATATTATTGACCTTTCAAATTATAGGCTTCGGTTCCCAAATAGTGCTGATGTTGTTTTTAATTTTTAACTTCAGTTGTTATGGCAAAACTGAGGTTGTTATACACAATAGACATCCTTGTTACTAATAAAGTGTAAGCAATTTCAATTCACATATATAATTTTAAATACATCCATACTTGAAATATATATATATATCCAACACTTTCCATAAATCACTATTTTTCTAAACACACATATGATCCGTACTTGTCTATAACCAAAATACTAGCAAAAAAAAAAGGGACATGTAAAATGAAGAGAGAGAATGCTTTAGTACAAACAAAAAGCCAATCTTCCCATTCTTATCTTCATGTACAAACTTCCATAGAAGAGCTCTATCAATTTCCTCATCCTTCTCCACTATCTTCTTCTCTTTCTATTTAAGATGAACCAAAGTTAGCATAAAGAAGTATACACATATAAGACGACAAAAAACACTTTCTCCATATACACTTACCAAGTGTTCTGCCCTTCCATACACAGCAGTCCCCTTTTGTTTTGTTTTGTTTTTTCTAAGCTACAAATAACAAGATGAAAACTAAAGATAATAAAGCACAAATGATACAAATAGATGACAAAAATCCAATAAAAATAAGCATTTGACATATACTCAAAGACTTTTGCAATAAAAATAAGCATTTGACATATACTCAAAGACATTTGCCAGAGCTGAAAAGGAGCAACATCAAACAAAGGAATAAAAAAAAATTGGTATTTCAGCTGAACCCAATCATCCAATCCTTAACAAAGACTCAACAAAACTGAAGCTGTATATAATTTGTATAAGTACCTCAGTTTGAAATGCAAGGGATGAATCTTCACAAATTTCCTTCATGTACCGCATCACACAATAACCACACGTCTTTCCATCAAGTTAGAGGTTGTGGATAGTTGTTATTGTACAAGGGCAAGATATCAAACGATAAAATCAAAAGAAAATCATATTAGAACAAGGACATTTTCCTTCCCTTTTCTACCATTATATATAATAGAAAGAATTGATCTCAGGCTACAAATGGAACAAGAACAAGAATACATCTGTTATTTATTAGACCAGCAGATGTTTATGATTTTCAAGAACAAAATTACTATATATACCAAAACAGATGTTAAATTTAACTTCAGTCACACCTCAAAAACAACTACAGTGATAACTCCCCAACGGTAAATGAACATCACAACTCTCAAAAATGGCACCACTCAGCTCTCAGAGACCTGCAACACCAGACAGAAAACCTTATCAATTAATCCCAAGTTAGACCGGTGGTGTAGGGAATAGTGTCGGAGTGATGTACAATGGTGTCTAGAATCAGATTCAACGAAATGAGGAAACCAGAGAATAAGAACAATGACAGTCATGACAAACAAAACATATTTAGTTCGATTCATCTTGCAAGCCGAAATAAAATAAAAAACAGAAATTTAAACACTGACAATGCCAGTTTGAGTGTGAGAAACAAATAAAAGGTAAAAACTGATTTGCCACATCATAGTTTTTGTCTAACAAATTGAGAAAGTAACATTGAAATCCAAACTCAATATATTTTCTGTATTAAACTTGAAGTTCATAGTAACATTGAAGATCAAGTTTATACTAAACACCCCTCTGCAAATGAATTGATCAATTTAAAGATTCTTTCCCTCATTTTCTTTTCTTACACACAAGTTTACGACATGGTTTTCTTCCGCACAGAGCACAGCCGTGTATAGATCAGGGAAATCCCAGAAGAATAGATATATAATATAATTAAACCCAATACTTTAGTCTGGAATTAATTATAAAAAATTAAAAAAATAAAGAAAAAAGCAGATCAATCTGTACTTGGTTATCATTATAAAACAAAAACATCCCCAATATATCAAAACTTTAACAAATATAATTATTCTCAAACCCTAGTGCTCAATAGCCCCATCTATAGACCGATAAGAGAAATCTAACAAAAGCCCTAATTTTATCATCCGTAAATCCAAAATCCTTATGACCCAAAAAACAATCCAAACATCCAACCCTCACTTTCAAAATTAAAACTTGTGTTGTATTTGGATTAACAAGTTCTTTTCATAGCAAAGAGCAGATTGTCAAGATGAAGGAAGAAACATACCAGATTCCATAGGTCTTCAAGTGTTGGTCGGTGAGCAGAGAGAAGAACTTTGAGGTTTTTGACACAGAGAGAGCGAGAGAGAGAGCCCCAAACCCTTGGAAATCGTGGCGACGGAGAGCCCCAAAACGACGACGAATTTGAGGAAGTAGGCCTGGTTCATGTCGTCGGGGTGTTGGTAATTGACGAGCAGAAGAGAGGGGAGAATAATTGAGAAACGACACCTGACTGCCATTGGGCGAGATCTGGGAGGAGAAAATCTGTTGAAATAAGGAGAAGGAGATGAGGAGTTTTAGATTAATACAAAATGAAATTTTTTGAAAACTGAAACCCTAACCTTGCTATTGCAGAATATGGAAGAGAGTTGTCAGAGAGAGAGAGAGAGAGAGAGAGAGAGCCATGATACCGAGAGTTGTTAGAGGAGGGATTAGAGATGGAGAGGGCAGTGAAGATAGAAAAGATCAAAACAAGAGGAGATGGGGAAGATGAGCGACTGAGAACATACCAGATCGAGGAAACAGGAGAGAGAGGGAGAAGATAGAGTTTGGAGTTTGATTGCAATTGAGGGCGTGTAGGGTAAAATTTTCGTAAGGGAGACTGAAATTTTTGGGGGAAAGTCTGAAATTTTTTTAGGGAGAGTGAAATTTGTGAGGGAGCAATGTGGGTATCGCGAGAGAGAAGAGAGAGAGATGAAAGAGTTTAAGTTTTGGAAAAAAAAATACCAGAGGGAGTCTGAAATATTTGCGAGGGAATGAAAATTTTTTGCCAACAAAATCACTGTAGCGGTCAACTATAGGCTTTTGGCATCGGAGCTAAATTGGCGCTTAAATTTATTTTTTGCCCAACAATTTTACGCTTCAGTATATATCTATCATAGATGCTAAGTATAATCAATGGCATCGGTAGTAAAAACCAAATATTTATGCTGATGCCTTTATATACTTTTAGTCCTATTATTTATAAAACTGATGCCTAAGATACTAACAGTATCGGTATTTCATTTCACCGATGCCTATGCAGTGTTGCGTAAAGTGAAATTTGGCATAGTGTATGGTGGTTGGAAGTAGGTACTGACGTCATCATGTTGACTCGAATTTTGACCAGCTCATTTGGGCTATTCGAACCTCCGTTTTTGTTTTTGTTTTGACAATTACTATCATCACAACAAAATCTATCTATCCATCCATTTATGTTTGCAAGTTTCTTTGGTCATTGCAATTTTACCCCTAAACTTACTAAATTACAATTATACCCTTAGTGCATTGAAGTATTGTTTCTTCGCATATTTTGGTAGCTGCATACATGTACGTAACATTTGAATCTGAGATGTGACGTCTTTATTTTATTCATGTGGAAATTACTACGAAACCATAAGTGTTGTTGAAACTTTGTTCCGTATGTAATAATTCTACAGTTTACGTTAATTACATGTTATGTTAACATGATAACATGCTTTTCTAACTTGATATTTGAGCATCATCCGTCCAAGAAAAAGGCAAAGTAATCTCTCATTAATTTACAGCCTTGCTAAATTCACCTAAGGAGTTGTCATTAGGCATTAATCTATAGTGATTTAAGAATAAATCCAACCACAATTGTACCATTCTTTGGGGACCAGCCATTTTGGGGGGAGAGGGTGCATGCCAGAGGAGTAGGTCCTGCACCCATTCCGGCTGATGAATTCTTGCTTGAAAAGTTGGTCGATGCCATACGCTTCATGTTAGATCCAAAGGTATTTACCACTTTCTTTTTAAACTTCCAAGTGATTTACATATAATTTTTCATTTCTTGAGTGTAAACTTGTCACACAAGCATACGCACTGATTTAATTGAAGAGGCTTATTTTCCATCAAGAGGTGTTTTGGCTACTCCTCCTCCTACACATGATTCTTCACTAGTCCACAGCGATGTTTTATTCCTATCATGTGCAAGACATCAGAAACATCAGAAATGTGAAATTCTGATATCCTCTTACTAGGTTACTTAACATTACATCGTTTAGGGTTTAGGGTTGTTTAGTATAGCATCTGTAACTATGTTATGATGGAGCATTTTCAAAAAATATAAATGCGTTGTGGACAATTGGGAATTGTACTATTTCGTGCTCCACTATGAACGAGCGTTTTGTTAATTAATATTATTTAAGATCTTTCTCTTCAATCTAAATGCTTTGCACTTCCACATTTCGCCCCCAACTTGAAAAATTCATCGATCCGTCACTGTGACTCGATACACCATTCCATGGTAGGGGTTCATCCTAAAGAGTAGTTGTTTAGCAGTTAGAAGCGAGGAGCTTCGAAATATGTAGTTGTGTTATGTCATTTGTTTACTTCATAGTGACTCTAGAGAGTTGAATTCCTTTTTGTTATTTTTGTTTTGTAACATTTGACTCTAAATTTATTAGTTTAGTGTTGACTTTAGTTTGGGTTTGTGGCCTATTTAAATCTAGCATTAAAGGATTATAATTTTTCCTTTAGCGTTAAAATGTATTCTCATTCATGCTATAATTTTGATTTTAGTTTTGTTTTATTTTTATGTGTTAGAAATTTGGGGCGTGACACTCCTAAATCATTATTTGGCCCTTGTGGGCATCAGAGGTGTTGGGGACGTGTGTGTGTTGAGAGTCTCAAATTACATCTTTTTAATATTCTTTTGAAGATTTTATAATATAATTTTGGCTTAATAATGATAATTTCACTTTTTGTTATATTTTATTCTCACCATTTGAAATTATGAACTTTCTATATTGAATTTGTTGAACTTATTACAATATTTGTGTTGGAGTTACATTGGAAGTGGAAAACATAAAAGATATGAAGATATCGATTTGTCCATGTTCAAGCAAATTGTAAAGAGAATCGTTCGCGGACTTTAATGAATTAATTTTGAGATTATTGTCATTATAAAAGAAAAGTAAATAAAGAGAATATATAGAAGACAAAACCATTAATGAAAAGAGCCTATTCCATAACATTTATAACCATTTAACACCCACTACCCTCACCATTTATTTTCCACCAACTCTCAACCATCAACATCTCTTTAATCCATTTAATTCATCACTTAATCCCTTCTCTACCCACCATGAATACATTATAACCTTCCACATACCTCATTGCCCACTATAAATCACTCGTCCACCCTTTTTGCAAAGACACACCATTACAATTTTGTTTCCATCTCGCTCAAAAGAGTTAAATTATGTTTTCTTTGTAATGAGTTCCAAAAACTCTAGATAAGGTTGAAGGGAATGTTCTTTGAGTAAGTTTGTGAATTGTTCTTTGATCCCACATATGGTATGAATTGCTAATTTCTGTAATTTTTGGTTGTTCAAAATTTTCATATTTTTTTTAGTATAATTGATATTTAGTGCTAATGTTTTCATGAGTTTAATTGTATTTTCTTATTGTTAAGAACTGACTTAATATTATTTTCATTTTAAAAAACCGACATTAAAGAATTCAATCTGTTGAAAAATATCATTGATAAAAGTTAATTTGGAAAATTAAATTGGTTTTAATTTTTTCATCTTCTGGTCAACATTTCTCTATGATAATTTTAATTGATATAATTTGGGTTAAAGAGAATAAAGCATGTTTTACTTAAAGAATTAAACCTTGATGCCTTGGTATTTTTATCATTGATATTTCAATTTCAAACTCAATCTCTATAATATTCAAATCAAAATCACCTTTTCATTTTTGTTGTCGTTTTCATTTTGGTACGTTTAATTGCGACTTTGTGTTTGGACTTTTTCCTATATGCTTATTGAGGATAGGATACTTGGACTTCCAAAATTATTACTACCCAAAAACTTGTTGCAAAGTCCAAGTATTGTATATTCACGGAGCATATAGTAAAAGTTCTGAATAAAATGGACAACAAAAATGAAAATGTAATTTGATTTGAATATAGTTGAGATTGAGTTTAAGATCAAAATATCAATGATGGGAATACAAACACACGAAGGTTTAGTTCTTTAAGAAAAACATGTTTCTTACTCTTTAATCCAAATTATAACTTGATTAAAATTATCATAGAGAAACTTTAATAAGAAGATTAAGAAATTAAAATCAATTTAATTTTACAATATTTATCTTTTATCAATGATTTTTTAGAAAAACTGAACTGCTCAATGTCGATTCTTATAAATTAAAAGAGTGCTAAGCCAGTTCTTAACAATGAGAAAAATACAATTGAACTCATGAAAAGATAATAGCACTTAACATATCAATTATACTAAAAGAACATGAAAATATTGAATAACCAAAAATAAAATAAATTAGCAATATTTCATACCATATGTTGGATCAAAGAACAATGCACAAACTTACTCAAATAACATTTCCTTTAACCTTAGCTAGAGTTCTAGCAATTGATTACAATGAAAACATACTCTTTGAAAGATATGGAGAAAGAAATCTGTCGTAATAGTGTGTCTTTGCAAAAAGAGCGGATTAATAGATTAAAGAGGTGTTGATGATCGAGAGTTAGTGAAAAAGAAATGGTGAGGTAGTGGGTCTTAAATGGTTATGAATTTAATGCCATGGAATAGACACTTTGGCATCAACGGTTTTGTCTTCTATATATTTTTCCTCTTGCTGAAGTGAAGTGTTGTCTATTGTTCCAATTCTTGTCCACATGTAATTTTGTGATTCACATGTGAAATCTTGCTCCCACAATTATATTTTCAACCCACAAATTATGAGTTCTCCATCATTTGTAAGCATGTAAACAGTAGATACCAAAGTTGAATAAGAACACAAATTGCGATAGAAAATTCCATTATCTTTACTTCTCTATACTATTCCCCCATAATACATAACCAAAACAAACATATATAACATAGCAAAGATTAATATGATTGTTATTTCACTGAGCACAATTCAGATATGATCGTAAACGAAGCCAAGTCGAGGCCTTTTATGTATATGACGCTTTTATACATAACCACACCAAACATATTAAAATAGCATAAATTAATATGATTTTTATTTCACTGAGCACAATTCAGATATGATTAAACGAAGCCAAACTGCGGAGAGGCGATTCTAATATGTCGGCGTCGGAATATTGTCTGTGGCTTCAAGTATCATCTTAAAGGCATTTTCCATGCAAGCCTTGAATTTCTCGGGATCAATAAGCCCCTTTTGAGTTCCGAAGGCAATCCTCAGCTTTCCCATATAACTGACTACTGTTACGATAAGGTCCTGCATAACCATTAATCGAAACATTTCAATCAGACTATGAAAATTATTGTACGGTACTAGAAAACGACTATGTGGTATAATCTGTGCTCGTGTTATAACATGAATGAATGATATGGTTAAGATTTTCCATTTTTAGGAAATAAGATTAAAGAATATCTACTTATATTATAACATGTGGTCGAATTTATCTTGCGAATCACTGTAATTATGTGATGTGTATTCTTAGAGAAATGTAAAATATAATTAGCGTACACGATAAAATTCCGCAAATAGACACTAATAAGTAATAACCACATACCTGCGGTATACCTAACACCATAAAGTAAACTCCTCTAATTGGATGATCTGCCAAAGCCATTTGCTCCGCTGGCCCTATCATATTTGATATCATGAGGCTCGAGTTCTTCAATCTGCTGTGCATGTATCTTGATGCTCCCTGCAACACCGGTACCAATTCCAAAGGAGGAATACATTATGTTATATATTCTTCTAAGTATGTAGGAAAACAAATACATTACGCTACAAGAAAAAACATTAATAGCGACTGATATGATGTGGCAAATGAGTTGGCTAAAAGCACTATTAAGATCTAAGGGCACAATGGGTACAAATAATCATGTGTTAGCTATATTAGGACGTAAGCCAACAGTGTTTTTAGCCACCTCATTTCATGTCAAGGATGTCAATGGATATTAATTATGTTTTCTTGTAGTGAAATTAATTTATTTAGGAATGATGGCCACCTCATAGCCTCTAATTTTCTTCACGATTTCTAACATCTTCTTGTTGACGTAAACAGCAAAAGAGCTTCTCTTCCTCTTTATAAGCTTTTGTGCTTTGAACACGAAGTCCAGTGGGTTTGAAAATTCAGTTAACTTGGGCATGGTCACCGGCATGAAGGCCATTTGGTTCCCCCACGGCATCTTGGAATCCGGTTTGACCATCTCTTTGATCGGCTTGTAATCACCATGAGTGATCCTGGTATTGACCAAAACCAAGGCTGTGCAACTTGCAGTGCTTGATTTTTGGTTCTTCTCTTGCATGTACAGTCGAGTGGCAAAGAACAGTGCTCCAGATATCACATCATTTACCGTCTGCCACACCAAAAAAAAAAAAAAAAATGTTAAACACGTGATACATGAGAGAAGTCAGTTCGTACAACGGTGTACATGAAATGATAAATAATGCCTTTGTGTAGTCACTTTCTCATTTAGTACTAACACGCGACAATCTAATGGTAGATGATAGGTCGTTATATGACAATCTAACAAGCGTATCTTATTTTCTTGGATGAGAAATTTTAAACTCTCCGCTTTAAGTTTGGAGTCATTTCTTGGTGTGATAATCACAACACCGTGTGATGTTACTACTTGTGATTCTTAGTACATAAGGGTTCTTGTAGGGATAATAAATTAATGGAGAAAAGAAGGGATTGTGATTTCTCAAAATATGATTGAGATGAAAATATCGGGTGGGTGAGAAAGAGGACACGAGGCTGGGAATTAAAGTTTGTTACTAAGTGTGAAAATTAGTAAAGTAAAATAAGTGTAAAACATAATGAAAACGAACTAGGTAAGTTGAGAGAATGTCATGCTTGATAAGTTTGTTACCGTGTTGAGCTTGGTCTTGATAAGTTTGATTTCATCAAGGGAGAATGTGATGCTTGATACTGTCATTGGTAGAAACTCAACTCCATAATTCCCAGATCTTATTGGTGTGCGATCATCTTGAAGCAAAGAATTCCAGCTGAAATCCTTCACAGTGTCAAAAACAGAGGCAAAAGTCTCAGACACCCACCTGAAAATACTTTCTCTGTCACCACCCTGCTTCGATCCCCGGCGCGAAGGAAAAGTTAACGGAAGAGGATTGTCAGCTCTTTGAAGACAAGAAAGCAGAGCACTCATAAAGGAGTAGCCATCACCAAGGGCATGGTGAAGCTTGAATATTAGGTTGCCAGCTGCACTGCTTGTTGGGTACTTGATTATATGAACTTCCCATAGTGGTTTGTCTTTTGGATATTGTTCAAGTATTATGTTTGAAATATAGTCATGAAAATGATCATCATAAGATTTAGGTGACATTCCAGATGGAAAAATAGGAACATGGACGTGATCTCTAAGCTTCACTTCAACCCTCTTCCATTGCTTCTCTCCGTTAATGTCAACCTGCACGTTTTTCAATATTTTTTTTTAGTTTCCTTTTAATCACATGATAAAATGCTCATCAATAATTTTTAAATTGACCGCAGAAAGTATTAAAACAAAGTACAAAGTATTAAAACAAATATGATATCTACTTGTAATGATCCAAAATAAGTACAAATGCACAAAATGCATGTGTTTTTCTTTTTCTTCTAATATAAATTGAAGTATATATACATATACACCATAATAGTCTAATTAAGAAATTTAACCATATGAATGTATATATATGGGAATCCTTTCTTAAAGGATCGATTTTGTATCGATAAAATGCTTTTGTTATTGACAGTTTGTCTTTTAACAGTGAATATTTTGAGAGATCCCTGAATTGAAGCTAAATATATAAATATAAATATATATACATATGTATATTAGGGTTTATGGTAGAAAAGAATAGAGAGGAAAAAAAAACCATGATGGAGGAGAATCGAGGGCTGATATGGAGGAAGACATCCTGAAGGAATGACAAGATCTTTGATTCATTTATTGGAATCTCAAATTCCAAAACACCAAGAATTGACATGGATAGCACAGAGCTGTTGAGGCATTGGCCAGTAGGACTCACGGGCTCATTTCCATGCACCCCAAACTCCATCGTACGTTTCCTCTTCTTCTTCTTTCTTTTTATCTAATTTATACACGTGTTCTCTTGAGCTCCAGGTAACTCAATTAGAAGTTGTAGTTTCGTTATTTTTGGCTTGCCTATTTATAGGAGGTCCAGGCTGACCAAATTCCATTGCACGCAAGTTTTTTTTTTTTTATTTATTTTTTTAAAAAACAAATGAAATGCAAAACTCACTATATGCATGTTCCTTGACATTTCCCAGTACAAAGGGGCCCATTTTGATTTGGCATGAAATTATATATATTCATGAATCATTGGACGAATGAATGGCAAAACCTTTTCTAAGAGGATTATAGAAATCTAAAAAGCTGGGGAAAATGTCAAGCAAATTAATTCCCCAGATATTCTACAGAAATTTCATTTATTAAGAGGCAGCAAACTTTGGTTCTTCTTCTTTTATAAGTGTGTGGATTTAAAAATAATCTAGGTGAGGTGGAGCCTAGGCCTAGAATCTAGACAATTAGCGTCTTTCTTGGTGTGATGTGTTGGCGTTTCATAGCACGACTGGTCAAAAGTGCAATAATGAGGATGATGATGATACAGATCTAACTTCTGCAAATACTTAATTCCCACAGTGTTTCGTAGCATGTGTTGGTGTTTCAGAGTGAGATACTATTGGAGACTAATTGAACACGAAAGTCGAACCTTTGGCAAATTGGCATAGTATACGTACGTGCACACCGGTTCCGCACATGAAACCTATGTAGACTTTTCACTCATAACCAAGAACTTGCAAAGAAATGTCCTTCAATTTTCCGTTCAATGAGGAAAAGCTAAATTGCAACTACTCCTAGACTTAAGGCCCCGTTTGATTCATGAAATGGATTTGATGGGAAATCATTTCCCATGTCATTTCCTAATATTAATGGATGGGAAATGATAATTCCTTTCTCATGTTTGGTAATGTCGAGAAAGTAATCCGAAAATATCACTTTATTTCCTTTCTTATGTTTGTTTTGAGTAGGAATGGAAAACAAATTTTGTTTAGTTTCCCAATTGTACCCTTTTTAAAAATATGATAAATCTGTTCATTTTACTAAACTTTCTAACTGAATTATTAAACATTACACCAACGTCCTATTGATAGTCCGAATATGCAAAATTTCAGTTTCTGGCCTTTGGTGTTGGATTAGTTCTTGTCACCAGTCAGTTTTGTGCTTTTAAAAGAAAAAAAAGCGTTGGACTTCTTCAGCAGATCAATACAATTTGCTGGAATTGGGTGTTCAATTTTCTGGTGTATTCTTATCAAAAAGCAGTTTATATGCAGCTACAACAGCTCCTCTACATATAAATTTAAAAAACATTGGATCATCAATTGCTGGCACTCATCAGAATGATGCATCTCACAAACTGCATATACAGTTAGCAGAACATTGGATCACAATCACATGATTCAAAAAACAAAACCAACTGAAACATCATCAACATTCTAAAACCAAGACTTTATATTTATTAATTCTCATATTAATTTCATATAAAAACAAGACTTTATACATGATTTTAACATAAACAGTTCCTCAAACTACATCTGCAGCTAGCAGACCATTAAATCACAATATATAAAAAATTCAGAAAACAAAACCAATGACAACAAGATCAGCATTTTAACAGCAATAAGAATTAATCACAAAGTAGTTTCTCAAACTGCATATGGATTTCATAAAACTGTTTTTAAAAATCCATATGCAACTGGCATACTAGTAAACCACAATCACAAGATTCAAAAAATATCATCAAAATTCTAAAAACAAGCCTTTATTTGAAATAATAATCAAACTACATATGCATTTCATATAAAAAAAAAAAAACAAGACCTTAAATGAATTAAACATAAAACTATTCATCAAAATGCCTCTGCAACCAGCAGATTAAAGTTCCTCACTCACAATCACAAGATTCTAAACGAAAAACCAAGTACTACAACATCATCAACAGTTCCTTAAAATGCATCTGCATATGCATCTAAATTCAAAATACAATATAGCCCAGCCAAGCTTAAGTCATCACCTACATTCCAAAATATTCACTACAAGAAAAAACACAATTGGCGACAAATACCTTTGGTCGCCATGGGCAATATTAATGTAATATTACATTAGTTTTCCCACATTTAAATACATAATTGAAATTATCATGATATTTCCAAATACAAACTCAAATTAGAGCCCATGAAGAAGTGCATAACCTACACATTTAAATATATATATATATATATATATATATATATAAATGAAAATTCATTCTCTAACAACAAAAAAACACACACAACATTAATTCAATATCATTGGAAGAAATTCACTTGCTGGTTGGAAAAGAACACCTTCACTTGCATGCCCGGCTATATGTTTTCAGTATGTTATGTGATAGTAGTATTGCATGAATATGGGACTGGTCTTGAAGGCGATATCCCTGGAGTTAGAGTTGAGGGATGGTAACTCAATTGTTCAAGTTGATGACAATTCTTGTACGTATACTAGCTAGTAGTAGTACTAGCCACTCTCCAGCAACCATGCCCTTGATAGGTGTAGGCTTACTTGATCACAATATATCGATAGTATCCCCCACACTTCCTTCATGTACCAGGAAACTAGCGGCTTTTATCACATCTTCAATCAACATATCAACAACTAATCAATTTATCAAAATCCCTGCTTGATAATTCATACAAGCAAGAATACTAAAATCAATTTCAAATCCCCATTTGATAATTCAACAAAATGAAAATCAATTGCAACTCATAAACTGATAAGCCCCAATTTCAAATCCCTAATTGATAAACCTCAATTGTAAATACCTAATTGATACTCCATAAACTCTAAATAACCCCTAAAATTTCAACATAAAAAAGATTGAGAGAAGAGAAGAATGAAAAGCAAGAGAGAGGGAATGTCTGTAGGTATTACTTTAGTCCAAAAAAAAACAAACATGCGTCACCTACAACCTTATTCTGCTTGGCACCTATGAAGAGTGAAAAGCAAAGGAGGAAAAACGTGTGCCACATGATGCAAAGCCACATGAAGAAGAAAGAAATTGAGTTTTATATATATAAAGAATGCTTGACCATTATTTCTGGGCAGCAATGAGCAAAGTCAGCTGAAACGAAAGAGTGAGAAGTGCAAAGCCACATAAAGAATGCTTGAAAGTAAGAAAAAAAGATCAATTTTTAAGAGGCAGAAAAAAGAGAGGACAAATATGTTCATCATTCTCATAAATTGTGATAGTTAATTAGCATTCCTCTAGTATATATTATTGAAAGGAAAGTAAGAATAAAAACAAAGGATTGAAGCTCTCTCTCTCTCTCTCATCACAATATTATAAGAGGATTATTTTCCTCACTCTTCCATTTCGGTTGGCCGATATGTTGTGCCTCTTGCACAAAACACAACCCACATGGCTCTCTTCAACCAACACAACACATGCACATGCTTACAATAATTAAGTATTAACATTTTAACACTCACTCTTAATTTAATGCTTAATTGTTGATCATCAATATTCTTCTTGATATTCATAGATGGTGATATTTGTTCTTTGGCTATGCCTTTAACGAATTTTCTCCATTGACATTTTTTTTCATGTTCTTCATATGCATACAAGTTGAAGATATGCTAACATTGTAATGAGAGATAGAGCTTCAATCCTTTGTTTTTGTTCTTACTTTTCCTTCAATAATATATACTAGAGGAATGCTAATTAACTATCACAATTCCAACTCACAAGAGTAGATGATACCAAAACTCAACATTTTCCATTTTAAGAATGGATATAAAGCCAAAAAATATTGAAGGAAAAACTATCCTCACTATTTGGTATCGATCGATGAAAATGAAACGGAAGAGCTTAACTCAGCTCCAGATAAAAAGAAAAAGAAAAAGAGGAAGTTATATAAAACAAGGTGAAAAAGGAAAAAAGATGTAGAGATGGGGAAAATAAGAGAAGGAACAAAAACTAGAATTAAATATGGGAAAAATAAAGTCTAGATGAATATTGTCAACGAACAGAATGAACAAAATTATATATTTACAAAGTGTAAAATTGCAGCCTAAGTTAAATTCAAATTCAATGTGTTTTTCATCTTACATCTCCTTTAGAGATGTTCTTATGTGTTAGCTTGTTTGCATGTATAAGCTAATTTTACTAAGAGTGCTGCTATTTCCACCCACCCGTCATATTTTCCCACCCACCATAGAAATTTGGAAAAACATAATCCTATTTTTCCACCCACCATTATTCCTAAAATACCCTTTATGGTGCATACCACCATTGTTTTTGTAAATCATCCATAATCAATGTATGAATTTAAATACATAACACGAGTTTGGGAGTTGTCTGTGTAGATAGAAACTGAGGAATTGAAACTAACTTCAAATTTGGGAAGAGTTGAAAACCATAAACATTGCATCACAAATCCAATGGCGGGTAACAAATTTGTTTCCTTGTATTACAGTTTCTTTGTATTTTAGTTTTACATTTTTTTTGTTGGTGTTAGTGCTCACGTGATTTTCCTTTCTAGAAGTTTAGCATTGTACGATCTGTTTGTCCTCTTCGTTAATGAAAGCCCACTTTGATCAAAACAAAAAATTCAACAGCAGGTAACAAGAACTTGCACAGAGAGAGAGAGAGAGAGAGGTCAGGTCAGTAAGGAGAGGGTTGGGGTGGGGGGGTGGGCGGCGGTGACACTAGGGGGGGGGGGGTAGGGTGGGGGTGGGTGGCTGTGAGGAGATGGTGGGGTGCTAGGGTTTGGAGAGGGCTGTTAGGGATGAGTGGGTTCATTCGAAGAGAGAAAAAGAAGGAGACGGATTAGGGAAGAAGGTGAGGTCTGGGGATGATTTTTTATTTTTATGAAAAGCTGGAGATGAATTTTTAATTTTAAAGCTTTTCCCTTTGTTAAAGTTTTTTTTAAAAAAAATATTTAAATTTTACATTTTACATTTAAGTTCATTATTTTTAACTTCATATTAAATATTAAATATTTTTTTCCTAAGTCCTTAGAAGTCATTTTATAAAAGGATAAATTTGTCTTTAAAATTTTGAAGATAAGGTGGGTGGGAAAATAGAATAAGGGGGTGGAAATAGCAGCACTCTTTTACTAATTTACCTACTATGTGATGAATTACTTATTAGGTAAATTTTTTAATAATTTATATATATTACTCAAATTAGGAACCTACTATGAATATACAAGCAATAGTCTAAATTAATCTAATTTATGAGGACTTGAACTAAAATGGAAAGGGGTGGACGCACTACCCTGGCCAATTGACCTAACCCAATTGTACTAGCAAAAATCAACAGTCAAATGGTATACAAAATTATTTAATTAACTTCAAGCTTTATTATTTAAATTACGATACAGACAAATCCAAACCCACATTAAAAAATCATTGGCCATACAACTTGTGCAATCAACAAGGTAATATATATATACAGAGAGCTTCCATTGAGGGATCCCTCAAATAAGCTTATTTGAGGGACACCCCTTGTAGGCCCCACTCCGGATTGTATTTCACTAATCCAAACCGTCTATTTTGTAGATACCCATTCAAAGATTATCTCTACAAAAAATCACTTGAATCCGATATCATTTGACCACTCAATTGTGTTATTGAAATTTGAGTACTTTCTTGATGCACCGTTGTTCGTTGATTTTGTAGGACACAATTGGATATCGAAACGGTTTCCGATTTGTCTAATTTTTTGTAAGGATGATCTATGAATGAAGACCTAAAAAATAGATGGTTTGGATCATTGAGAAAAAAAATTGTAGAGTACCCTAAAGGGCGTCCCTCAAATAAAATTATTTAAGGGATCCCTCAATAGAAGGGGACTGTATATTCTCAATTGTGTTATTGAAATTTGAGTACTTTCTTGATGCACCGTTGTTCGTTGATTTTGTAGGACACAATTGGATATCGAAACGGTTTCCGATTTGTCTAATTTTTTGTAAGGATGATCTATGAATGAAGACCTAAAAAATAGATGGTTTGGATCATTGAGAAAAAAAAGTGTAGAGTACCCTAAAGGGCGTCCCTCAAATAAAATTATTTAAGGGATCCCTCAATAGAAGGGGACTGTATATTATAGTCCCCTTCTATTGAGGGATCCCTTAAATAATTTTATTTGAGGGACGCCCTTTAGGGTACTCTACAATTTTTTTTCTCAATGATCCAAACCATCTATTTTTTAGGTCTTCATTCATAGATCATCCTTACAAAAAATTAGACAAATCGGAAACCGTTTCGATATCCAATTGTGTCCTACAAAATCAACGAACAACGGTGCATCAAGAAAGTACTCAAATTTCAATAACACAATTGAGTGGTCAAATGATATCGGATTCAAGTGATTTTTTGTAGAGATGATCTTTGAATGGGTATCTACAAAATAGACGGTTTGGATTAGTGAAATACAATCCGGAGTGGGGCCTACAAGGGCTGTCCCTCAAATAAGCTTATTTGAGGAATCCCTCAATGGAAGCTCTCTGTATATATATATATATATATATGCTTAGGCACTTAAGCTTGTATTGGCCTAATAGGTCAGGTTGAGTCAAACTTATCACACCACTTGAGAAATCCAAGAGCAGCATCTCTTGCTTTTACGTAGTTGCTCACAGCTAGGGGAGAGTTAGGGTTTCGAGAAGTATATGTTTTTCTTAGTTATTACAATAATTTATATATGGTAATAGCAGAGAGTATCGTATTCTTGACCAACAAATACAATTAATTAGTTCTACAAATAAGTTACATATTCGAACCAATAATTTAATATAAAAATATTTTATATATATATATATATAAGTGCTGCTATTTTCATATATTTTTTATTTTCTCATCCACTTTATCTTTCAATTTTTAAAGACAAATGTATCCCTTCGTAAAATGACTTTTAAGTAATTAGTGAAAAAGATCTCCATGATTTGCATGCCTTTTCCTCTCAACATGCCACATCATTTAAATTCACGCTAAGAGCTTGAAAGTTGACACATCACAATTATAAATTTTTTTTAAAAAAAAAACAGTTTGCCTTGACAATTCCAAAAAAATATATATTTATAAGCATATAAAATACCTGTATAACAGGAAATTCTCCCTCCGAGGACAAAAATATTTATAAACAATTTGCCATTTGAAAAAAATAAAGAAATTTTTTTTTTCGGAAGTGTCATCGCCCACATTGTAGCCTATCCCTCCCCTTACCTCTCCGTCTCTCGTTTTGCCCTTTCTCTCCCTCTATACTCTCTATCCATCTACTCTCTCTCTCTCTCTCTCTTCCCCCTCTGCTCTTCCTCGACCACCCGCAACCCATGTCCGAGCCCCAACTTGCAAACCGACACCGCGACCCATTCTCCCTATATTTTTTTTTATCTCTCTCTCTCTCTCCCCTCACGACCCAAACCAGTTAGGTATATTGGAGATGGCCTTGGTGGCCTTGAGGTCAGTGGCGAAGCCAGGATTTCATATGTCTGGGGGCCTTTCACAAAATATAAATAATAAAACTTCGAACTCATAAGACATCAAAACATCAAAAATCATATTATTTTATAATATTGTCTATTCATTACAATCATAATTGTCCTCGACGAGTTTTTATATTTTGAAATCGTTGCATAACAACCTCGTCATCTATACTATTAAAAATGTCTTTCTCAATATATGCAACCAAGCAATCATTCATCCACAAATCCCCCATTCGATTGCGTAACCGATTCTTCACAATATTCATAGCAGAAAATACTCGCTCTACACTTGCGGTCGCAACTGGTAGGATTAGTGCTAATGTCAGAAGCAAGTACACTAAAGGATAGATCTTATCTTTATTTGTCTCAACCATCTTTTGTGCAAGATCAGTAATCCCTTTCAATTCTGTAAATTCATTGTTAGAGCTCACGTCCCAAATGTAATTCTCAAGTTGATCTTCAAGTAATTTGAGGTCATGCTCAGAAAAATCTCTTGGATAAAATTGGGCAAGTCGCATCAACTTTGCTTTATTAAAAGCAGAGAATGAATTACTTGGACTCAAGCATGCCATACAAAGAAGTAATTCAGTATTCTTCTCATTGAACCGATGATTTAACTCTCGGAGCTGAATATCAATGACATCAACGAATAAATCAACACAATAATGATGTAAGTTTGTGATAGGCTGAGCTTTACGCTTTGGTCTCCCTCCATTGGAAAAAATATCATCCATTTTAGGAATTTCAATATGATACTTGCCACAAAAGAAAGAAACTTGATCAAGTAAAGAATCCCAACCATTATCTCTCATGCTTTGCAATCTTCCTTTACATATTTTGACCAAGTCCATGGCATTCACAATATCTTGATCTTTCTTTTGTAATGCCTGAGACAAGTCGTTTGTGATTCCCAAAATTCTTTTCATCAAGTGCAGACCAAAAATGAAATTGAATGATTGCATAAAAGTCAATAGAACCTTTGCTTCAAATTTTTGTTCGTAACCTGATCCATCTGTTCTTACAATCTTAAGCACATCTATCACAGATGGGAACATGTTTTCTAAACTGATTAAACAATTATAATGAGAGCTCCATCGTGTATCACTAGACCACTTAAGATTAGTTTCTTGATTCAGGCCTTGCCCACTTAAGAGCTCATTATTATTGAGTGCTTCAAAAATTGCATCAGCATGCTTTTCTCTCAGCATATCACGACGCTTAGCGGATGCACCCACAACATTCACCACATTAGAAACCATAGTAAATAAATCTGCAATTTCTGAATGTTTCTTTGCCACAGCTACTAGAGCTAGTTGAAGTTGATGAGCAAAACAATGAACATAAAAAGCAGAGTCATTCTCATTTAGAATGAGTGTTTTAAGACCACTAAACTCACCTCTCATATTACTTGCGCCATCATAACCTTGCCCTCGCAATCTAGAGATGCTTAATCCATGTCTCGAAAAGAAATCATCAACGGCTAACTTGAGTGAGGAAGATTTAGTATCTGTAACATGCACAATACCTACAAAACGTTCAATTACCCGACCTTTATCCACATAACGTAGCACAATTGCCATCTGCTCCTTTGAAGACATGTCACATGATTCATCAACAAGAATTGCAAATAATGAATCACCAATATCTCTGATGATTGCATTGATAATTTCAGTTGAAATAGCACTTGAAATGTCCTTCTGGATATCAGGTGATGTCAAATTCATATTTTCAGGAGCATTTTTTAGCATGACAGCTTTTATATCATCATTGAAACGACATAGCCATCGTAAAAATGCAAGAAAATTCCCTTGATTCGTTGAATTTTCAGATTCATCATGCCCACGAAATGGAAGCCCTTGTTGTAAAAGTATCCTGCTAACACCAACTGATGCACCTAAACGAGTTCGATAATCAATTCGATCTTGGTTTGAGTGTTTTGAGAGAATTGTTTCAATATGCTGTTTTTGGTTTAATAAGACCTCACAACTTCTCCAAGCTTTATTATGGGCACTATTCGGTCCTCCAACATGAATTTGTAGTCTATCTTTTTTCTTCCAATTCGAAAATCCAACACCAACAAAAGATTCACCACCAGATTGATCTCCAATATCAGGTTTAAAGAGATAACAACATAGACAAAAGGCAGCATCTTTTTCTATGCTGTACTCTAACCAAGTAGGAAACTCACTAAACCAACTAGGATTAAATCGTCTTTGTTTTGCTCCAAAATTTTTGTAAGGAAAATTATGCCCTCGAGGTTGACAAGGACCTTTTTGGAGATAAGCTCTTCGAACTTGGTCTCGAACATTTGGATGGTAACTCAATATTTGATTACGTAATCCGGGATCAGCTGGCAAATTTTCCAAGTCAACTTCCATAGTTTGGTTTGAACTACTATCATTTTTCTTTTGACTCTTTGCAGGTGACGACTCCACTAACTCAGACTTTGATTTTCTTTTGAAAAATCTTTCCATAACTGAAATACATATATGAACTAAATTTAAATTGAAACAATTATGAACATCTTCTCAAACTTATAAACCGAAGCAAATTGAGCATTCAATTCAAAACAATATATTAATCAAACCAATAGAAAATCATATATATAGAAATTTATAAATTAAAATTAAAATTTCACCAACACAAGTTCACAATTGCATAAATAATTACATACTACGCAAGAAAATTACAAGGGATAGACAAATACATACTTGGAGTTGAATAGCGATTTACCAAATATCTCCAAAGCCTTTTCTATTTGGTAATCTACACATAAATTGAAAGACCCATTAAAATCAATAGAAAAAAAAAATTGATAATATAATTAGAATTTGAGAAGAAAAAAAACTCACAATCAATTGGCTGGTCTGGTCGTGTTTCCAACTCAAGAAAAAAGAAAAAGGCTTAAGTTTATTGATTTATACAAGAAGACAATATATAATAATAATAATAATAGTTCTAATCCTTTTAGGAATAGGTAATGTATGATTTTAGGATATTGGCTGTTAATAGGGCCCACGTTGCTGAAATCCACTTTGGTTGCTTGTTGGATCACGCCACTATGGCTTAAATTCTAAGACTGAAATCTGCTTTGGCCCATATGCCTTCTACAATCTGCGTCTGCCAGACTTTGTATAGTGTATATTAGTACTATTTTTTTTTTTTAAATAAAATTTCAGTGGGGGCCAGTGACTGCACTGGTCCCCATGTGCCTCCGCCACTGTTTGAGGTGGTGGCCTGATAATTGGGGAAGGCCTTGGAGCGGACGCTCAAGAGGAGAACGACAGTGACGGTAAAGGCGAGAATGAGAGCGACGGAGAGAAGGGAGATTAGGATGAGCGTTTTATTGCTGCAGTTGGACGACGATGCATTTTTGGGGGGTGTACAATTGGGTGGGCAAGCTAAAGCATGAGAAACTGATCTCGTAAAACCTAGCCAAATTCAATCGTTGATTGGAGTTAAATTTGAAATAAAGAAGAAAAGAACAAATTATGGGTTTTTAATAAAGAAGAAAGCTTGAAAGCTAGCAAATCAAAATGGATTGGGATGAGCTTAATCTGAAGAAAAAAAAAAACAAGAGTATTTTCTTATTTGGGTGATCTTGCAAGTCTGATATGCCAAAAATAATGGACGAAGAGTTAAGTAAGTGGCTCCGATGGTGATTGAGAGGAAAAGGGGCGGCTAGGGTGAGGAGGACCAAATTGCCATCGAATTATTTTACATGCGTGACTTATGTGTAATTATTGACTGCAATTTGGATAAAATTGCCTCAATTATAATGGTAAGTGTGAAACTGGCCATATAAATTAATTCATTTGCTAAATTGACTGATATGTCAATTCATGGTGTAAGTTAATTTAAAGAGAGAGAGGAGACATAGGGTGGGTGGGACTTTGGGAAGTCTTTTTGTTTTAAGAATATTATTTTAAAATAATTTTATATTGGTTTTTTGACACACCAATTGCATATCATCAATTTAACTAAAGACCAAACGGTGAAACTAACAGAGAGTGTAAATTGGTCGAATTTTAATACACTAGGGTAAAAAGTGATTAAATTAAAACCTCGTGGCCCATGTTAATAATGACCCCAAACCTGTTGGGCTAAAATGTCGCTTATCCTAAATTTAAACAACCCGCTATGATTGGCGTTGACTGCTTGGATACTTTGTATATTTCACTTCTATTTAAAAGATATTTGTGAAGGGGGATTTGAACCCAATACCTCTAGTACAGGGTAATTACTCGTAACCATCTGAGCTACAAGCTCTTTGCATTGGAACTTGTTCATTAAAAAAAAAAAAAATGCATCATGCAAACTTAATAAATTTTATAGAAAACCACACTTTTGGCTTATATGGTAGTTTTAGGCCTAAACAAACTGTTGTAAAGTTTTATTTACGATCAATCATGTCACAAGATGAAATGAATTAGCCATATTATTTGTAAGAATATATTTTTATAATATTTTATGTTGCCCATATGGTACGGTCCATGTAAGGGGCTTAATAAAAAAATATTTGGAAATGATCCTATTGGTCAGAATAAGAGGAAGAAAGAGACAGTATAATTTGCTCAAATCAACTTATATTTCATTCATATTTGGTGCCACTATTTATAGGGGTAGAGAGGCCTAAATCATTTACCACCCACCCATAATTGGTATGCTACAAATATATAATGATGGGTATTATGATAGGTTAATAGTGGCTATTATTGTGGGCATCCATAACCTATAAACCCATAACGTATGGATTTATAACACTCCATCTTGGATGTCCACCATACAATGACATCATGTTGGACATGGTAAATGTTGCCTCGTTAAAAACCTTGTCAGGAAAAACCACATGGGATAAAAACCTGATCGAAGGAAAAAAGAGTACATTGCACATACATCTGATGTAGCAAAACTGAGGAGTTTCCTCGATTGATATCTCCCCATGATCTTCAATAGTTTGATTGCTTGTAAAGTCGTTGCATCCCTATACGATATACCAACTTCTGAAATATCGACTTCGGAAGAGCTTTGGTGAAGAGGTCTGCTAGGTTATCTTGGGAACGAATTTGTTTGACTTCAATCTCTTGATTCTTCTGAAGCTCATGTGGGTAGAAGAACTTTGGTGGTATATGTTTGGTTCTGTCACCCTTGATAAACCCTTCTTTAATTTGAGCTATACAAGCAGCATTGTCTTCGTACATGATTGTCGGAGCTTTTGTTGTTGAAGAAAGATCACATGTTTTCCGAATATAATGAACTAGGGATCTTAACCAAACACTTTCTTTGCTAGCCTCATGGAGCACAAGAATTTCTGCATGATTAGAAGAGGTAGCTACCAAAGTTTGTTTTGTAGATCGCCATGAGATCGTTGTATTTCCACAAGTAAACACATAACCAGTTTGGGAGTGACCTTTATGTGGATCGGAGAGATACCCAGAATCTGCGTATCCAACAAGATTTGGACCGTTGGAAGGTTCGTTTGAATAAAATAGGTCCATATAAGTTGTTCCGCGAAGGTAGCGCAAAATATGCTTTATACCATTCGAGTATCTACGTGTTGGAGCCGAGTTATACCTGGCTAATAAATTTACTGGGAATGCAATATCTGGCCTAGTACATTGGGCTAAATATAATAAAGCACCTATCGCACTAAGATATGATACTTCTGGACCAAGTATCATTTTATCATCCTCTTTAGTATAGAATGGATCTTTATTTGTGTCTAATAGACGAACTACCATTGAAGTGCTCAACGAGTGGGCATTATCCATATAAAATCACTTCAATTTTTTTTTAGTGTAAGCTGATTGATGGACAAGAATACCATTGGGTTGATGCTCGATTCGCAAGCCAAGACAATATATTAGTTTTTCCAAGGTCTTTCATCCCAAATTCACACTTTAAATATTCAGTAGTTTTAATGATCTCTTCAGGAGTTCCAATTAAGTTCATGTCGTCGACATACACTGCTACAATTGCAAATCCAGAATTTGATTTCTTTATAAAAACACAAGGGCATATGGGATCATTGATGTATCCTTTCGTAATCAAATATTCACTAAGACGATTATACCACATTCATCCAGATTGTTTCAACCCATATAGTGAACGTCTTAACTTAATGGAGTACATGTTCTATGATTTAGTGTTTAATTCTACCAACTTGAGTCCTTCTGGGACTTTCATATAAATACTAGCCCCATACAAGTATTTAGTAACAACTTCCTGTTGAGGCCCAAAAAAGTCACGGTTCGGCCCAAATAAATTCTCGGCCCAATGCAATACCTTACCGAGAAGAAACCCGATTTGGGCACGCGAAAGTTCGTCATATGCGCTCGCACACATGCCACACCAAGCAAATAAGCAACACGCCACGCTACACGCTTAAGTGGGCCCAAACCACGCAAGATGCCTGGGGCTTGCTTGAGTGGGTTGTGGTATGGATGGTAATAAGTTGACATGAGGCCCATTGATGGGCCAAGAAATGGAAGACCCGGGGTTGCTTGGGAGCCTCGGAACTCAAGCCCATTTCTTAGGCCCAAACGTGGGTGAGCACAAGAGAGAAAGTAGCCCATTACTCCAACCAAAATAGCCCAACCAGAAAATAGCCCATTACTCCAACCAAAATAGCCCAACCAGAAAATAGCCCTTTACTCCAACCAAGAATGGCCCATTGCCTCAATCAAGATGGCCCAACACTTAAGGGTAGCCCATTTATTTAATTATTGTCATGAAAGGCCCATACAATTAGGATAAAAAATATCAAAAGCTCCAGCACTTGGCTGGAGGACAAAGCTGCGCAAGGAGGACCACGTGCACAGAGCAACTGTTGAGCTTCAGCCATGGAAGGAACAAGTTCCAAGCAAAAACCTTCAAGGGACCAAGGGATATTGGCGCGCAAGGAAGGATGCCACTTTTCGAACCAGCATACATAACCATTTCTTTTCTTTATCTGATCTGGCCATGGAAAGAGGAGAAAAGAAGAAAAAAGAGAGGGATGAAAATATGAATTCTTCACAGAGGCAGCCGCGGGAAAGGGGGCCTTGAGCTCCCAAAATCCCTGATTTTATGCAAAGGAGCAGAGTAAATTTCACCACAAGAAGATGATTGAAAGGATGAGGAGAGAAAGGAAGGGAAAAGTTTGGCAAAATAGGAGGGAAGTCATTAGGGTTTCTTGAAAACAGATGACTTCCAGCGGCTATAAATAGGGCCTTTTCCACCCAACGAGGATCATCCACAACCAGAGAGCAAGCTTCCTCTCTTGCATGCAAAACCCAGCAATTTTCGTGCTTAGTTCATCTCCTCCCTCAGCTTTCCCCTTTGTCATGCTATTCTGACATTTGACAGAGTCACTGTCGAGCTGTCGGAAATAGCGCCCAAGCCATCTTTTCCTTTCCTTCCCTCCTTTCCCAACCAAACCTCTCTTCAAAATCCCTTTTCTTGATACCCATATTTCCCCAGGAACACTTAATTTTCTCTTCGGTGCTAAACTCATGTCGATTTTGCTCCCATGCCACAAGCTTCTCAAGCCAAGCCAAGAATTTATCTGTAAGCAGCCATTATTTTCGTTGGTGAAGGTAACCAAGGTGTTTCCTAAGGCTTTACAACCCTTTCGAAGCATTCTTGGGGCTTGATCTCTGAACTCAGACTCAAGGGGCAATTTCATCCATTTTCCTATTTACGGCAGCCCAGCCCTGTGGTAGCTGCCAGAAGAAAAAAGCCCCTACACTTCCATAAGACGCATGTCAAGTTTTTCTGAAACTGCAAACTTATTAAATAACGGAATGTAATTGCATCATTAACAGGAGAATATGTTTCTTCATAATCAATCCCAGGCCTTTGAGAAAAGCCTTGCGCAACGAGTCATGCCTTATAACTTGCAATCTCATTTTTCTCATTATGCTTTCTTATGAACACCCATTTATATTCCACAGGTTTTACACCTTGTGGTGTTTGAACCACAAGTCCGAATACACCACATTTTTCCAAGGAATTTAACTCAACTTCGATTACATCTTTCCACTTTGGCCAATCAAGCCTCTTTGCATTCATCAACAGATCGTGATTCAATATCTTCATGACCTTTTATAATTTCAGTAGCTACTGCGAAAGAAAAAATATCGTCGATAACCATTTCACTACGGTCCCTCAATTCATCATTGCATGCGAAATTTACAGAAATTTCTGTATTGGGTATCTTTTCCTTTTCAGTGGCTTGTGTCTTTTTATTGACACTTTCATTCTCTGGATGAATTGTAGGTTCAAGGTGAATCTCTTTCCCAATAATATCTTCATGAGCGTTTTCATTGACATTGGATTATGCTTTCGATTTTCACTTTCTAGGAGTTGAGTCCTTCGAACCAATGCATCTACCTCGCTTCAGGCGTGCAGTAGATGATTCATTTGCTGCAACATTGGTTAATCTGATTGGGATATCAATCCTTGCTGGTGTATTTGCTGTAGGTATATGTGATTTTGTCACTTTTTCTGTATCAGTGAATGCATTTGGCATTTGATTAGCAATTTGCTGAAGATGGACAATCATTCGTACTTCATTTTCACTTTGAGTTATACGAAGGTCAAGATGAGACATAATGGATATGTTCCAACCTAATTCATGCCGTTCTTCATGAACGGTCTTTTCTCCCCCTAACGGCAGGAAGAATGTCTTTTCATAGTGACAATCCGCAAAGTGTGTTGTAAAAGTATCTCTTGTCATAGGTTCGAGATAGCGAATGATAGTTGGTGAATCAAAACCAATGTAAATTCCCAATCAAAATTGAGGACCCATTTTAGTGCATTGTGGGGGCACAATTGGCACATAAACTGCACAACCAAAAACTCTTAAATGTGATATATTAGGTTGTCTCCCAAAGGCAAGTTGTAAAGGGGAGAATTGGTGGTGGGCAATGAGCCTCAAGCGAACTAAAGATGTTCCATTGTAAAATTGCATGTCCCCAAGCAGAAATTAGCAACTTTGTCTTCAATAGCAAAGTGCGAGCAATAAGCTGGAGACGCTTAATAAATGCTTATGCTAATCTATTTTAAGTATGAATGTGGGGAACTGGGTGCTCAACATCAAACCCAAGTGACATGCAATAGGCATCAAAAGTTTAGGAGGTAAACTCACTAGCGTTATCAGGTCGAATTGACTTTATTGGATAATCAGGGAATTGTGCTCGTAATTTAATTATCTGAGCAAGAAGCCTAGCAAAAGAAACATTACGAGTTGACAATAGGTAAACGCGTGACCATCTTGTAGATGCATCAATTAAAACCATTAAATAACGAAATGGTCCATAAGATGGGTGAATTGGCCCACAAATATCCCCATGAATTCTCTGTAAGAAAGATGGACATTCAAAGCCAAGTTTTGACGGAGATGGTCTGATGATCAATTTCACTTGGGAGCAAGCTTTGCAAGACTGGTCAATGGACAAAGTACTATGGTAAAGCTTTAAAGGATGTCCATTTGAATTTGAAATAACCCTATGCATCATTGTGGATCCAGGATGTCCAAAAATACAAAGCATTATCAATGGAGAATTGAGTCCCATTGAGTAACAAAATTTGAGCTCTTCCAAAGCCGTCAATTAGGTTTGCAGAACCTAGTATGGTAGTTACCTTTGCTTTTGATAAATGTAAGTTGTCAAAATATATTTTATCTCGAAGAATTGTGTGTGTAGTTGCACTATCCTCAAGACAAATATCTTCATCATTTCTCCCAAAATAAGAGCATCCATGATTGTTTTCCATGCCTTCAAATTTGTAAGGAAAAAAAAAAAAGAAAAAAAAAACTATTCAAAAAAAAAATGCAAATAAAGTCTTTTATTCAATTTTATTCAATGAAAAAGATCCAAACTAACATGTGAAAAGGAAAAAGAAAAATAAACAGGAATTAAACTTAGCTCAAACAACATAAAGTGAAGAAAAAAAAAATACAACAAAATTAATTGGGAAGCATCCCACCATTAATCATAGGATCAAAAGATTTGCCATCAGTATCAACAAAGAAGTTTGAAACATGAAGGTGAGTTGCATCCACTGGTTCTAACTCTGTTGGATGAGCATCCATCCAATATGTCTCAACCTCTTTTCCTTTGCCCTTGATTGAGGCTTGGTAAAGATCAATCAAATGTTTTGGCGTGTGGCATACACGTGCCCAGTGCCCATTTGTACCACACCTATGACATGCTTCCTTAATCACCCTGTCAACTGAAGGTTGGGAGCCATTTGCCTTGTCTTGTTTGTTCCACTTCTGGTGATTATAGGATGCTTGGGTATTTCTTGGACCAAAGCGGTGGCTAATACTATTTTGGTCTTGACCATTACGGGTACCCCTACCATGACCACGTCATCAACGACGGTCGCCATGTGATGAGGTAGCATATGCGTTATGAGATGGTGCCAAGGCAACATTCACTTCACGGAGTGGTGCAGATCTAGGTGGACGGGATTAATGGTTTTGCATCAAAAGCTCATTTTTCTATTAAGCTAGAAGTAGGAGGTCTGAATACTTATGGAAACCTCGCTCTCGATATTGTTGTTGCAAAATCACATTGGAGGCATGAAATGTGGTGAAAGTTTTCTCCAATAGGTCTGCATCAGTTATATTCTCTCCACAAAGTCGTAACTTGGAGTTACTTCTGAACATAGCAGAATTATAGTCAACAACTTATTTGAAATCTTGTAGACGCAAGTGCATGCAGTTATGGCGAGCCTTAGGAAGAATAACCGTCATCTAATGGTCATATCTTTCCTTCAGATTTCCGCAAAGGGTCAACGGATCCTTGACCGTAAGGTATTCACACTTCAGTCCTTCATGGATGTGTGTTTGAGAAAAATCAGGGCTTTTGCTCGATCCACAGAGGATGCCTCATTGCCTTCCTTAATGGTTTCCCCTAGGTTCATAGCCTCAAGATGAACCTTAGCATCATTGATCCATGAAAGTTAGCTCTTTCCAGAGATGTCAAGTGCAACAAATTCGAGCTTTGCCAAGTTCAACATTTTCTATATAAAAGAAAATGGAACGTGTTAGAGCTCAAGAAAAATTGTTGATATAGTAAACATAAATATAATTACCAAAACTTCTTGTTTGGGATGTTTAGACAATTAGAATTGAGCAACTTCATGCCTTCAATTATTTTGAATCACAGAATCTTAAGTTCTGATTCGATAAAAGAACTTCAGGTCCTTATCTATTATGAGGATCGAGGAACTTCAGGCCCTGATCTCTTGTTAGTAATAAAAAAAAACTCATCATAGCATATTGTGTTTAACTAAGAGCCTTCATGCTGATAACGTCTTGTGAAACTAGGGAATTTGTAGGGAGAAATAAGAGGAAGAAAGAGACAATATAATTTGCTCAAATCAACTTGTATTCCATTCATATTTGGTGCCACTATTTATAGGGGGAGAGAGGCGCAAATCATTTACCACCCATAATTGGTAGGTTACAAATATATAATGATGGGTATTATGATAGGTTAATAGTGGCTATTATTGTGGGCATCCATAACCTATAAATCCATAACCTATAAACCCATAACGTATGGATTTATAACATTTCCTATTTTATTATCGCGATGGATGGTAACAGGTCCTCTCTCTTTCTCTATAATAGTGCATATACCCATCTTATGTGCACAATGATGAAAATACGTACTAGGATATCTATTCTAACGTGCAAAAGGCCAAATCACTTCCTCTACACTGATAGTTCGCCTATGGATTACTCAAGACAAATATCTTAATATACTAGAAGTCTAATTATAAAGGTATGCATGTAAGTTAACTCTAACTGAATTTCAGCCTGATCTTGTTGTGAAAATCATGAAGTTCAAGAGTAAAAAAAATCACTTTTACCTTCCTTCGCCTTTCTTTCCTTTCAAGCAATGTGGCGACTTTGCTTTTGTTGGTTCCTTTGGAAACTTAGATCATGAAACAAACCAATATACATCGATCTATCAATTAATCAAGACAAAAAAAAATGCAGCAATCTTTATAGAAGTACTAAGCAATATCTATTCTTAAACTTGCATCTTTGTTATTTGCCTCCTTCTGGAGGCGGAATGGATGCTCAAAATTAGGCACTGGCCTTGTATGGGGTACTAGAGTCCTTTGTAGAAAGGTTTCAAGTATATTTCAGTTTAAATCAAGTAAGCTAGTAGTGCCAAACAACTACACAAAAGCGGGCACAGAAACATGGTTACTGACCATGCTCCGCTCGCACCCCGTACACTTACGAGTTATCACTTGTAAAGCTGGAGGAATGAATTGTCATACCTCTGTATGGAAATGGAATGCGTTTGGTGTTGTGTTTTTCTGAATTGGATTCCAGTGAGGCTCTGAGTTCAAAGACAACTGAAAAACAAAATGATTGATGCATAAGAAGTTGTACTCATACTTTTCTTTTGTAGCAGGTTCAAAAAGATTAATTCCACTAAGATGATGAGAAAAAGAATGGAGAAAAAGAACATTGTCCCCTCAGTTGGCTTAGCAAGAACGAAGAGTAGAAATATCGAACATGGTTCTATTTATACCTGACGGGACACCTCCGTTGAAGCTACTGAAGCCGTTTATGCATTCAGATTTGCCATTGCCATTGTCTCCAAATGTAATTCCTCCATCGATTAGACAAAACAGTCCTTTTATTTACAGAAAATCTTGTACTTACTTCTAAGCAATATTCAATCCACGGTAACTTTACCTAAAATTCCGGTGGCTTAGGTGTACTTCTCCGTACTCCAGGTACAAATTTACCTTTTTGTTTAGTGGTCGAGCCTTAAACTTCAGAATTTTGGCCATCATCACTTCTTCAAGCTCAGCAGTACTCTTTACTCTCATTAATTGAACACGCTGGGATGTTTCAAATTCAGGCTCTTTAGGCATTGTTAAGGTGAGCTTGGGTTTTATCTGAATAATAGAAACAGCATTTACCTCAATACTAAATATGTTGACAAAATAAAACCAAAAGAGACATGAAAAAGAACTCAAAACAAATCATATATGGAAATAAGTATCTTTACATATTGTGGGCATCCATAACCTATAAACCCATAACGTATAGATTTATAACATTTCCTATTTTACTACCGCGATTCTAGGCTTCACTAGGCAACGCGTCATCTCTCTTTCTATATAATAGTGCATATACTCATCTTAATTGCACAATGATGAAAATACGTACTAGGATATCTGTTCTAACGTGCAAAAGGCCAGAGAGAGAAAAATCACTTCCTCTACACTGACGGCTCGACTATGGATTGATCAAGACAAATATCTTGATATACTAGAAGTCTAATTATAAAGGTATGCATTTAACTTAACTCTAATTGAATTTCAGCCCGATGTTGTTGTGAAAATCATGAAGTTCAAGAGTAAAAGAAATCACTTTTACTTTCCTTCGTCTTTCTTTCCTTTCAAGCAATGTGGCGACTTTGCTTTTGTTGGTTCCTTTAGACACCTAGATCATGAAACAAACCAATATCCATCGATTTATCAATCAATCAAGACAACAAAAATGGAGCAATCTTTGTAGAAGTACTAAGCAATATTTATTCATAAGCTTGCATCTTTGTTATTTCCTTACTTCTAGAGGCAGAATGGATGCTCAAAATTAGGCACTGGCTTTGCATAGGGTATTAGTGTCCTTCGTAGATGATTCAATGCATTCTATTCCTCCACCTGCAAACATATTAAAAGGTTTCAAGTATATTTCAGTTTAAATCAAGCAAGCTAGTAGTACCGAACAACTACACAAAGGCGGGCACAGAAATATGCATTCCGACCATGCTCCGCTCGCGTCCCTTACACTTACAAGTTATCACTTGTAAAGCTGGAGGAATGGATTGTTATATCTCTGTATGGAGATGGAATGCATTTGGTGTTGTGTTTTACCTGAAATTCCGGTGGCTGAGGTGTACTTCTCGGTATTGCAAGTAATGATGGGGCTTCTATAATTTGTTATGAGCAAGAAGATCCAATGAATCCAACAAATATAGGCCGGAAATCAAATAAAGAATAAAAAAAACAAGAGTAAAATAAATTACAAAGTTACCTTTTTGTTTAGTGGTCAAGCCTTAAACTTCAGAATTTTGGCCATCATCTCTTCTTCAAGCTCAACAGTACTCTTTACTCTCACTGATCGAACACGCTTGGATGTTTCAAATTCAGGCTCCTTAAGCATTGTTAAGGTGAGCTTGGGCTTCATATGAATAATAGAAACAACATTTACCTCAATACTAATTATGTTGACAAAATAAAACCGAAAGAGACATGAAAAAGAACTCAAATAAATCATATATGGAAATAATTATCTTTACATATTGTGGGCATCCGTAACCTATAAACCAATAATGTATGGATTTATAAAATTTCCTATTTTATTACCGCGATTATAGGCTTCACTAGGAAACGCGTCATCTCTCTTTCTGTATAATATTGCATATACTCATCTTATGTGCACAATGATGAAAATACGTACTAGGATATCTGCTCTAACATGCAAAAGGCTAGAGAGAGAAAAATCACTTCCTCTACACTGACGGCTCGACTATGGATTGCTCAAGACAAATATATTGATATACTAGAAGTCTAATTATAAAGGTATGCATGTAAGTTAACTGTAATTGAATTTCAGCCTGATGTTGTGAAAATCATGAAGTTCAAGAGTAAAAGAAATCACTTCTACTTTCCTTCGCCTTTCTTTCCTTTCAAGCAATGTAGCGACTTTAGTTTTGTTGGTTCCTTTGGACACCTAGATCATGAAACAAACCAATATCCATCGATTTATCAATCAATTAAGACAACAAAAGCGCCGCAAAATACATTACCATATCATCTCATCTGTGCAGAAGCACTGGAAACAGCAGAGTTGATCATCATCCTTCGCCTTTCTTTCCTTTCAAGCGCACGTAAAAGTGAGACAAAAACTGGTCGAAAGGAAAAAAGAGTGCACAACCATGTGTAACATAAAATTATGTGCATATAAAACTGACACGCGTGTAACTCTGCCTCGTTAAAACCTTGCAAGGAAAAACCTAGTGGGACAAAAATCTAGACGAAGGAAAAAGAGTACAGTGTGTGAAGATCTTACTGATGGCACACTCCCCCTGATGCTGACAAAATTTCTTTAATCCATATTGTTGACCATATTTTTTATTGTCATAGTTGGCACTACTTCCGTGAATCAATCTTGCAATATTATTGGATGCTCCCCCTGAAGAATTACTCCCTTTGATGTCTTTATACTTCTTTAATGATCCAACATAAATGATATTAATCACACATCCATCCTTCACGGAGTGATCTTTGGTAATGCTTGTATAAAACATGTTGTTGCAGCATCATTAAAGGATCTATGTGTGTCGTCATTCATCTAATCCCTGTTGAGGTTAGAGTACTACAAAAAATATAGGCTATTTTCATAAGCCTTTTATTGTATACAATGGCTTGAATAATTTCATATGCTCTCTAATATTAAAAAAATAATAAGCTCAAATTTATAATGATAAGAGCATTGAAACTTTATATGGTATAATCAGTCATTCATACATATTCTTGTATGTTTTGAGAACAATTGCATATATTATTCTTTATAGTCTCTTCAGGAGTCTTTGAACATTTTTCATAACTTTAAACATTTGAATACGGTGCAATGTCTTTGAATTTTGAATTCAATCAAGGTACTCAATGAGGCAATTTTTTCATTTTAAGATGATTGAGTACTTGTACTGAGCTTCAGGCTCTTTTACTTATCCAAGATTTCTTTGTGCAATTTATATATTGCATGACACGTTATATCTCTTAGGATTTGTTCCTTTGTATTTTTCAAGAAATCGCTTCTGGCGATATGTTTCAAACACTTCATAATCTTTATAGATTTTTCATCTCAAATTTCTTTATTAAACAAGGGGAGGTTTTTCAAAACTCTTCAAAAGTTTCAACAAAATTCTTCATATATACTGTAATGATGGTAAACCAATTTCCAGATTTTGGATTATTTATATATCCATTTTCTAAGAGATATTCATTAGGGCAATTATACCATATCCTTCTAAAATACTTTATTCCACACAAGGATCATTATAAGCCATCATATTTTAAATAATTTGCTTCATGCATTTTAAATCCTTCAAGGATTTTCATGTATATGAGTTCTCCATAAATATGCATAACATAGTTGCATATGTTTACCATCATGATCTCATGTCTTTACAGGGAAACATTGTGCCATATCAAGTGATTTTATTTCAGTTCATCACAAACAGCAATTTGTAACATGTACATTTTCATATATTTTGGTGTTTGAACTATAGGCTCAATCATTTCACTTTTTCCAAAAAAAAAAAAATAACTTTACTGGATTGCCTCTTCCAGTTGGCCAATCTTTGTTTTCATTTTTCACAACTATAACAAGTGGTGCAATATCATTATGTATAGCCCTTGATAATTTTAGTACATACAATAAACCAATAGATCATCAATTCCTAATCCCACTATTCTTATGTGCATGCGTATGCATATTTTATAAGCATCTCATTGCTTTCATTTCTTTATGTTATACCAATATCTCTTCGAGAGCTTTCATTGTCACCTATGGACAATCATCTCTTATAAGATGAACTATTTATAGAATGTGGATGACAACCTCCTTTAAGACATACTAAGTCATCTACAAACAAAAACCGACGTCTAATTACTATAAAAACGCAAAAAAGGAAAACTTCGACAATCTTAGACGACACTTCCAGAAAACAGGAGACGTCTAAAGCTAATTACATGTCAAAATTACACAGTCACCGCTGTAACACAGATTAACCACGACCCAAAGTGTTAACTTACGTCATTTATAATGTCATTCACAACGGTGCCAAAAAATAGACCGCCTTGTTAACAATATTCCACGACGTTCATGATCACAACCGACGTTCAAAAGAAGTATTAACGTCCGTAAATGTGAAAAGAACGTAGTTATTACCACTATACGACGACGGCGTTGTTTTAGAACTGACGTCTAATTAATATAGAAAACAGAAAGATGCGACTTGGGTAAGCTTAGACGACGCTTTTGGGAAATCGATGACGTCTGAAGTAGTTAATATGTCAAAATTCTTGTCAATACCGCCGTAACATTGAGTAACCACGACCAAACATTACGTAACAGTCGTTCAAAATCGTTGTCACGGCAGTTAACGGAAATAAACCGACGTGGTTAATAAATTGACCGACGGCTATTGAAAATAAACCGTCGTGGTTAATCTATCTACTACGGCCATAGTGTACACCTGGTTGTCGTTGTTAGTGCGCTTACCATGTCAGAAAAAATATAAATATAGACGTGGTTCCTCACTTGTAACACCAATATCGTCGTGTGTATTATCTAAGGTGATGGTAGTTGTCATTTTACCAACGTTCAGAAGAGCTCTCACGACATGTAATAGAACTGAGAGGCCTTTTGTGGTTCTTTTAGACGATGGTAAGTATTTATGGGAAGTCGTAGTGTTCTCCTAAAATTTGTCAGTTTATTAACATGCTAGGACTCGGCATGTTGAGGTGGACTATCATTATGTTCATGAACAGGTTGTTGCTCAAGCTTTACATGTTGATTTTGTGGCCTCTGAAGATCAAATTGATGATGTCTTCACTAAGGGGTTGTCATTGCCTCATTTCTCCTCCTTGATCTCCAAGCTTCGCGTTGTTCCTCACCCACTTCGCTTGCAGGGGTGATAAGCTAAAGGAGGCCACTGACGCTAATACAGGAAAGTGACTAATTATAGGGATCTTGATTATGTAATTACTTGTAATTGATTGTAAAGTTATACACTTACCTTATGTATCCAGCAGCTAGGATAAATCAACTGCTCCTTGTAAACTATATATATTGCAATATAAGCACGCTGGTTAGGTGTGTGCAGCAACCTTTCATCCCTTATTTTAGGTGTGTGCAGGTGCTTTTTCAGGAAACACTTCTATGACCCAGAATCACTTCTAAACTTCTCTACCAAACGATGTCATAAGCCCTTTTAGTTATCAGAAGGCGCTTTTCCCAAACAGGCCCTTCTATCAGTTATAAGGTTCATTTTAGGCTCCCATCAATTCATTCTCAAAACTTCTCAAGTAAATTTTGTAGAAAAACTTGAGCTTCTCCAGCCACATGATGCTCTATCCTATTAAGTTGTTTTTGTTTTTGTTTTTATTTTTATCAACACAAATCCTTTATTTTTTACTTTTTAAGGTAAGTATAAAAATACATGAAAAAAATGATAAAATAAAAAATTATGCCAAGCTCTTCTACTAAAGAAAAAATAAAATGGAAAACAGAAAAATAATCTGGGCCTCTTTGAAAAAAAAAAAAACCCAACAGTTTGACTTTCAATATTGTGATTGATCAATTGAGATCAGTTGAGTAAAATGAGAGATTCATTTTGATTTCAGTATCAGTGGCTTGGTGCAACTAAGGATCATATAAAAGTAATTTAGCTTCGAAGTTTATAGCCTAGCCATAAGAAACTTGTCATTTGTTGTGAACCCTAGTGGCAGTGAGCATGTTGTATATCCCATTTGGAGAGAAGAATCGTGCAGGTATTTTTCCAAGTAGTAAGTCGCATCTATACATGTTGACATGTTTTTCATTGGTTATTTGGTTTTAATGAATTATATTCATTTACCCTTTTAAAAAAAAGTCGCTTTAGTTCAACTGATCGACTAGCCCAAAATATATAGAGTTGAAGTCCTTTTGGAAATAGGAAAAGAAAAATACTTTTTTATTTATTTTTTATCCGCGTGGTTTTACTTTATCATGCGTACATCACTGGTACAAGTTTCACCAAGTGACACCACCGACCTTCATTCTGGCATACTCCCTCCATTCTTCGTGTCTCTCTCTCTCTCTCTCTCTCTCTCGCTCTCTCTGTTTCTTTGCAAACCCTAAACACTGCACTCCTTAGTTTCCAAAAATCTCTCTTCTCTGCAACGATTGAGTGAGCGAGGCGAGTATTGGGGTTGAATGGTTTAAGAAGCAACGACTTCTCGCTCTGTTTGCCTGCAACGGTCGAGTGGTTTTCTTTTTCTGGGTTCCAGAAGGAGCGAATTTTCTCTCTCTGTTTCTTTGCAACGATTTTGTGATTTTTGGGTTCAAAAAGCAACGAGCGATTTCTCTCTCTCTCTCTCTCTCTCTCTCTCTCTCTGCGTGCAACAATTGAGCGCATTTTGGGTTTTGGAGTCAAGAATCAAGAATGGCATTGTCTACTCGAAATGGAAAGCGCAGACAATTCGAAGATGGTGTTGGTCCCTTTGAGAAGAGGAAGAGGTCTTGTTCTAGGGTTTCTGAGTCCAAACGGAATGTAGTCGTGGAGGAAAAGCCGACTGCTTGTCTTCCTCTGCGCAAGTCTTCGTCACCCAAACAGGGCAAGAAAATCATCCCCTTGGCTTCGTCTGCTAGAAAGCCTAGACAATCCGAGGACGAATTGGGTTTTGATGGTCTCTGTCAGACCCAGAAGAGCAAGAGGCAAAAACTGGGTTTTGACTGCAAAGAGACGGTGTATTGTTCTGAAATCTTGGTTTATCTGATGAATCTCCCCCATGCGAGGTGTTTTGAGAAGCCTATTATCGATCCTGTGGTCGAGAATTTGCCTGGTTATTTCGAAGAAATCTGGAGGCTTATGGATTTCGCTACTGTGAGATCCAAATTGGAGAGGGGTGCCTACTCCAACTCTGATGGCTTTGCTGGTGATGTCAGGCTTATCTTTTCCAACGCTTTCAGATATTATCCGCTTGGCAAGAAAGAGCGTGCAGCAGCCAATCATCTTAATGGGGTTTTTTAGACCAAGTGGAAAGAAGCTGTGGAGAAAAAGTCAAAGGCTTTTTGTCCTTCTCTGCCCAGAATCGAGGGTTTGTCACCCAAACTGAAACAGGGCAAGAGCTCTTCTCCTTCCAGGGTTATTCTTCAAAGTCAAGGGCGTGGGATTTCTCATTCAACCAAAGATGATGACTTGGCCACCCTTGTTCATCATGCCATGGATCAGGCCTCAAAGAATCTTTCTCCATGTCGGGCTAGTCGAATTCAGTTACTAAAGCTACAATTTTCAGATACGATATTAAAAGCAAACAAGACACTTAAGGGTCTACCTAATTCTCCACCAAGGAAAAAATTGATGCAGCGGATGAAGCAAAGGAAATCGGCTCGCCAGGCCCTTTTGAACATGGAGAAGTCAGTGCAATTTGAGGACCCTTTACAGGATTTCAAACAACTTGAGATGCTGTGTGGCTGTGGCAGTGGTGATACTTTTCTACAGGTCCACCTCGGATTGCCGCTTAAGAAGTTGGGTCTAGGAAGACGATGAATTGCAAGGTCAAGATGAGGAGACCTTTTTGAATGGAGATTGGGAGGAAGGCGAGATCCATTCATGAAGTATAGGTGGTGTAGAAGGAAACTGAGCATAATAGGCCACCTTGGCTCTGTTATTTGTTGTATATGATGAATAGGTTAGAGTTTCCACTTTGTAAATGATTAGCAATTCTTTAATTTCTAGGAAGAAAGAAATTGAGGATGTGATTCTGAATTATTCAAATTTTCAAAGTTGAATGATATTATTGAAGTTTCTATTTCTGTTTGTTCTCTAATTGGAATTTGTTCTCTATTTTCTATCTGTTTGAGGAAGTTGGTTTCTATGTTAAAACAGCATACTGGTTCTAAAGTGAGGAAGTTGGTTTCTATGTTAAAACAGCATATTGGTTCTAAAGTGGAAACTTCGCCCTGCCCCTTCTATTTTCTATCTGTTGATTCCTGGTTTATGTGGGAAACAAAAGTGGATAGAGTCTTTCCAGTTCTTTTTTGAGATGATAGAGAAGCGGCTTCTCCCCCAAAAGGTTACTTTTGAGACACTCTACAAAGGGCTAATACAATCTGATATTAATTTGCTATTGCAAAATATAACATGTTAGCAAGACATCATAGTTTTAATTTCCTTTTCTCTTTTTACAGAAATTCATCTTTGGGGTATTTCTTCCAGGTGAGACATGCACTGCTGAATTGTGTCTTTTAATTTCCTTTAGATGATTCATATGATATACATGTATATTTGGCCATATTCATTATACATATCATTTTCATATTAATTATCTTGTGTGCAAAGGATAATGAAAGTTTAATCCTGGAAAGTCATATATATTGGCAACATCTTCTTTCCACTTGTTTCAGGGTAATAAAAGTTTTCAGCCGCAGGAAATCATAAGATTTGCTTAACTTTCTATCGCATTTGGTGGAGCCTGCTGGTTTTCTTTTTCATTTCTTTTGCATCATTTGAACATGATATATTGGCAGAAAATGACATTAGAAGGGAACAATGATAATAGGATTACCTTTTGGTATTGCCCGAATGAGAATCCATTACCCTGTAGTAATTGTCACTTAAGTTTTTGTCAAACCCAGTAAATTTGAATAAGTTTTTGTTAATACAGAACCTTCTATGGTTTTCAGTTACCAATTCCCTGCACTTATCCCAATTTCATACTAGTATGATTTTCACTAGGAACTTGCGTTGATGAAGTATACTATTTGCATTTTATGAGATCTTTGAGGTAATGTGAGTGTTGAGACCCAAAAAATCCAAGGCTAAGCCCAGATATATTCTCGGCCCAATGCTATACCTTATCGAGAATAAACCCGATTTAGGCACGCGAAAGTTCGTCATATGTGCTTGCACACATTCCACGCCAAGCAAATAAGCGACACGCTACACTATAAGCTTAAGTGGGCCCAAGCCACGCGAACGCCTGGGGCTTGCTGAGTGGGTTGTGGTATGGATGGTTACAAGTATTCACAAGGCCCATTGATGGTCCAAGGAGTGGAAGTTTTGGGCTACTTGGGAGCACCAAAACTCAAGCCCATTCCTTGAGCCCAAACATATGGGTAAGCATGAGAGAAAACCTAGTAGCCCATCACCTTAAGAAAACCTAATAGCCCATAACACGTGAGAAAATCCCACATCAGCCAAAACTTCCAGCAGTCTAATGAAATCAAAGGGAACTCACAAGCCGCTGGAAACAAAACAGCCCAGCCCAGCACCTTATAAAATATCCAACGTCGTGCATCTCTGTTAAAACCATATCGCAGCCAAACCACCAAAACCAAGCAAACCCATGTGCTGATCACCTTTTTGACCAAGCACCCTTACCCATTCTTTCCTCTTCAAGCTTTGGTGAGAAAACAAGAAACAAAAGTGGGCGGCTCCTCACCCACATGGAGAATCCAGCTGCCTGAGGACCTTGGAACCCCAAAAAGCTGCATGCCTATGGGTTCAGGCTAGGGAAATTTCACCAAACAAGAGTAAATGGAAAAAAGTGAGGAAAATGGGAGAGGGTGGCTTGACAAAATTAAGGTTTTCAACGCCTATAAAAGGAGCCACTTTCTTCCCAACAAGGGAACAACAACAAAACCGATCGAAGGCAAGCATCCTCTCTGGAATCCTTCAATTTCATGCTTTGTTCTTCCATCTTCCTCCTTTCTCTCTCTCAAAACTCACATCCAAAAAGAGCAAGCATCATCTCTCATCTCTGGAACCCTCCAATTTCAGGCCTTGTTCTTCCATTGCTTCCCATTTTCTCTTCTGTCAAATCGCCCAAGAGCTTGACGAAGCTTTCGTCAAGCTGCTGGAAATAATTCTAATTCTAGAGCTGTGGAAATAATTATTTCACTACCTGTGGATTTTTTATTTCAGTTGCAGTAAATTTTTTTTTTTTTTGGGGGTAAATAGAGCTGTGGTTGGAGTTTATATATATTATTGTATTTTTTCACCTTTCTGAATGTTTTCGGGAAATAGTCCTCTCAGTTTTTCTTTAATTATCATCAATGACACTGAAAATCAAACAAGGAAACCTTAGGTGTTCCACGTTTTAAGCAATTGCCACCGCTGATGAGGGCACTCCGAAAAAAATATTTGGAAACCATTTTTATTTGTACATATTGAACATGGTCAATGGATCAGTCACATCACTGGATCAGGTACAAACACATTAGTGTTAGAATGGATGATGGACAAATTGAAACTACAACTACTGCTTGCTTGCTACTTCGGCCACTACTAATGCCTGTTCCTGCTCTTGTTTTCCTTCTGCTTCCAGTTCTGCCACCGCCACCGCCAATGCCTGCTGCTGCTCCTGCTCCACTTCTGCTTCCCCATTCTCCATCGGTTGCACCATATGTTGCCGGCAGTAACGAAGAATTACAAGAGATATAAATGCTGCAAAGGAAAAAAAAAACATCATTTTGCATAATAATCTTCAGGACAAGGAAATGATCCTACAAGATTGCAAATAGAAGCGATAACATAGATGACTATTAAGTTCTCAGAGAAGTAATTGTATCTTTTACATTAATCTGCGCATTGATCTATTTAAATCACTAGTCAGCAAACTATGAAAATACCTGCAATTCAATAAAATTACCTGTGAAAATACGGGTTCTCACAGAAGACAGATTCCAAAAAGCTGTGGCTGCTGATGCTGCTACAATCTTTTTGTGTGAGCAAGCTCCCCATGCTTCCAACACCCACCATTTCAAGCAGTCAACTGCATACCGAAATTAGACTTCGTTTAGTGCGGGATGAATATAAAAGCAGACTTTATAGACATCAAGTACATTGGTGGATTCTAATACCTTTTTGGTTCATTTGGATGGAGTACCATGAGTACAGTTTTGGGATTGTAAAGCTGATAAAAAAAGCTAGCCATAATTTTACACAATTAGTTAGCAGCATATATACTCCCATTAAAGATTTAAAACAACAGAAGAAGAAAAAAAAATAGTTCATTGATTGGCAGATGGGCATGAAGTCTCATACCAAGCATACAGAGCCTCCAAAGTGTTATAAGATGCCCATACTCTGCTCCCAGAAGAAAGAATGGAGCTACCTGTAACCAGAAAATTGAGGTCACTTTACTAATCATGCAATCAATCCCAAACACTGTCTTAATACATCAACAACCAGAATTTGTTTTGTGATTACCTTGAGGGTCATGGATGGCTCTCCCGAGAAAAGCGCTCTGGTCTTGGATATGGCAAGATTTGTAGCAGGAAGTATCATTTTGGCTACACCAAGAATGTCACTTTCTTTGAGCATGAAATCAAGCTTCTTCTCAACACCATTTCTGTGAATTTAAATAAAACGATCATTGGCAAATCTTAGCCAACAGAGAAAGATGGGCAGAACTCGAAAGTAATACAAAAGTAAGTGAAAATTGCACCTTTGACAGATTGAGTTGGAGACGAATGAAGCACCCAAAAACAAAAGTCCTAGTTGGGAAATCGCTGAGAAAATGCTGAAAGAATTGAATTGGATACAATTACATGCTTGATACTACCATTAAAATAGGGAAATCAGGGAAATTTGAAAGAGAGAAGTAGTCACCTAAAGTTAAATCCTTTGGCAAAGCAAGAGGACAAGAAGAAAAGAGACCCCATACCAAACCAAAGGCTTGACCTTGCTACGTCTCTCCACATAAGCAGATCATTCATTAGCAGCCCGATTCGATCCAGGCTACCGCAGTACTCATCATCGACTATCAACAAATGAAATCATAAAAACCCAAGGAATTGAAAAGACCAAAGAGTGAAAGAAAAGAGAACAATTGGGACTCACTTGATGATGCGCTTGGGGAGGGCAAAGAAAGGACCAAGCTCAGCTTTTCCTTCTTAGACCGCCTTTTCCTTGGCTTTGCAATCTCTTCCACCAAACCCGAATCTTTATCTTCTCGAATCTCAGTCTCTGACCGCCTCCGCGACCTTCGAGTGTTCCTCGGCGAGGCACAGCCCAATAAGCCCATCTGGGCACCTCTGCTTTTGCACCTCCGGCGTGGCCCTGCGGCCTCGACCACAGGCTCATCAGCCATTTCTAGTCGATCCGTGAGACGGGTCTTGGACCTTTTTCGGAGAGTTGAAGGTGAAAGAAGGAGAAGCTCGCGGAGAGGGAGGGAATCGGAAGATCTGATAGAGTGAGCAGAAGGGGACGGAGTTCTCTTGGGTGATGATGTTATGAGGCCAAGAGAGAGATGAGGAATTTGTCCGCTTTGGGCAAGCCGTGAGGCTGATTTCGTCCTGGACGGTGGTTCCGAACGAGAATGATGATGATAAGGAGGTGTCGCTGCTGCTGTCGAATCCATGAGATTGAGATTGGTGGGTTTTATTTATACGATCAGATTTTGCCAAGGATTTTGTGGGTTGTTAATGAAAGATATCAGTTTCTTGGGTCAAAGATTTTATGGGTCTTGATTCAAAATGCAAGATCTCTGGGTTTTAATTGAGAGATTGAGGAAAAGATTTTCGGTTTTGGGAAGGGTCTGTTCTTGGTTCTTGAAAATGTGTGAGGTCTCTGATGTAGCCGTTAGGGGAATAAGAGCACTATATTTGAATTTTAACGGCGGGGATAGTGGGCCCGTGAGCTCAACGGTAAGAAATTAACGTGCCGTTTGTTCGGCACTGTTTGTGGTCGGCTTCACTCCCATACATTATATTTTGGTCAATCCCTATGCAAATAAATTAGGGGGTCTGTTGAGTGACATCTGTCTAGGGCTCACACACTTTGCATTATATTTTCAAGTATCATTTGCAAAAAAATCTACAAAATCGAAAATCATTTAACCATTTAATTATGTGGTAGTCATTTTAATGTGTTTTGATGTCTCCTTTATTTTTTTCATCGCAATTAAATGTATTAATGGTTTATGATTTGTCTAATTTTTTTTTAAGCCTATAAATAAAGAAATGAAAATTAGAGAGTAAAAAAAGGGCCTTAACTTGTAAACTAGTAATCTTAGGTTCAAACATCCATGACACTTAGGGCCCGTTTGGGAGTGCTTCTAGAAAGGTTAAAAACGCTTTTTGACAACCAAAAGCATTTCTAACAGCGTTTGGCAGAAATGTTTAGAAGCGTTTTTGGGCCATAAAAGCATTTTCTGGAGAAACACTTGCCGTGTGCTTCTTCAGGAAGCACTTCGATTTCTTATGAAAATTTCAACATCTTTATTATAAAAGCACTTTTGGTAGAAGCGCTTATAAGTAGAAGTGCTTCCTAGAGAAGCAGTCCCAAACGAGCCCTTAGTTGTGTGTGTGTGAGAGAGAACCCCATTTTTCCTTAGAGTTTAGACTATGGCTTGTATTTAAAAAGAAAATTGAAAATGAGACCGCTCATCTATATATATAAAGCAAAAAGTAGAGAATGGTGAAACATTCAAAATACCAGAAAATACTCTTGGTTAATCCATACATTAAGAATTAAAATTATTAATTAAATGAGGATAATATGGTAAATTCACACTTTTTCATATTAAAAAAATAAATTAAAAGAAAAATCAAATAATGAATCCTATTTTTATGGAAAACAACTACCCATTATATTTTTTAATTCTAAAATAAATTTAAATTTTTTTTCAAAAAAAGCCTTTCACAGGCGCGGAAGTGCTTGCGGATAGGCTAATATCAATGAAATATATGGTAGAGTGGGCCCCATAATCGAATATATTTAAAAATAATGTATGTCTATAAATATATATAAATTGTTTTTTTTAGAGTGGTGATTTCCCCACTCCAATTTTATCCACTTACACTCCATTTTATAACTAAAAGAGGAGTGTATGTGGATAAAAAGGGAGTGGGGAAATCATTACCCTTTTTTTATAAATGGTTTCACCATGCTCTAATCACTACAGTTTCCCTAGCCACAACATGCCAATTGTGGCTATTGAATAGACTTTATTTCAAAATTTTACGAAATTAATCCAATTAGATTTTAGCCCAAAATCAATCAAGCAAAGAGAGAAAAGAAAGTACACCAGATTTTTACTTGGAAAACCCCCAACGATCCTAAAATCTTGAAAAATATCCTAAAATTTCTCATCAGTCTTTGATCTTTTTTAAGGGTAGCTCAAGCTTAGTAAATTGAGCACAATATGTGAATAGGATGTACTCAATAAAGGCCCAATAATTAAGGCAAGGTAAGGCAAGTAAAGACATAATAATTCAAGCCCAATCAATCAGTTTGTTATGATATACCGTGTCAAAATTTCATAGAGACATACCGTGGGTCACTACTAATGGGTCCAATACTAATAATATCTCCAACTTAATCACATGTTAACTCGGGGATTAGATAAGTGAAGAAAAGAGGGAAAAAAAAAGTATTATGTTCTTTTACCAAAGTAATATTATATTGTGCAGAATCCTATAAAGAAAAAAAAAATATTTGGCACAAATATATTCAATAAATGAAAACACATTTTGGTTTGAAAAAAAAAAAAAAAAAAACATGTTTTGGGGCAACCTGTTGTTCACCTTCTCGCAGGGTTGCCTAGTATTTTTATGTGTTTAACGAAGACAAATGTGGCTACATCCTACATGACAAATCACATAATTGTAACCTAGTAGCTAGTACAATATTCTCTTACTACATGACAAAAACTACTTTTGAATGCCTTAATTTAAATTATAAGCGCTGAATTTGTATAGATATCAAGAATTCCTTGTGACTATTTGTAGCAGTAAAATAAATAATAAAAGTTTAGCGTGTAGGTAATTTCGTATAGTAAATAATTGTGGAGCCCACATTTCATTAAAAAGAATTACCAAGCCCTTTGTGCCTAATCCAAATTTTCTATAAATATAAGAGTACACGAGATTTTTACTTGGAAAACCCCCAACGATAGCTTGGGCTCAATAAATTGAGCACAACTAGCAACCTTCTCTCTAACCTTCTCCTTTGGATCTTCTCCATTTTCTTCATGACATGTAGCACATTATTTTCTTTCAAAACAATACCATTAATGCATCACACAAGCTACATTTTGTTTTCCAAATTTAACCTTATTAAATATATTATCTTTTGTGTATTGTTTTATTATTATTATTTTTTTCAAAAACCAATTAATAACGAATATCGAATCGTTTAACAAACACCTAATTTCATTTTTTTAAAGATCAATTTTAAGAAAGAGATTTTCTATTTAAACCCCACACTTCTCTTAGTTCACCCCATGTTCTAAGTTCACCCCATCTTTTAATTTAAATTTTCACAATTACTAAGAAAACCTCACTATCTTCCCAAACTACCCTTAAATACACTAAAAAACTGAAAAAATAATAAATAAAAGAGATTTTCTATTTAAACCCCACAATTTTCTTTGTTCCCAACAAAAAAAACACAAACAAATAAAACCCTAAACCCGAAATTTAATACTTTCTAGAGAAAAAGAACAACTTTACCTCTCTCCAAGAACTATAACTGGAATTCCAACGCTTGGGTATTGTTGAGTTGATAATCAACAAGCATTTCCATCGACTCCCACGCATATTTAAAGAGGTAGGCTCGTTAATTTTCTATGTCTTTAAAATAGAAGAGTAATCTGGCAATAGGATGTAGAGAAGTTTGTATTTTTCTAAAACTTGATATGAAGGTGTGTGGGGTGTGGGGTGTGTGTATAGATGTACTAGGGTTAATTATCAAGTTGGATGACCGTTTTTGTCTTTTTACACAATAATAAAACTTATAGCTTAATGATTTAAGTATTGGGGTGAACAAAGAGAAGTGTAGGGTTTAAATAGAAAATCTCTTTAAGAAATTGAATAATTAACACATTAAGAAGGAAATATGAAAAAATCGAAAAAAACAACCCATAACCCAACCGTAGGGGACGGGAAGAAGAAGTAGGTGGTGGGAATCGACGCCGCGGTGGTGGGGAAGATCGGCGTGGGTGGGAGTCGTCTTTGTCGTGAAGATCGACGAGGTTGCTGTTGGAGATCAACGCAATGTGTGGAGGGGAGGGCAAAAATCGAGGCGAGGTGGTTACAGCTCGTTACGCAGCCAAGGAAATCAACGGCGGGGAAAGGGTTGTTGGCTAGAGAGAGAGAGAGAGAAAAGGAAAGGGAGAGTAGTGGCAGTGGATGGTTGGGTTGGATTGGCAAGGAAAGGGGGAGAGAATGGTGTGGTGGCTGCTGTAAGCGAGGGTAGGGAGCGAGGGCTACTGGGTCAAAAGAAAAAAAATTATTCTATTAGTATTAATGTCTAGTCTTATTTTTCTATTTGTTAAAAAAATAGATTAATTGAAGGATACATTTAATAAGGGTAAATTGGGAAAAAAAGTTAATTTTTCTAATGCATTAATTACATTATTTTAAGTGTAAGTAAAGTGCCACATGTCATGAGCATAAGAGAGAAGGGTTCCTAGCATTCCCCATATGGGAAGGGGATACAATGTACTTAGTAAAGGCCCAATAATTTAGGCAAGGTAAGACAAGTAAGTAAAGACATAATAATTCAAGTCCAATCAATCAATCTGTTATGATATATCGTGTCAAAATTTCAGAGAGACATACAGTAGGTCATTATTAATGGATTCAATACATATAATATCTCCAACTAAACCACATGTTAACTCGACGATCAAAACTTTAGGTAAGTTATCCAATAAAAAGGGCAAAAAGTATAATATTATATTGGGCATAATCTTATAAATAAAAACTTTTTGGCACAAAAATATTCAATTATGAAAACACATTTTTGTCTAAAACAAAATCGAATGGAAACACATTTTTGTCGTCTAAGCATACGCATTGTGGTATTATATAAAGAAAAGAAACATTTCAGTTTAAGGCCTAGTTTGGGATTGCTGCCGCTTTAAAAAAAAGCTGCTTCTGCTGTGCTTTAAAAAGAATCAGCTGTAAAGTAAAGCAGTTAAACGTTTGGTAAACTGTAATTTTAAAAGTGCTGTGAGTATGAAAAGCAGTGTCAGAGCGTTTGGTAAATTTTACCGTAAAAGTGCTGTAACTATTTATAATGACTAAAATGGACATGATGCTGAAAGTGCTTTTTACTAATCTGTTTGGTAAAAAATAAAACTGTAAAGTGCTTTTATAATTTTCTCCCTAAAAATTACATTAATCTTTGCTTAAAGAAAAGAAAATTTCAAATTGAATAAATTTCAACAAAGATAATTATGTATTGAATAAATTCCAATAAAGATAAAGAGATCACCACGGTAGTAGGTTCATACACCATCCTTCATATTGAATAAGTAATAAATATTTTTTTTGACAAATTCTTTGTCCTAATAAGGTTTGAATTCCAGCAATAAAAAAAAAACATTGAAACTAGGCTTAAATAAATGGAAATAAAGAAACTGTCTAAGCAGATGCATGCATTAAACTTGCAGCAATCTTGTTCCTTAATATTTCTAGTTCTTGTGCTCCAGGCCCTTGAGTAATATGATATTCTTCTTGTGGATCACCCTCCATCTCCATTGCATTTGGGTTGTTATTCACTTTGTCAAAATGAATATCACGTTGGGCGTGCCTCCTTATATAGTTGTGAAGTGCCATAGTTGCAATTACTATCTTCACTTGCTTATCGAATGGATAGTTGGGCATGTCTCGTAAAATACTCCACTTTTTCTTCCATACACCAAAAGTGCGTTCAATGACACTCCTAAGGGAAGAGTGAACGTGATTAAATACTTCTCTAGAACCTGTTGGTTGAGTACCCCTACGGAAATCTGGAAGATGATACCTTTCACCTTTATATGGTCCCAAATACCCGCTCATTTGTGGGTAACCCGCATCCACAAGATAATATTTTCCTGTAACCAATAAGATATGTTTAATTATAATATAATTTGAAAGTACGAAAATTCGAAGTTTAATGATATGCACATGTTTGAAACATTACCATTTGGAGGTTTGGGAAAATTTAAAGCATTATTTCGTAACGCTAATAAAAATACCCTTGTATCGTGTGCAGTGCCTTCCCAACCTGCACATGCAAATATGAATTGCATGTCAAAATTACAAGCAGCCATTATGTTTTGAGTCGGTATTCCTTTCCTGCCAATATATGGTACTTGATCTTCAGGAGGTACTGAGGCTTTAACATGTACCCCATCTATAGCACCGATGCAATCCTACAAACAAGAAGAGAAACATTTCAATAAATATTACTTTGTTCTTTAAACAAACGATAAATTGTTGTATCTAATTTTTACCTTAAAATGGGGCATATATCTTGAATCTCTCAATATCTCTTCTGGGACTCCCTTAAACTCAGGATCCAACGGTTTTATGATATCAATGGCCATAAGGCATACAATATCAAGTAATTTACCAAAGTATCTACTCACAGTCTCACCAGAATGTTGAAATCGTTCTTGTGCTAGCCTATTCCCTATACCATGTCCTAGAATGTGCACAAACATTCCCAACATCTCAGCAGCGCACATTCTCCTAGAACCTCTCAATCCATAATTATTTTCCAAGTCAGTGCATAATTGCGAAAATACACATTTATCCATTCTAAACATTCTATAACAACGTTTTTCATTCCCCCGTAACATTTCCATCACCCACTTATTTCCTGTTTGAAAAGAATCCATACAAGGACTTTTATGAATATACTTCTCATAATAATATTCCATAGTACGAATACAGACACATACAATTTGGTTGAACTCCCTTTCATCTTCTGAAATTTCCATATCTTGAAATAAACCTGCAGTGTTATAAACATATGCATTGATATAAATAAAAGTCATATGAATTTTCACTAAAAACAACCGTCCAAATAACAGTCACATATAACTAACCATCCAAATAACAAATTCAAATAGCAAACCCAAATACGAAACCTAAAAAATAAATCCAAGTAGCAAAACAAAGTTATAAGAAATATTAGACATTGAAAGCTTGATCATAATAAAAGCGCAGTTAGCTTATTTTTCAGAAAGCTCATAGTTCAGCCATTGAAGCTTGATGTTAGGATCTTCCATAGTTGTGAACATTTCTCTTTTCTCTTGATTTAGGAATAACTGAGTTGCAAACAACCACAAATGGCTCCCAGGCCCTGCACCAGGCAAAGACGAAACTACTTTCATCACTTCAGCAATGCTGCTACCTTGGGACCCTTTCATCATCACTGAAGTTGTATTCCTATTCTCCATTACATCAACCATCCGCTCAATTTGTTGTGACAATTTAACAGCACCTCCTACCTTCCCCACTTTTGTGGCAACTCTATTTCTGTTCTTCTCTTTCTTAACCTGTGTATCAAGTTGCTGATTTGTTCTCTTTTTCCACTTCCCATAAGATTTTTCAGTAACTTGAATTGTTTCATCTGGTACGTATACGGGATCATCAGAATCATCACCACTGTCAAGTAGAATACCATCACATTCGGATGAATCATGAGTTGGAAGTACACCAGATGAAGGTGCCCAAGCATGGTCACCAGTAGCGGTGGTGTTCATGAACATTCTATCAAACTTCTCTTCCATATCAGGACTAATACCCTTTCTACGTAATTTTGCATATTTGGAATTTATCTACAAATCAAAGAGAACAACATTAACAACTATTACAGATGTTTCATTGAATTATAATAAACAAACAACATTAAAAAAAATATTAATAACATACCTCAATTTTGTTATGCCACCATTCGTCAGAAGCATCAATAGTCCCAAGTTTGGAATTCCACCCAAGACCAGTTTCTTTTCCAATTAGTTCTTTCCATATTTTCCATTGTTCCTTAAGTGCATCCCACTTATTTTTCAATTGTGATTTATCATACTCGGCTCCTGTCTCTTTACTCAAGCTAATCCTCACATTTTCCCATCCTTCTTTCTTAAAGTGAGTACCAGGACGATTACCTGCCTCCACCTCCTTGACACACAGGTCACAAAATATAGCTGTATTCTGATTATTCCATACAGCCGGAACTCGTGATCCACTAGCCACATTATTATTCTTCACCATCTGTGCATGTCCTTATATAAATATGTATGTATTGGGAGATGAATATGTTATAGCAAATAATGTTTTTACTAAAAACATGCATAGTGCCTAAGTAATTACCTATAGGAAAACTTGGGCAAAACTACATACATCAAAAGCAATACACCAACTCGTACAAGATGACAAGGATTCAAACACACTCCCATATATTTTTCCCTTATTTTTTGGGTATGCAATTTTGATATTTATTCACAAAAGATTAATGGAAGTCAAAGAAATAAAATTTTGCAGCAACAGTAGTTTATCATGTATAAGGTACGTAGTACATTACATACAACCATATCAAGTTTAATTTTTTTTTTCAATAAAAAGACACTTTTCAGAGGCCTTTGCAAACAAAGCCTCATCAGGTCCTGTTATTTGTCAAATAACAAGACAGAAAGTTGCAACTTAATTCCAGAAACAAAGTACGATGTCTTATTGCTGCGTTCACAACCTGAGGCAGGGCATACTAGGGAGAAGTAAATGACTATAGATAACAAGACAATCAAGCACTACCCATTTTTCAGTTTGGATTAATCACGTTAGAGGACTCATCACGAATCAACCAGTAGACAACCATGGTGTCCACACGAAAACCATGGACAACCAGTATAAAAAATCTGGACATATATATAACCATGGACGTATATAAAACCAGCAGAAACCATGGACAACCAGTAGGAAAAGAAAAAAGAAAAAACAGAAGAGCAGCACGTATATAAAAAGTTTGAGAGATTGAAGAGATTGAATAATCTACCTTGTGAAAGAGATTGAGAGAGATTGAGCGAATGGTTGTCTCCAAATTTGGGAGGCTACGGGAAGAACTTTGGTGTCTGCAGATTTGAGAGAAATACGTGAAGATAGATTTCTAACCTAATAAGGGTATTTGTGGAATTGCGAAATTTTCATTAAAGGGAGCGCGCTGCTTCAATTGAAAGCAGCTTTAAAAAGCAACCCCAAGGTTGCTTTTAAAAGCTGCTGTCAAAAGACCATTGCTTTCAAAATAAGCAGGATATTTTATTTTTACCAAACACCTTAAACCGCTTAACTTTAAAGTTAAGCAGGTTTTTGGCCAAAAAAAGCAATCCCAAACAGGGCCTAATTAGGTACGAAAAAGTATTTTTATGTGTTTAACGAAGACAAATGTGGCTACATGACAAATCACATAATTGTAACTTAGTAGCTAGTACAATATTCTCTTACTGCATGACAAAAACTAGTTTTAATGGGTTTAGGGGCGAAAATAATATAATAAAATATTGTATGCAAAGATAGCATATGAGAAAATCAATGTAATAAAATATTTGTATGCAAAATATAGCTTTGTGATGAAATATTGATAAGCTTTAGGATGTAAGCGTGAGGAAAAGAATATAAGAAATATTCATCAACATAAGGAAAGTAAAACGTGTGGATGAGAAAAAAAGAAAAACGTTCAAGTATTTTTTTACTAACCTGAAGGAAGTGGATGATAAGATGGGATACCAAAGTGGAGCCCTAATCATGAAGAGAAAAGATCTCTCTGGTTGCTACTTGATATAATGAAAGGGAAGAAAGAATTGGAGACCTTTTTTCTCTTTTTAGCTTTCTAATAGTTTACACATAGAGTCTGGTGTAAATTAGCAAGACTTTTGGAATTAATGTCAATTGGTTTTATTTTTTATTTTTATTTTAGGACAAACTACAGTAAACCCCCCAACCTATAGGGTCATTTACGATTACATCCCAACCTATGAGATATTTACAATTACATACACAACGTCACGGAAACCCTATAAAATACCCCCTCCGTCAGTCAGACTGTTAGTGAATCTGTTAAATGCTGACGTGTCCAAAATGGGACCCAATTTTTTATGACGTGGACTTCCACGTGGACTAAAAACCAATAAAAAATTATATATTTTTACAAACTAAGTTTAAAAAAAATTAAAATCATTAAATTTTAAAAATCAAAAGGAAGATGAAAAAAAAAAAAAAAATCTCTCCCTCCCTAGGCCCGACGAACCCCCCCTTTCTCTCTCTCTCACTCATCCCTGCCTGTAACGAACCCAGAACTCTCTCAGAACCCAGAACCCAGAACCATCCCAGCCTGTCATATTGAAAATTGCGTAAAAACCACCAAATTGATAGATGTAGTTTTGAACTCTCTTAGAACCCATGAACATACTCCCCCTTTTTTTTTTCTTTTTTTTTTTTTCCTATTTTCTTCTAAGTTTTTATCAAAAATAGCCAAAATTTAACCTCCGAATTCATAAATGTCAGTTTTTTAAAAAACTTTCAAATATAGCCAAAAACTCACTTAAATTGACCCAAATGCCCTCTAAATTAAAACCTAACCAAAAAGCATGCTCTTCCAAGCCGTAAGCTACTGAGCACGAGCCTCACTCTCCACCCAGCCTACCCTTAAACACAAGGACACTACACCTCGCCAATCGCCCTTAATGGAAAGCAAAGTTAATATAGGCAAGTTTGTGTTGTGGGAAGATAGTCTGTGAACAGCGAGGGCCTTGCAATTTTTCTAGACCTCTTGTGCTGAGGGAGGGCAGCAACACATATGATGGTTTGCAAGAAAGTTTAACCCCCGATATCATATGCAGACCAGCAGTATTTATGATACGAAATTTGCAAGAAAGTTCAACTTTTTTTTCTCAATTAAAAATTTTATGTCAAGAAACTGACTTTAACTTTTTTTATTGTAAAAAACTCTCTGTTGGCACTAAAAACTGAACAGATAGAGATGAGTGCAACTTACAAGTGGGATGGACAATCGAGAGATCGATTGAGTGTTCGAAGGTAGATTCTTCCTGTCATCGGATGCTGATCCTGAATAGAAGGAAGCCAAGATTCGTAAGGTCTATGGAACTGGTGTGGAACCAGCCTAAGACCCTCCGATGCCAAAGTAAGATTGTTTCTAAGAGCTCTTGTTGTTGACCATACAGAAGTATAAAAGTCAAGCTGAAAAGTCTTACCCTCCGTATTGTAGTGAAGGGGCCTCTTTTTATAGGGAAGGGAGAGTCCCCTTCTCTTGTGTTTTGTCGATGTGGGACTCTCTTCCCTTTGTTTGGATTGGCTTGGGAATGCTTGGCCAGATATTGTACAAACAGGAGTCCCCCAAGTTCCCGATTAAGGAGGTACTTTTTGATTGGGGACTTGCAGTCATCAATGCACTGGCCAAGTAATGCTTCAGCTCATTCTTCAGCAGGCTGATGGCTGATGGCTGATGCTGATGGCTGATGGCTGATGCTGATGGCCGAAGGCTGGTGGCCGAAGGCAGATGCTGATGGCCAAAGCCTGGTGGCCGAAGGCAGATGCTGATGGCCGAAGGCTGATGTTGATGGCCGAAGGCAGATGCTGATGGCCGAAAGCTGGTGGCCGAAGGCAGATGCTGATGGCCGAAGGCAGATGGCCGATGGCTGATGGCAGAAGGGTGATGGCCGATGGCGCCGTAATGGAGAAGTGTCTCCTAGAAGGTGCCGTTCGGCATGGCTCTGAGAAAAGGCACTGGAGAAGTGTCTCCTAGAAGGTGCCGTTCGGCATGGCTTTGAGAATAAGCCGATGGCTGATGGTTGAAAGCTGGTGGCCGAAGGCAGATGACCGAAGGCAGATGGCCGAAGGCTGATGCTGATGGCCGAAGGCTGGTGGCCGAAGGCAGATGCTGATGGCCGAAGGCTGGTGGCCGAAGGCAGATGCTGATGGCCGAAGGCTGATGGCCGTAGGCTGATGCTGGTGGCCGAAGGCTGGTGGCCGAAGGCAGATGGCCGATGGCAGATGCTGATGGCCGAAGGCTGATGGCCGAAGGCTGATGCTGATGGTCGAAGGCTGGTGGCCGAAGGCAGATGCTGATGGCCGAAGGCTGATGCTGATGGCCGAAGGCTGGTGGCCGAAGGCAGATGCTGATGGCCGAAGGCTGGTGGCCGAAGGCAGATGCTGATGGCCGAAGGCAGATGGCCGAAGGCAGATGGTCGATGGCTGATGGCCGAAGGCTGATGGCTGATGGCGCCGTAACGGAGAAGTGTCTCTTGGAAGGTGCCGTTCGGCATGGCTTTGAGAAAAGGCACTGGAGAAGTGTCTCCTAAAAGGTGCCGTTCGGCATGGCTCTGAGAAAAGGCACTGGAGAAGTGTCTCCTAGAAGGTGTCGTTCGGCATGGCTTTGAGAATAAGCCGATGGCTGATGGCTGAAAACTGGTGGCCGAAGGCTGGTGGCCGAAGGCAGATGACCGAAGGCAGATGGCCGAAGGCTGATGCTAATGGCCGAAGGCCGATGGCCGAAGGCTGATGCTGATGGCCGAAGGCTGGTGGCCGAAGGCAGATGCTGATGGCCGAAGGCTGGTGGCCGAAGGCAGATGGCCGATGGCTGATGGCCGAAGGCGGATGGCTGATGGCGCCGTAACGGAGAAGTGTCTCCTAGAAGGTGTCGTTCGGCATGGCTCTGAGAAAAGGCTTTGGAGAAGTGTCTCCTAGAAGGTGCCGTTCGGCATGGCTTTGAGAATAAGCCGATGGCTGATGGCTGAAAGCTGGTGGCCGAAGGCAGATTTTGATGGCTGAAAGCTGGTGGCCGAAGGCAGATTTTGATGGCCGAAGGCTGGTGGCCGAAGGCAGATGCTGATTCATTGGGGGATGTGAAGACATCGCACACGCCGAAATGATGCAAGGGGTGCCGAAGGCCGATGCCGAATCATTGGGGGGATGTGAAGACATCGCACGCGCCGAATGATTATGGGGTGCCGAAGGCCGAAGGCCGATGCCGAATCATTGGGGGGATGTGAAGACATCGCGCGCGCCGAATGATGCAAAGGTGCCGAAGGCTGAAGGCAGATGCCGAATCATTGGGGGGATGTGAAGACATCGTACGCGCCGAATGATGCAAGGTGCCGAAGGCCGATGCCGAATCATTGGGGGGATGTGAAGACATCGCACGCGCCGAATGATGATGGGGTGCCGAAGGCCGAAGGCCGATGCCGAATCATTGGGGGGATTTGAAGACATCGCGCGCGCCGAATGATGCAAAGGTGCCGAAGGCTGAAGGCAGATGCCGAATCATTGGGGAGATGTGAAGACATCGCACGCGCCGAATGATGCAAGGTGCCGAAGGCCGATTGTAGGAGGTGCCGAGGGCATGGCTCAAAAGGGTGCCAAGAGCACTCGTGAAGGAGAACGACATAGCGTTTTGTTTCGCTTCCCACAGACGGCGCCCATCTGTTGGCACTAAAAACTGAACAGATAGAGATGAGTGCAACTTACAAGTGGGATGGACGATCGAGAGATCGATTGAGTGTTCGAAGGTAGATTCTTCCTGTCTTCGGATGCTGATCCTGAATAGAAGGAAGCCAAGATTCGTAAGGTCTATGGAACTGGTGTGGAACCAGCCTAAGACCCTCCGATGCCAAAGTAAGATTGTTTCTAAGAGCTCTTGCTGTTGACCATACAGAAGTATAAAAGTCAAGCTGAAAAGTCTTACCCTCCGTATTGTAGTGAAGGGGCCTCTTTTTATAGGGAAGGGAGAGTCCCCTTCTCTTGTGTTTTGTCGATGTGGGACTCTCTTCCCTTTGTTTGGATTGGCTTGGGAATGCTTGGCCAGATATTGTACAAACACTCTCAAACCAACTGATTCAAGCCATAGCCGCAGAGATGATTTTTATTGCCTGGATTCATGAAAACATCGGCTTTTCCTTTTCTTCTTCTTTTTGATAATTGCATTGTCATTTTTATGATAGGATTCATAGGCATGTTTTCTTCTTCTTTTTGATAATTACATTGTCATTTTTATGATAGGATTCATAGGCATGATTAAGTTGACGAAGCCAATTTTGTTTTTGTGCTCCTGTGCTATTTTGGGTTTTAGCTTTTAGGTGTAATTGAGTTATAATTTAGAGGGCATTTAGGTCAATTTAAATGAGTTTTTGGCTATATTTGAAAGTTTTTAAAAAACTGACATTTATGAATTTGGGGGTTAAATTTTGGCTATTTTTGATAAAAACTCTTTTCTTCTCGGCTTCTTATAGGTTCAATCAAACGCTTCGGTAATTTCAATTTTCTATATGTGGATCTGGTGCTTCCGAATCTCTTCGTTATGTTTGTTTGTTCGTAAAGGATGCAAGTTTTCTAGATTTGCGACCCCAAATTTTTTGAACAAAGTTTAAATCATTCTCAGTTACGAACTTCTTTGTCTGATTTATTGGCTGGCTCTTTGAGATCAGATCTGTTCAGTTGACATCTACTATTCGCGTTTTTTGTGGGATCTATCCCCAAACCCAAATTAAAGATGAAGACTTTTTGCAAACCCAAACAGGTTATTGACATGGGATTGCCAATGAAAAACAAACCAAACCCATCCCCAAACCAAAACCCAGCCATCACCAAATCCCCTAAACAGGTTATTATTTGATTTATTTGCAGAAATCGAAATCGATATCGAGATGGCGGAAGACACCCCTCCTACCCAAACACTCCATCAACACTGTCACGTTCACGCCACCATCTAGTTATGAAGTTCTTTGGCCGCCACTAGATCTGACAAGCCCAAAACTCGACCCACATGCGATGCATCATAAAATTCGCCGGCGGGATGAACCATCTCCAACCATAACCACCATAGCCATCGGAGACATCCCCCATTAGAAAAAAATCGCGAAGACTCAACCACCTGGGTTTTACAGATCGAAGATTTCTAGGTCCAAGGGAGTGGAGAGAAAGAGAGAGAGAGAGAGAGAGAGAGAGAGAGAGACGACGGATCTGGCGAGGAAGCATTGAGGGGTTGGGTGTTTTGGCTGCGGTGTTGGGTCTGGTACAGTAGTAAGATGCCGATTGAGTTTGGTGGTTTATGGAGGTCAGGTTGGAAGGAAGGGGAAATGGGAGAAGATGAGTTTTTTTTTTTCAGTTGGGTTTTTAGATTTTTTTTTATTGTTTTATTGTTTTATCATTTATTTTATTATTTACTTGTTTATAATTATTTTTAAATAGAGTAATGCTATTTAGACACACAACATTGACCACTTTAGCTGACCACCTTATGTGGCAATTGATGTGTCATGCCAAGTCAATTAATGAATGTCGCCATGTCAATTAAAAAACAAATTGAAAAACCCTAGTGTTCCTAGTAAGTAGACTCATGGCAACATTCATTAATTGACATGACATGACACATCAGTTGCCACATAAGGTGGTCAGCTAAGGTGGTCAATGTTGTGTGTCTAAATAGCATTACCCTTTTAAATAATCTAGAATTTTTTTATTATTTTTTTGTCCACCTATAAGTCCATCTCTCTAAAAAAAATGGGTCCCACAAATGCCACGTAGGCAGATAACAGATTTCCTGACTGTCTCGCTAACGGAGGAGGCATTTTGTAGGGTTTCCGTGACATTGTGTATGTAATTGTAAATATCCCATAGGTTGGGATGTAATCGTAAATGACCCTATAGGTTGGGTGGTTTACTGTAGTTAACCCTTTATTTTATTTTTAGAAGTAAGAAAAGATAACATGGGTAGTTATGTTCCACAAAAATAGGATCTATTATCTAATTTTATTTTTATTTTTAATTTTTTTAAATATGAAAAAGTGTGAATTTACCATATTATCCTCATTTAATTAAAAATTTCAATTCTTAATGTTTGCATTAACCAAGAGCATTTTCTAGTATTTTGAATGTTTCACCATTCTCTGCCTTTTGCTTTATATATCTATATATTAAAAAAAATTAAATGAGGATAATATGGTAAATTCACACTTGTTCATATTTAACAAAAATTAAAATTAAAAGAAAAATCAAATAATGGCCTATTTTTATGGAACACAACTACCCATTATCTTTTTTAATTCTAAAATAAATTTTAATTTAAAAAAAAAAAGACCTCTCGCAGGCCCGCGGAAGTGCATGCGGAGAGGCTAGTATATATATATAGATATAGATTATAAGCGCTGAATTCGTATAGATATCGAGAATTCCTTGTGACTATTTGTAGCCGTAAAATAAATAAAAAAGTTTAGCGTGTAGGTAATTTCGCATAGTAAATACTAGCAAAAAAGCCCGCGCGATGCTGCGGGTTTTGAAATTACGTAGACAAAATAAGATTATTTATATATACAATGAGATTTAATTTGTAGCATTATGCTTAACTAAGGAAGTATAAGTGGCAAAAAATGAAGTTATAACATATTTTATAGGTTACATGTTATGTTAAAATAGTAGACATGTTTGTACATATATTGAAATGCTAATAGTAGGAAGCAGCTATTAAAATAGCAAAATTTGGATAGTTTTGAGCAGCATGTTTTCTTTGTCATGTGTAGAAGAGATATAAAATGCTATGAAATGATTAAAATCAATTGAGTAAAATAACTATTAATGTTGAATTTGAATAGGCAACGCATTGAAGGCATTTTCATATTCCCGGAATGATGACACCATAAAAATGTTTATACTCTTGTTTTTTCGTGTATCCAAATTATTTATTAAAAAAGGGTCAAACTATATGTCGATACCAATTTGCAAAAGCGAAAACAACTATAATAATAAGAATAACACATTGTGAATCTAATATTGCAAACTAAAACAAAAAAAAAGTAATGTAGACTAAACAATTAATTGAATTTTGACATATTAAGGCATATATAGATTATAATTTGTGGGTTAACACATGCTATTCTATTTTTTATAAAACTTTTTATCTAGAAGTAAAATACTATTTTATAAGGGCTACAATAAAAATAAATAATAAAAAATAGATACTATTTATATAGTGTTTGACAGAACAGAAAGGAGAATAGTATGAATTAAATAAATAAGCATTAAGAAAAAAAAGATGATAAATTGGATTATTATATAAAGACATAATATAGATTATAATGAATGATTGTTCTTTAGATATATAAAAGCATCTATGTTTAGAAAAACTATGAGAAAAATGAATGACATTTATAATAACAAACTAACATAAGCAACTAATGAATCTATTAAAATTTGGAAGATTAAGAAAAAGGGTTTTCTGTAAAATAAACGATTTTATAGGCATAGATCCAAACTTGACGTTAAACGTGTATTATTCTAGAACTAACATTTGTTAACAAAGAGGTATATCACTGTGTAATTCATATATGTTGAGTAAATGTTAATATTTGATAGTATATGGTAAAATTTATTATGACATATAGATAAAGAAAAATAGAAGCCCACTTGTGAACCTTTCGTTAATTAACAAAAGTGAGTTTCTCTTTTGTTTTAACAATTGTTTTGAAAAGGATAAAAGGGGAAAAACAAACCCCAAAAAAATGGTTATCAAGATTCAAGAATTAGTCATTTGCCCATAAAGATTTCCGAAAAGTATATTTGATTTATATTTTTTATAAATAAATAAGTGGTTTCAAATTGTATAAAAGGTTTTCAAACTTCTAACTAATATTTATGTAAGCAATTGTCAAGGTTTAGAATTTAGGTTTTTAAGAAGAAATTCTTAATTATTAGCAAAAAGTACTCAAACTGAAATTAAAATTTGTAAAAAATTAATTCACTCACTTAATACATGTACATGTATATCTTAATTTAAATAAAATTGTTTAATACTATTTTCAATATGATCAAATCCATGAAAGCAATATAATTAATAGATAATTTACTAAAATATAGAATATAAAAACTTGAAAATATATTATTCAAACTGAAACAATTTTCGTTAATAGTTTTGAATTCAAATAATCAAATTGATAAAGCAAAAGTACTTAACTTTATACATCAATTAAAATCCATAGATCAAATTTAAGTAATTCGAAATATTAACAATATAGTAATTACAATAATAAGTCGTTTTTAAAGATGTATCATTTAAAGCTATCATTAAAATAACAAATAAATCAATTTGGGTAAGAAAGAGAAGATATTCTTATGCTCACTACCCACTTCTGCAAAACACATGCTCTCCTCCTATTCCTTCTTCACCTGTCTTTTTCATCATCAGTTTAACCATCATCTCCTCCTCCATCTTTCTTCTTCTCCTTCTTCTCCTTCTTCTCCTTCTTGCCTTAGACTCAAAACTTGTAGGCTTTAACCATGTGGAAAACAATCAAAATACTCAAACCCTAATAAGTTTCTTGGGAAAAAAGGAAATAATTGAATAGGTAAAGAACTTGTACATAAATTGGTATAATGGGAAGAAACAAAAACATAAAATAATACATACATATGTACATGTGTGTGTATCTACATACATACTATAAAGAAAGTACATACTTAGAAATTGTTTTATATCACTACATTATGATTACAAAGCAACGATAGTAATTTTTATTTGATCAAAATATATTTGTAGAAAGACACAGCTGTAGAAGAATAAAAATTAAAATATAATATAACAATTACAGATATCTATTATTTTATCGGACAACCAACTTCATTCCATAATGATTAAACAGCATACTTATACTAATATAAAGTGTATAATTGAGACATTTAACTTAAAATTTATAATCAACCAAGCTCACCAGATTAATTATTTAGATAAAATGTTCAATAAGAACATCAAGGAGAAAACATTTAAAAGAGGGGAAAAAATTTAACATCAAAGCATATTCAACGTGTATCAATCCACAGAATAAATATTACTTCTAAATAACTTGTATGCAAGCACAATCGATGAAAATAAAATATAAAATCTTACAAAATGATTAAAATCAATTGACTAAGATGACTAATAATGTTTAATTTAAAAAAGCAATGAATTGAAGGAGTTTTTATACCTCAAAAATGACAGCAGAATCAAAGGTCTAGTCCCTTGCTTTTTGGTGTATCCAAGTTGTGAAATAAAGAAATGATTGAATTATATTTGGATTGAATGTCTAGTCTATTGTTCAATTTAACAAAAACTGGACAACGGAGTTAGAAAAGAAATTCAAATGTTTTTATATCCATTAATTATAATATACTTAAATAATGGTAGTTGTAAATTTATATTTACTATCAAAATAACAATTGTAAGAGACTTTGGTCTTATCTTTCTAAAACACAACAGTTGGCTAAATTGTTTTAATTTGTATAATTATTAAAATTGGGCTTAGGTCAATCAATCATTTTCTCATATTTTAGATCATTATCATTAATTTTCACCATTTGTTTTGTTCAACCATAAAAGTCATCCAGCTAATTATATCACACCAGCTTCTTTACCAAAAGCCCAAGCAGCCAGTTCAATTGAAACTGGGCAATGGACTTACAAAACAAACTTAAAAAACAAATTCAAATGTCTTTATGTATTTATAATAATGTTTTTATATATCTAAGAATCAATGAAAATAAAAGCATCCTTTCTTCTCTCCACTATTCTCCCTTCTGTTTTACCTGGCCTAAAATGATCCAGAAATAATTTTCTTCAAAGATATGTAATTCAGGAAAATGAACATACAGAAATGTATGATGTATTACAAATTCTGTTTTACTTTTGGTCTGATACTACAACTTCAGTAATTATTACACAATTATCTCATTCTGGTATTGTTTATATATGAAAGATGACAATGCCATACCAATAATACAAAAGGCAAACAATATGCAGGCAACAGGATAATGTCATTAAATTTTACTCACGCAAATACCAGCACATGATTCGAGTTGATATAATCAACCAAGTTATATACAACACCAGTTTACAAAAAAATCCGTTCTTAAACGACCCTTATCGAGTCTAGTTCAACATGTCAAAAAGACATTTTCAAAATCCTAGACCCAGTTTCATCAATAGCTGAAGAAAGAGCTGTAGATTTCTCTAGGCTAGCCTTTAACGATTGCTGGGTAGCTTTGAGTTTCTCAAAACTTTCAACATCAGCCATTGCAAAAAGAACTATCTATCTAATTATCTATCGATCTATCTTTCTCAGAATCCCCAACAATTAACTGAAATAACTTGTGTCACCTTTTATAGTGCACTAAGATTTTAGAAGAGTGCAGTACAAAATTCTGTCATGGTTTCTTCTAAACTACTCAAACTTACCAAATCAAATTAAGAGAATAACCATATTCAAAGCAACCCTCAGTTGCAAGATAAACACTACAATACATAAACACAACCATATGATAAAACGGGGCAATCCCAATGTATGAAACAGAGTAAATTGTTTAACATTCAGCCATGATAGTACAAATACTCAGTTCATCAATTAAATCAAAAATAAATCTTACCACATATCCAAATCATAATTTCAATGGGAAAAAGTACTCTATACAGATACCATTCTCAACATTCAGCCATGGTAGTATATAAGAATTAATTCATAAATTTTCTTTTAAAAAAAATTACTAAAGTTTGAAGATGTTTGGTTCATAACCATAATGAAATTTTTAATACAACACATACTCAGTTCTTCAATTCAATCAAAAATCAATCCTACCACATATCCAAATCATAATTTCAATGAAAAAACAACTCTATACAGATACTATTCTCCTCTGTTTTTCTCTCTCCATCAGTCATCAACATCATTAGACTTATTTTATATCTGCCTGTGTACGAATAAATAAACTATCTTTTTTTCACACTGGGATTTCCAAAGTAAAATTAACATCTTGTTTGTTTATAGCAATGACCCAATTAACATCTTACATTTCCTTAGTTCAATTTCGTTCCAAAGTTACAAATGCAGATGCATCAATCAACCGATTGCAGAAATTGAAAGCAAAGAAATCGATGTCATATAAAACCCTAACCCTAAACCCAACCTCATTTTCAATCTGTTAGATCAAAGCACAGAAAAACATTGTTTGAGAGAGAGAGATGGACCTGGAGTCCTGGAGCTTGGCAGTGGACTTCTTTTCGACGCCGAGAACGATGGTGTCGGTGCCATGTACGCCGACGGCGGCGTTACCCTTGCGCACAGCTTCGAGCGCGTATTTGACTTGGAAGAGAACAGAGGCTAAGGCGAGGTTAGTAGCAGACCGAGATGAGTTTAGATGGAGATGGATTTTCGAATCGAAAAAGAAGGCGGCAAGGAAGCAGGTGAACAATGGAAAACTGATGGTCTGGGCAGATGGTTCTCCCATCTTTGCCCCTGAAGCTGTCGAACCAACCGGTTGAAATCGAACCAGGCGCCTCTCAAGAAGAAACAGAATCATAGTTCGATCTGAAGGAGAGAAGGGGCAAAACAGGGAAAAACAAAACAGTCAGGCAAGGGCAAAACCGGAATTTTACTGTGCAAGGGTTAAAAAGAAGCTGGTTGAACAGTTTAAAATGAAGGCATTTTCGTAAATTCACTGTACTTAGCTACAGTGATTAGTTGCATTGGGTTTTAGTATATATATAAATTGTGGAGCCCACATTTCATAAAAAAAAATTTACCAAGCCCTTTGTGCCTAATCCAAATTTTCTATAAATGTAAGCCCTGCTTGGTCCCTCTCTCCCCTCCACTTGAAGCCCTCCTATAAACCCAACACCACTCACCAAAACCATTGCAGCGTCCACCATGGAAAATGGTTCGCAGCAGAAATGGCAGTTCCGAGGGAACGAAGAGCTGAACATGGCGGCAATCTCGGTCCGTGGAGCTCTCGCGATGCTAATGAAAAATGTTAACAACCCAGATGACGGTGATGATCCGCAGCGGCCTACCATTATGCTGGGCCGCGGAGACCCGACTGAGTTCCGGTCATTCTGGACTGCTCAGTCGGCTGTTGACGCCGTCACAGATGCCCTCCAGTCCTTCAAGTTCAACTCTTATTGTCCGACGGGCGGTGTCCTTGAGGCAAGAAGGTATGCATGCGTGTGTTCTGGTTTAATCTAAAGCTTGGAGACTCATTTCATCAATTTGCTGCTTAATTTGTTATCATTATTTTACTCCAATCCCTTTTAAATTTCACCTACGGTTACATCTTCTCCGTCCACGGAGGGCCAGACTTGCAATGAAATGGACAATTTGCAGTGTACAACGTTGTCCTATTTTCTGTTGGTCAGAATATATGGCATGTTTACTAATCCGGAATTGAATTAGGAGGAATTGAATTCATGAGGAATTGAATTCAAGAGGAATTGGATTAAGGAGAATTAAATTCCGAATTCCTATGAAGTTGTTTACTAAATCAGATGGATTGAGGAGAATTAGATTCCGGATTCCTAATGAAGTTGTTTACTAAACCATATGGAATTGAGGTAAGAGTGGTGCTAATTACTAAAATGTCCTTGTTGTTGTTGGGTTGAAGTAGATGACAAATTTGAATTATATAGTTAAGCCTTTGGTAGTTAAGCTTTTGGTATTATTATTGTTTTTTCGTTTTAATTTGAAACCCAATTAACACTTTTCTCATTAATTTGAAGTAGCAATAGCTCATATCAAAAAGTCATGTTCCTATTTTCTTTTCTCCTCGTATAGTCGATTATGCATGTCCATATCTCATATATGAAGTTTTGCCTAAAGCAAAAGTTCTCTAATAGATAGGAAAAAGATGGGCTAAAATCTATATACAAAAAATTCCGATAAGAACTAATAAATTTGAACGGCTTATAAATAATTATCAACTTCTCAATAGCAAATTCTCCAAGCATAATATGCAAATCTTTTACATCACATTAGAAATATATCATAATACAAGCATAATATGCAAATCTTTTACATCACATTAGAAATATATCAAAATACATAATGTGGGAACATATCGATCAATACAACATCATGTCGTCAACAAAATGGTCATAATCTCTACAAAATAGTCATAATCTACCTAAAAGTTTCATAATCTCAACAAAAGTATCATAGTATCTTCAAAAGATTCATGAGCTCAACAAAATGGTCATGATTTGTTCCCAAAAGTATGCTGCCAGCAAAAGATCTATTTCCAAAAAACTATCTTCACTCCCCAAAAGAAGCAATGTCTTCGTTGCCTATATGCTAGATTGCTCCCAAGTTTCCAACAAAGTAGTTACATATTCTCTTTTCGATTCATCATGCATGGTGAAAAAAACTCTTAGCAAATCATGTTCTTTGGCCAAAAAGTTTGTCACTTTAAACAATTGCAAGGAAGTCAAAAATTCCATTTTGCTCAACTCACCATGAAGTTTCTCTTGCAATTCAGTCAAATTTATTTCTGTTGAGAGAACATGAACTAGGCCATCAAGCTTAGGTCCCACTCCAGCTATAGCTTGTGCCATAGAAGAAAATTGTTTAGTCATCTCATCCACAACTTTTGGCCTCTTATTGCGACTATTATTAGCAACACTTGATGTACTATGTGTAGACCTTTGTTGTTGGGTATTTGGTTGTGCAAAGGAAGCATCAAAATCATCAAGCCCCTCAAATGGTGACCCTGAATCAACATTCATGTTCACATTTTCAACAAAATCATCATCCTCACCTTCATTGTGATTCATAGTTGCATCTTCTTGCCTAACTTCTTCTTCATCATCATCCGCATTACCAGCATTTGCACCCACAGCACGATCCTTTCCATATATCTCTCCCAAGAGATAGTAGTGTGGAAATGGCTTATCGTACAAACCACTTGCCTCTTTTTTAGACTACACATACAATGAAAACATATAAGTAAGCATTCCAAAGACATGTAATACAATTGTACATGATAAAAAATTTCAACAAATAAGTTTTTAGTTGCTGTAGCTACAGCGCAATGAGGCTCACCCTTAATAGGTAAGGCACAAAAAGTATCATACAAAATATAAGCATCATATATGGATTTTATGAAGAGGGAATTAGATGTACCTTCACCCACTCGTCATATACACTTTTCTCACATACCAACATCATTTTCTCTTCATTCCATCCAAAGCCACTTAGAGATAACATCTCAGTTAAGGCAAAATATTTTAACTTCAATGTCTTGACTCGTGATTCAATATGAGGAGACGCTTTTAATCCACAACCGGGAATTTTGGCTTCCAACATACATTCTAACTTGCCCAAGTAACCATTCTTAAAACCAGTGTCAGCTCGCCACGTCGTGTCATGAAATAATTCCTTCAATGACTCCATCAGTGCTGCATCCTCACTCGCTGTCCAAAAATGTTTTTGTTGGGGCCTTCCTCGTTTTAAATTAGACCTACACTCCATGCTACATTAGCAACAAACATAAGTATGAAACCCAGCTAAGATTATATATTCCCTTCCTTTAATAAAATTGTCAATCAAACCAGAATAAAAGTATCTAAACATTCCCTAGTACCATGTTAAACTAATGAAATGTAAATCACCATACAAAGATTAAAAAAGAGAAACAATGCTTTAATTAAAAGAAACATTCCAAACTTTATTACAAAAACATTGAGACATACAAATAATGTCTATGTCTTTATCACATTACAGCACATTAAAAATAAAGAAAACATAACTAGTTGCATTAACTTATTAAGATTCCCTAGCTTCCCTAGCTTCCCTAGCTTCCCTAGCTGCTCTCCAAGTGTTAAACATATCTAGAGCAAGGTTTTGCCTCCATGTAGTCCACTCATCTGAGGACTCAACAACGGTAATGTAGTCATTCGCTTCTAAATTCCCATCTTGCAATTGAGTGTTCATATTATCTTCCATAGGATCTACAAGCATCTCTCTTCTTATAAAATTATGGAGCATACAACACGCTGAAATTATACGGCGTTGTGTTGTAATGTCATAAAATGATGGACTCCTAAGAATTGCCCACCGCATTTTTAATAGTCCAAAACACCTTTCAATGACATTCCTAGCGCTTGAATGTTTCATATTAAAAAGCTCCGCCGGTGTTGTAGGTCGGTATCCATCTCTCCAATCGTTGAGATGATATCGTTGTCCTCTAAAAGGTGCAAGAAAACCTTTTCCATTTGTGTAGCCACCATCAACTAAATAGTAATAACCTATTGTTAAAGAAGAAATTCAAATGTTATATTTTTATTTTTCTCATAATTTAAATGATAAGAAGTTCAATTTACTTAATAAATTTTTTGAATGTTACCGTTAGGGACTTTCAATCCATTTCTCCTAGTCACGGCATCTCTAAGGACTCGCCCATCGTGTGCGGAACCCTCCCATCCGGGCAAAACATATATAAACTGCATGTTCGGAGAGCATACTCCCAAAACATTTGTTGCTATTTCATTTTTCCTCGTTCTATACCTTGGTTTATCCAATTCTGGTACACGCACCTTAATATAGGTTCCATCTAGTGCTCCTAAGCAATTCTACATTATAATAGACAACTAAATTAATAATGTGTTAAAATATAAAAAAAAACTTTTAATAAAAATTGTAATAATGCAACAAAATTACACACCTTAAACCACTTCCACTTTGGGTCCGTTGAGTTCTCAAGGATAGGCTCGGGTGTTTTCCAAAAATCCTTTTGGCATCGAATCATTGCTTTCAAACACTCATGAAAATATTTACTAATTGTTCGACCGGACCTACTAAAGTTGTACTTGATTGTGCGATTCTTAATATGGTGTGCAAGAATATGTAAAAACATTGCAATCATCTCCTCTACGGACACATTTCGAGTCGGTCGTAGTTGTCCTCTAGTGACAAGAATTTGACATAATTTATGAAATGATTGTCTATCCATCCGTAGTTGGGCAATACATGTGACATCACTCGCATAAATTAGGCCATATAGGTAATCTAATTGCTTATAGACTCTTATAACTGATCGTGAGGGACTTCTAAGGTGTTTTTGGAAACGAAACCAAGCATAGAAATAAGCAGCAGCACACGCAACAAATATGGTTCGAAGGTAGACAATCAATGCATTTAATGTAGCATGTAATTTCTTCTTTGTGGACAAACTTAGACGAGCCATTTGTCTACATCACATAACAAGAGAAAAAAATATCATTAAGGACATCAATTGCCAAGTAAAATAATAAAGAAAAAACAAACAAACTCAATCAAATTACAAGACTAGAACACAATGAAAAAGAACAAAATGTATACACCAATTAATATTATGAAATGCAATTTGATAAGTGGCAATTAGTACCAAATCAACATCATTGTTATAGAAAGAACTAACAAATTTGCCATACTTCATCTCCTACCAGTCACAGAACTAATAAATTTGACTGAATGCATATTAACAAGGTGTATTATGATATAGGAAAGATAAGTCTCTTTGATATACTAATTATTTTTCCCATAGAAGCTTGTAAAACACCGACTAGGACCCAAGAACAAGTTTAGAAAAGATAAAAAAAAAAGAGCTCAGCACAAAAAAGAAAAAAAAAAACCCAAACCTAAAACCCAAAAACCAAACCCGTAGCTCCTACTCCACAATGGCGAACTTATCATGGAATCCTTACTGAACGTCAGAAATTCATCATCTACATATATATTAATATTACCACAAAAATACAGAGGAAAAACAAAAGAAAAAAACCAAAGAAAAATGGGAAA
>BPUM01000859.1:870000-964914 GCA_020521455.1 Prunus kanzakura | reverse complement strand
TAAGTTGTTTATTACTAGTTCTATAAATTATATATTATATAATATAGTAGAGATCAAAAATCAAGAGTGGGGTTGGGTCGTCACTCATGGAGTGGCTCCGCCACTAGTGGTTGGCGTTTAGTTGGATATGTTTTATCTCCACAGTACGTTTTGAATATGTACAAAGTGCTCTAATGCTTTCTTTAGATCATAGGAGGCTTTCTTTGACAATATTAACGAAGTGTTGGGATTTGTTTTCAGGGTTTGTAGGTGGGTTCTATGTTCTGTATGTTTCGCATAAGATCTTTGTTTTATCTGTTTAGTCATTAGCATGCATGGGTGGTACTCTTTCATACCCCGGGTATTCTTTTCTCTTGGTAGATTTTAACAAGGCTGCCTTTTATCATGCTAGTTTCTTTTCATGTATTGTTTCTTATGCGTTTAATGAAATATTATCTTTCCTATAAAAACAAAAACAAAAACAACAACAAAACCATCAAGCATGCAAGTAACGACGGGGATAAATTTGGTGTGCTCAAAATGAGTAATTTTCTTTTTGGTTAATTATAGTGTTGGACTTGGAAATGGCATGGTAAGTAATAATAATAAAATTTGAATATATATTTTTTTTAGGGATTTTTGTTGAAATGTCACCTGAACTTATACTTTAGTTTCAATTTGTCACCTTAAAGAAAAATTTAAGAGAAATGTCACTTTAAGTTTTCAAAATCTATGATTTGTCATCTTACTTTAACACCATCAAATTTTCCATCCATTTTAAGGGTATTTTAGTCTTTCCATTTTCAAGGAAAAAAGAGAGACCTCTATCTCCCTTTCTCCCCCCACCCCAATAGAACCCGCCCCCAAAACACATCGCACAGGACCCCTTTCCCCCACTTCTCTCTCTCTCTCTCTCTCTCTCTCTCTCTCTCTCTCTCTCCACAAATTTTCAATATGCAAATGGAAAAATACAAAAAAGAAAAAGAGAGGCTCGATTTGGGTGGGCTGAGGGAATTTGTGTGTGGATGGTATATTGATAATTTAGGAAACACAAATGACAAGAGATAGAGAGCTTTTGTTGAACTAAAGTAAATTCTCATTGACTGAAACACAGCTTAAATAACGCGTACAAAATAACTGACTCATATAATGAAGGAACAACTAAACATCCCACTACGACCAATACTAACAAACTTATCCCACAACTAGAACACCCCTATTGAATAGGTAGAACCCAACTGTTTCCTAAAACATAGGAACCAACGTTTATTGAATTACAAATAACATAAATAATTTCTAACACTCTCCCTTAAACTGAACATTCTTCAAACTTCAGTTTAGAAAGAGTCTCCCAAGTAACTTTGCTACTGTTGCTTCACCATTAAGGAAGATCATTCCTAGAACATACTCCTAACAATTTCCCCAACATCTCAAACATGAGTAACTTGAGAGGCTTGGTCATAATGTCTGCAATCTGATCTTCACTCGTGCAATAATTCAAATCAATGATTCCATCTTTGCAAAGATCAAGCAAAAAATGAAACCTCACATGGATATGCTTGGTTCTTCCATGTAGAACAGAATTCTTCCTAATTTTGATTGTTGAACTGTTGTCGCAATAAACAAGAGTAAGACCTTGTTGCTGGAAGTGTTATTCTTCAAGTATCCTTCTCAACCGTATGGCTTGACAAGCACATGAAGTTGCAACGACAAATTCAACTTCTATGGTTGAGAGAGTAACAATTTACTACTTTTTGGAAGACCATGACACTGCTCCTGTCCCCATCATAAACACATAGCCTGATGTACTTTTACTGTCATCTGGATCACCTGCATAATCACTATAGTGTAACCCAACAAATTAGACCTCTTCCATTTCTTGTAAAAAAAACGCCATACTCCTTAGTCCCTTGTAAATATCTGAATATCCTTTTTGCAGCCATATGTTTGTACCTAATCAGTCACAGCCAGGAACTGGCCGAGGGAGCTCTTTTTCTCGGCCCTAGTACTTATTCGTGGAACCAAAACGCGGCGTTTCGCCGAGATACTTGGCCTCCCTGAAGACAGAAGAAAAGTTGCTAAGTCACGATTATCTCAGCCTCGATTATAGGCCGAGGCCGAGGCCGAACAAAATTACGGCCAAAGATATTAAAATCAGATCGTCAAGTGGCAGCAGGGTCCCACGCTTCATTTAATGAAGTAGTGCCTCTGTTTATTGCAGCAAACCTACTAGCCAAGAATAGGCATTTAATGCATGAGGGAAGGTGGGAAGTGACTGAAGTCAGGATTTGACGACAGAAAACAGAGTGATTAGACGCAGACATTCTCACAAGAATTCTTGCAGCTTGAGAGATTGGGTGACTAACTATCAGAACAATAAATGCGTTCCCACGGCCAATTGCGCAGAAACCACGATTAGGGCGGCGGCCGAGATTCACTGGGATTCATGGGGTCACACCACCATGCTTCACGATCCCAAATGTCGATTGGACTACCCACTTGCTCTGATCAGGCTCCACCATGCAGATTTCAAGCCTCGATTACTCCTCCAGGAACTCTTCCTATAAATACAAGGCTCAAGCTACATTCAAAGGGTTCAAACACCAAACCAAAGCCTCCCACGGAGCAACTTATATTTTCCTGTAATGCACTTTCAATATCTTTACTTGCTTTCCTAGGAGTAGTGTTAGTTTGTAAGGAAAATCCATTCATCAATATATCATACGACCCTTGAGTTTCAAGGCGGCGGATCACCATCTCTGTTATTCGCTCATTCACCCCATATATCATACGACCGCCGCTCACTGAGCAGCGCGCCGGAGCACCGCCCTAAAACCACCACCAAACGGCCTTGTAGCTCAGGCCGTGAACTTGCCGGCCGAGATTAGTTCCTCTCTCGGCCACAATCGTTTGATTAAAAGTCAAGTCCAAACAAGCGCACCATTTCACCACTTCCATCCAAACCACACCTCGACCCACGGTAGACCGTGCTGGCACGCCCGCGCACAACCGCACCACATCCAAAAGCAGGAAGCCGCGTGTCCACGCATATCCCCTTGGTCCGGAATTCCAGGCCGTGAGATTTGTGCGGCAGACACCATAAGGTGAGACTCCATTGGACTTTCCATATAACGATTAATAAGGCTTATAGCATGCATTATGTCAAGTCTGGTTGTTGTGAGATACATGAGGTTGCCAACAATTTGCTTGAAAAACGAGCCATCAACTTTCTTTCCTCCAGTATTTTTAGTCAACTTCAATCCCAATTCAGTTGAAGTACCAACAGAGTTGCAATTCTGGATTTCAAACCTGTCCAAAACACCCTGGACATATTTTTTCTGTGAAATAAAAATACCACCAGCATATTGTACCACTTTAATGCCAAGAAAGTAGTGCATCAGCCCTAAATCTGATATGTCAAATTCATTCATCAAAGAATATTTAAAATCATCAGACATGGCCTCATGGTTTCTTGTGTAGATGAAATCATCTACATATAAGCATAAAATAAGTATCTTTCCCTCAGCGCCAATCTTTATAAAAAAGTGTATGCTCATATGGGAATTTTTGAAAGCCTTTTCTCAAAAAATAAGAATTTATACGACTGTACCAAGCTCGGGGTGCTTGTTTCAGTCCATACAATGCCTTTTTTTTAAAACTTATATACCTTATTCTTATGCCCTTGCTTCACATAACTAGGGGATTGGTCTACATATACTTGCTCTTGCAGATCTCCATGTAAAAAGGCGAACTTCACATCTAACTGAAAGATGGGCCAAGCATTTTGAGCAACAAGTGAAAGGACCAAACGAATGGTATCAAGTCTCACAACTGGAGCAAAGACTTCCTTGTAGTCAACACCATATTCTTGCTTGTAGCCGTTCGCAACTAGATGTGCTTTGTACTTATCAACTTCTCCATTTTCATTGAACTTTGTTTTGTAGACCCACTTGACACCAATGGTCTTTTGCCCTTTGGGAAGATCTGTCAATTCCCACGTTTTATTTTTCTCAATTGCTTTGATCTCCTTAGCCATGGCTTTCTGCCATTTTGATTCTTGGACAACGTCTTAGAATGGCACAGGATCACAGTCTGAAAATAAGGTAAAGTGACTGTGGGAGCAAAAATTAAGGCCCAAGTAACAAGCCACTTCCCATGAACCCCAAATCTGAGGAACTTGAGGGAATCAAATAACATGATATCCGCTACCATAGAATATGGAGATAAATATGGGATATGGGACTTGGAGTCTAAGGGTTCAGTGCCTATAAAATGCCAATTAATTTCCCAGCGTAAGGGAAGAGAGGTGTGATTGATTCTACGGCAGTATTCATGAACGAACACTGACTTGAGCGTCAGAGTGTTTTCTTGCAGGTACCCCCCTCCTCACTCAATGGTGACAATCGAAGATGGTGTCCGGCTTCTCAACATGGAATACAAGATTACTTGTTGGAGGACCCGAAATTTCATGCTTCAACAATGACTGAGTTCTTCATCAGAATCATAATTAATTCCACTGACATCAAATTCTAGCATCCATGCTTGCCTTTTCCTTGCACGTGACGGTCGTGGACTAGATGGTTGTGCCTCATTTGGTTCAGCTACTGGAAAGGATTGAACTTGCGATGCAATCCCTGAAGTCCTAAAATTAGAGGATTGCAGCGGCTCTGCAATCCCTGAAGCGTCTTCTTCGTCATCGAATTTCCTTGTGTCCTGCACCACTTTTAGTCCAATCCCACACACCTTCTTCATCAAACACCACATCTTGGTTGATGATGATCTTCTTTGTGACAGGATTTATCAACTTATAGGCCTTTGAGTGCTCACTAACCCCAAGAAATACACATTTCTCACATTTGTCATCCAACTTCTTCCTCTTCTTATCTGGGACATGAGCATAGGCTATGCAGCCAAAGATTTTAAAGTGATCCACTGCTGGTTTACGTCCCTTTCATGCTTCCTCATGTGTCATATTCTTGACAACTAGTGTGGGCATCGATTCAACACATGGATGCTCCAATTCACCACCTCTTGCCAGAATATTTTAGGAATATTTTTCTTGGCCAACATGTAGTGAACCATGTTTAGAATTGTGCGATTCTTCCTCTCACATACACCATTTTGTTGTGGTGTGTATTCTACAGTGAGCTGTCATCGAATACCATTGAGATCACAAAAGTAAGCAAACTCTTGTGAATTAATCTCTCCACCACGATCTGTTCGAAGCATTTTAATAGGTTTGCCCACATCATGCTCAACAAGAGTTTTGAAGCTTTTGAATGTTGAAAATGCTTCTGATTTTTCCTGCAAGAAATATACCCACTTCTTCCGGCTATAATCATCAATAAATGTTATGAAATACCTATTTTTTCCATTCGATGCAGGATTTATGGGACCACATATATTGGAATGAACCAACAGTGAAATATGCAATTCATCAATTAACATTGTTTCAATGTCGTTTGCTTCCTCAAATGCAAAAATAATATAGTTAAACTTTGGCAACATTGAATGCAAAAATTTTTCAATGATTGTGACATTATCCATCTTGTCACCATGAAGCCGCATCTTACTTGCAATTGCCATCGTCTTCGAGAAGTATTCATCAACAGAATCTTCTGGTTTCATGTGAAGAGTTTCAAAATCTCTCTGAAGTGCTTGAAGCTGTGCACGCTTCACCTTGGTGGAACCTTGATACTTTTTCTTCATAGACTCTTATATCTGCTTGGAAGTGTCCTTTTGGAGAATAGTCTCCAAAATGGATCGATCAATTGCTTGGAACAAATAGTTTTTCACTTTGAGATCCTTCAATTTTTGTTCATCAAGCCTCTTCTGTTGCGCTTCTATCAACAACGCTCCCTCTGCTGGTTCTGTAATTCCAGTTTCAATGAGACTCCAATATTCTTTGGATCTCAGAAAATTCTCCATTATAACATGCTCCAATGATCATAATGACCATCGAAGCGAGGTATAGCTGGTTGCACGTAGTTCTCTTGAACCTTATCGGATGCCATCAGTCCTTGCTGCTGCAAGTCAAGAAAGTTGCTGCTTTTTGGAAAATTTTAAGTCAAGCCCAGTTGGGGCACTGATACCCGATGTTGATAATTTAGGAAACACAAATGACAAGAGATAGAGAGCTATTATTGAACTGAAGTAAATTCTCATCGACTGAAACACAGCTTAAATAACACGTACAAAATAACTGACTCAAATAATGAAGGAACAACTAAACATCCCACTACTACCAATACTAACAAACGTCACCCACTACTACCAATACTAACAGACTTATCCCACAACTAGAACACCCCTATTGAATAGGTAGAACCCAACTGATTTCCTAAAACATAGGAACCAACGTTTATTGAATTACAAATAACATAAATAATTTCTAACAGGATAGGTGTTCCATGGTAGAGAGAAGGAGGAAGGGGAAGGGGGAAGGGGAAATTGAGGAAGGGGTTGTGAAGACGAAAGGGGGAATGGATTTCAAGGTGGGTGGGGTTGGTCGGAGCCACTGGTGGTGCACATGGGATTGGGGAAGGTGAGATTTGTTTTATAATGATTTTTTCATATACTTTTGAAAATAGAAAGACTGATATACTCTTTAAAATGGATGGAAAATTAGATGGTGTTAAAGTCATATGACAAATCATGAATTTTGAAAAATTAAGATGACATTTCTCTTAAATTTTTCTTTTAAGGCAACAAATTGAAACGTTCAGGTGACATTTATACAAAAATTCCTTTTTTTTTTCTTTTTTTTATTAATGAATTTATAGTCTTCACTGTTGGAGACATGTCGCAACATGCAAAACTCAGTGTTTTGTTCCAGCATATTATACTAATGATTCAATATAGTTCTATAAACAATCATTCCGCGTAAAATTCCTTCTAATAAATCCAAGATGAGTCTATAATTCCAGCTATTCCCATATTCCCTTTGAGATGTTCCCCACTCGGACACGGCTAATCTAATCCCAAGCTTCTAATGATCAGGCCGTAACATTTTTATTAATTTTTTCAATAGATTAATTATATAGTCATTCCTCGATGCTTGCTCCCTCTAATCCCATTATTATTCCCTTGCATGATTTTGGTGCATCGATCCACCCACAAAGTCGGGGTCAAAACCCTAGGCCCCAACTCAGAAGCACAAATCAATTTCGCATGCTCAAAACCTATAGATCTTGCCTATCCCAAGCAAATGTGGACATGCAGGAAGACAAAATATACCCTCCAGTATTGTAGTCTAGCAAATTGCCTATCTTGATTCTTTCTACTCATTGGATGCAACATGAGCTGCCAACGAGCGATCCATTAAACTTGCTGTACACATGTGGGAACAAAATTTGGACAATAGAATCCTCTTCCCGATTGGATGTTTCTATTTATATATATGTCTAAAAATTGCTATCCAGAATCTATAGTACTATATATATGCTGGACCTGGAATTGGTAACATTTTCATTTCATTTTTATATTTGATCAATCCGTGGTTAATGATGCAAGTTTTACACATAATTTTTATTGGCTTAGACCTACACTGTTGATCCCCCCACAGCTAACATTTGAAACTCGATGGCCAATCGAGGGTTTGACCCATTATAATTTGTTTATCTCGCCCGGCCTAATAAGAAAACCAATGTGATAGTACATTGATCAGCAGCTAGCATATATATGTAGCATCAGAGGAGAAGATTTGAACGCTAGTTCATTGATAGTTTCGTGGCACTAGACCCATATAGGGGAATAGCTAGGAGCCAGAACAGAGAAAGAAAGGGGTGGGTAGAAGGTGCAACAAAGATACAATATGTATATCAATTTACATCAATCTTGCTCACTGCTTTGGCTCCAGTTCTGAATAGCTTGCAAGACTGCTTCTTTCACCACGTGAGCATCTATACTATCCGCTTGCCCCTGGTTCTGCAAAATCAACAAACAAAAATAATTATAGGGGCATGAAGAAGCCACGCAAAGTTAAAATGTGTCACAAGAAAGCATGCCAATAGCAATATAATATAATTGATTAACTTATAAGTGATATAAAAACCATGAAAATACAAAATTGGATTGAAGAGAGGTACAATTATGATGCCAATCACTCATTATATTGTGTCAGTGTATTCGCCATAAGCAAAACAGAGGTGTGGTTAAGACAATATGTTTGTACGATTCACACGTGAAGTTAATTTGTACAACAATATAATGTACAAAAACATGACCCATATATATATATAGATGCATGTTCATACATGCTGCACGCAAACAATATATTCCCAATGTGTAAGTACAGAGGGGCCAGAATGAAAGAAATTAAATATATATGATATAAGTAATCTCTTACTTCTCCTCCGACTGCTTCTAGTTGGAAGGTGTCTGAACAAGAAACCCTAGCATCAAGAACATCGAGGCCCAGCTCCTCAAAGGCTTCGAGAATAGAGACGAGCAAACCCGGGGAGTTCTTGTCCGACAACACATTAATAAGGAAACCCCTTTCTAAGGTTTCCACTGTAACCTGCTGGAAATTAGAACAAGAACATTCAAATCATGAATTCATGTATACATACAATCGTGTGGTGTCCCGAAGAAATTAAATAAAAAAAATCAGTTAGTATCCACTACGTACCGCTGGTGATGGATTTGGGGCAGTCGAAGTTCCAACGCCTTGCCTGAGTGTGTCCACTTTTTGCTTCAACTCCTTGATATAGTTGGATGCATCAACAATAATTGAAGCTTTGTTCAGCTGCCAAATCACAAAAACAACAACAAATGATGAATACTTTACATAAAAGATATGGAACATGAGATCCAAGTAGAAGAATCAGCTAGCTAGGTTTGACTTTTCTAATTACTATAAAAATTTGGATATCGTAAGCCTATCGCTAAAGGAAGTGTTTGATTATGTGGAGTTAATTACAGCATTGGAATTGGTGGCAGCCCGAAGTTGTTGCAATTGATGATAAAGAACTGCTTTCTTTCGGTCGCTGGAACTCATGTTTCTTCACACAGCCTCTTCTTTGTTGCTCTACTTTTCTATTTCTTCTTGTTTCTTGTCTCTCTTGTCCTAGCCTCTCCTACTTCTTACTACGGAGGGCTTTTAAAGAGGTGATGTTTACATGTGTGTGCCTCTACATTCTCCCACCAAGAAGTTGAACCTTCTCACCGGTATATTTACTTAATTGACCCTTGCTTATTCAATTATCAACAACAATTAGGAATGTTTAACTAGATTCATAATACGGTACATTGTTGTTTTCTTCCCCGTTGATATGCATTGTTGTTCTTTCTCGGTTAACATACATTGTTGTTTTTATATTATCCCAAGAATATATAGGATTCTTGGGTGGAAGTTGGGATTAATGATTAGGTTAATAGTATATAGAATTAGAAAGAAGGATCATGCATGTGTATGCAATCTGATAGATCGAAGTAAGAACTAGAGAAGGAAACAATTAGCTAGAGAGAAACATGTATTATGTTTGGAAAGGAGAATTGTCTTAATAAGGCAATGCTTCATTAGTAATAATTATGAACACAACTTAGTTAATTTTTGGACTGTATTAATTAATCTCTCGTTGAGGAGAAATTATAGAGTGATACTGTATCACCACGTCAACTAGTGATACTCCCACTCAAAATCTACCATCTTAGAGAGTGATAGATTGATGTAAGACACACACATACATATACACACTGAGTTATCAACTTTTGTCATCAGCTGTTTGTTGGATTATATACACAACATAAACATAACGTTTGCAAGTAAAATTTGTTATTTGTCGGCTAATAATTAATCAAGGGCAATATGTATATCACCACAAGAATACTAGAAGAAGTTAAGCACTGTTGAAGTTAAGAAAGAAATTTAAGATAATATTTGCAATTCAAACAGAAAAATATATGCCATCTTATAGAGTGACAGAATGATATTATATGTTTACTTGCTCGCCATCGAAACAAGGGGTTTAAGTTTTCCATAGAAATTTGTAAATCTATGGACTGCGGGAGGGACAGATGACATAGATTAATTTGAATCAAGTAATCCAGTTGCAGTGGCACTGGTTTAGTTATCAAGTGAGTAATTAAAGTAATAGAAATTGGAGTGACGTAGCTAGTGGAGAGGAGAGAGAGAGAGAGAGGGAGAGAGCAAAGGACAAAGACCGCGATAGAGAGAGAGAGAGAGAGAGAAGAGAAGAGAGTCCCGTGAGGAGAAGAGTTTTGGAGGGATTGACAGCTAAACAACCTTTGACGCTTCCTTCGCAGCTTCCGATGCCTCTCTCCCTCTCCCTACTTCTCATCACGTGCAGATTCCCTTCCTCCTCTACGCGTTTAATCACTGTGTGTTTAGATTAGAGCTTAAACTCAAACTTAATCACACCTTAATTATATTCTAATTAGAGCCTAAAACCCTTTTTGCATTGCACGTGTGATGCATACACTCTCTTTGTTTATTTATCAAGAGATTCCACTTCAATCATTCAAAGAGTACCAATTAGTTTCCACTGCAGCAAATTAAAGCAATCCATATCAGGGTTTATCTGATATAACCCTAAATCCCAAGAAGTTCATATATAGCAAAGCTAAGTTAAGGCTATTGGTTTCAATTAAATTCGTTGCTCCAATATTTTCTGATCCAATTTGCACACAAACAAGTGATCAAGTACCCAACCAGCTATTCACATGTGTGCCTCTTTAATCATCACAACACAACAATTTAATCTACCAAGAACCTGCAGCATCATACACTCTGCAGCTCATCCTTGTCTCTTTACCCTTTTTTCAATTTTTATGTTTATTAGGGTTTTAACAATCTAGAGCTAAGATAGCTAGGATTTCTCTTCACTAAATCATTTTATACATAATTATTTAATCATACAAATATTTGATTTGATTTTATATTATTAATTGTGACAATCTTAGGAGATGGACCCATCAAATACTGCATCATGTAAAGGAGCTTTGTTTGAAGAATAATCGGCATGCAGCACATGCTCGACTCCCTTGACTTATGTAATGATTAAGTGCTATGCTTGCAGTGAACTTGATGCACAGAAATTTGTTGTTTTCTGCATAGAAATTCCAATTCTCATTCTACAACTGGATAAAAGTGACACATAATTGGACAGCATTGGTCTTGGAAATTCCACAGCGGGTCTTCAATCTCGTGTCAATTGAGCCTGACTTAAAGCTTATCAAACCAAATCATGCATAAACTTACAAAATTGTCAGCCAATTAATTTAAACAATGGATGCATCGAGAGAAGCTAAAATGAAACAAGATAAAAATTAAATTAATATTTTATGGGATGCATCACTATACAGTATTGTGGGGAAGAAGAGAATACACGCATCTTCAGGATACTGCTTGCCTCCTTTCTTGTAACTTGTAAGGAGTTACTCCTCTTTTCTGCGAATTACAGTTTGATACATATACAAAAATAATTCATCAAAAACACAAAAAGGGTTCAACAACTTGAACCTAGCTTGTTAATATATATATATATACATTACCAATCAATATTTCTTATTTACTTTATGCCCAACAGGGATGTCTTAATTATATATGGAACTTAATTTTCAGCCACATACTAATGATTTTGTCAAACAACAGACAAGTGGGAGTTTTGTGACTTGTGAGAAATCCAGTTTACCATTTGATTGTTCTAAACACATGTCGACAGGACACCTAATTAATATTGAATTTATAGCAGATCAAGATACATGTACATATTTATGCAAGAAGGCTTCAACTGTGAACAAACCACCTGCAGCTTTTTGGCATACAACAAGCTGACATCTCCATATACCTGGAAGACTGCGTACATCTTATCCATAGTCAACGATATAAGAGTATAAATGCAAATTCTATGGTGCCATGCTGATTTGTGCACATTATTGGTAGGTTAAATTAGTTTTTACATGACATGAACGGTGAGAAGAGTACATTTTAAGAAGCATGATTGGATGTCCTATCAGACAATACACATATTAATACAAACAGTGCTAAATTTGGAAACGTGGCTCGTGAACAAACCCTATTTTTTTCTGGACAAACTTTTCCTGCAAATTGAGATTCCAATCTCTTGGACAAGTTAGGTGGCTAGCTGTTAGTGATCAATTAGAAAGCTTCAAAAATAAATTAACTCTATACACTGATAGCCCATTAACAACAAACTTAATGTTTTTTCATGGATTTTGCAGACCAAAGTTTCTTAGAGTTGCATGCAAGGGGTGATTGAATTTGGATTCTCAAGCATAGATATACGAAGGAAAAGTGTGTGTGTGTTACTTCCACAAATAATCATATCAGAAGGCCTAGTAAAAACTTTGATTTGTATTCAAGAGACCTTGTCCGAATTACGACTTAAATCATCATTTGTTACCAGCTTCTTGCATGTGTGTATTGTGAGAGCTAGTACTAGCTACTAGCCTAGTTTGAAGCTCATACTACACCATGCATGCAAAGCAGTAACCTTCTTCAGTATTCTTTTTTCAATTAGAGTCGGCCATACCAAATCAAATTAATTATTAGTATCATGAGGCAAGTAGCTCCTAGAATCGGCCTTAAACTGTTTTACACTATCGATTATCATTAATTGAATATTATTTGTATCATATTTACTGACTAACTCTCTAATATAAGTGGCTTCCACTAAATATACGGGGAACTCACTTCTAATTGAGACAGAATTAACAATATGATCCCGTAAATATGATACAAATAACAACAACACTATAATATATATGTGTATAAGCTTGAGGCATGCACAGGGACCAGGAAGACATATATGCATCCCACATATACTTCTGTTGTGAAGTGAGACTTAGCGACTTTGAGTTCACGGGCTAGGTTCTAGTTAGGAACCAGATCACCATTTCAAATATATTATAAAACTAGTTGTGTAGCTAGACAGAGAAATTTCGATAGGCACAAAATGTACTCCAATGAATTCTAGAACTCGTGGAGCTAGCTAGAGCATATTTTACTAGGCAATTTTTGTCCCTTTTCCTCACATGTGGGATCGCCTGCAACGTTTCACACATATGAGAACAAAGCTAATGCATTATAACACCCAGATAAAGCATTCCCTAGCCTAGCTATCATGGACTTTTCTAAGACAAATTAATTCTTGACTTGGGGCCATGGACAGCTAGCTCAGATGTTTGATTCCCCCACAAAATAGGAGCCAAGCCAATACCAATGTCTCTCCTTGAGTTAAAGGAGAGCTAATGGCAACTAATCGAGACATGACATCGCAATGTATGATTGAGTAGCAAACTAAAATGGTTTAGAGAAACCATGCATGAACTGTATAAGGTACATTTCTTTTCAAAACCTAATGATGGTTCTTGACGCTAAGGTTTTAACTAATGGGGTCTTCTATCCCATCCATCACTAATCCCAAACGATTAAGAAATTAAATGAACTAGGGTTGGGCATTTTAAACCATAAAACGGTCAATTTTTCCGAATTAGACAAAACGGTATGGTTTGATCTAATTTTTATTTTTTTAGTAATAAACCAGACTAAACCGATTGTTCGTTTAAGGATCGTATATATCTTCCCCCTTTTTTAATTTTTTGAGTCATGGTGATGAATTGTAGAAAGGTACCCTATTCTCAATTTCCTCATCCTCAAATCAAACGGGCGGATAGACGGATTAGTTAAACATTGGACAAACAGTGCCTTATATATATTATTATATCCCATCCGGTCCCATCCGATGTAGGTTGTACTTCCTAAGTTTGGCTTATTTTAATTTAATTTTACAAGACGTGCATGGCAAATCGGCTAATTGTCACTCGGAATATATCAATTGATTAGAAAAAGAAATACCCTTGTTTGATTAAACTCTTTAACTTTTTGGAACTTCTGATTCTGATGGCTATCAATGCTAGTGAAACATTTTCTTTGGGTTAAACATAATCTTCATTAGACAAAAGAGATGATACAAAAGAAAAAACTAATAAAAAGGGGCAAATAAATTGGGAATTCCACTTGGTATGATTTTAAAATTTCTTAAAGGATACACAGTTTAGTCCCATAATCCCGACCTCTTAAGCTCATCCAAATACAAAAGATAAAAGTTGCAACTGGATCAACGAAAACAAAGAAGCCCAATTATAAAGTAACAATAAGATGAAAATGCTATAATGAGAAGTTCGCTCATACCCATCCGATTAATGAAATAAGTTCAACAATTTCATTATATAATGAAATGCATGGAGAGAGCTTCTATGGCCACCCAGAAATGTTATTTGAACACCCCATCCCACAATTTTATCAGACTACTCATATTAAAAAAACATCTAACCACTGAAAAAGATAAAACAAAAAAAAAGTAAAAAAGAGAGAGAGAAAAAAAGAGATAGGGTAAATTTGGTTTTAAAATTCACGACTTGTTTAGTGGGTCTAATTGGACTACAATTCTCTAATTGAATTGAACTGGACATGGCCTTATCCAAATCAAAGTCAGGACTCTGCAACCCAACCTCTCTGACGTGGGTTTCCAACGACAAAGACGAAGACGAGGGCGAGGGCCAACGTCTATGCTCTTCTGCTTCCATTTTGCCTTCGCCTTCTTCTCTTCTTCTCTCTTGAACGATCCATGCTAGGACCAGATCCCTAGGTAATAGATAGAAAACTGAGCAAGTAGAGAAAAAGATGAAGGAATTTAAACTTTCATTTCATAGCTGCCTCCAAAATGGTAGGTCAGTATCCTTAAATACAGTGAAAATGGGCAACCTTTGTTGTATTAATAATTGGCACAAATCAATGTGTTAATCATTCAATGAAAAATACCCGCAAATGCACGAATCTATTGGAGTATAAATTTATAAATATGGGATCATTCCCACGAGGAATTGGAGGCTTATACAAAGATCTAGTTTGAGTACGTAAAGAACACTTATTTAACACAACACAAAGGTAAAATACAAATCATATACTAGAAATGAGTAAAGAAAATTAAAAGAAATGAAACAAAACAAGAAACCAAAGGTAAACACAATCATCATTTTGTATCACTCATGTATCACTACGTTATCACCACTGTATCACCGAGGTATCACCAGTTTGGAAGAGAGGAATTTATTCGGACAACAATTTCCCCTTTTCCAACTTTGACCTCTGTTTCATTTTTAACCTGTAACTTTGCAACCATTAATCCAAATTTTATGTTCTTTATATGGTTTGATTCAGCATGAAAAATTAAAAAATATAGTGCAAACCAAACCAAATGTCAAAAATAGTTACAAAGTGTGAAAAATCTAGTGGAAAGAACACTCAAGATTTCAAACAACACACACAAGCAAAGGGGGAGGGGGGGTTTGATTCAAGTGACTTAATTCTAATGCTTAAACGTAACCGAACTCTAATTTTAACAAGGTTAACAAATGTGATTATCAAAGTTTAACTTAATATGGTGACAAACACTAGGGTTTTTGGAATCCACCCTAAATAGACATTCAAGAAACCAATTCACATGATGCTCACTTAGAAATGATTCAATTATTTGTTGCTAATTAGAAATTATGTTCTTAGTTATCTTACACAACTTCTCAACTTTAGCTAGATGCATACAACCTAAGGTGATCAATCAAAGGAAGCAAACACATACACTACAAGGAAAAACCTCTTTTGCGACGAAAATGTTAGCGACGCTCCGTTTTTTGGTCGCCAAAAATGAAATTTGGCGACGAAATGGTCCCAGTTAGTCGCCAAAAAGTTCGTGATTTTTAGGCATCCGTCATGACTTGAGTCAACTAAATAGCGACTAATTTATCTATTATGGGCGACGAAAATTTTTGGTGGTTAGGCAAGGACTTGGCGACCAAACATATATTTGGTCGGGATTTACTAAATTGGGTGCGCGCGAAACTCTAAAATTCTTGGCGACGAAAATATTGGGTAGCTAAGTTTTTATGTGCTGTCGCTAAGTTAGTATTGGCGCGTAAAAATTTCGTGGGGTCGGCGACCATTTGTTTTTCGTCGCAGATCACTGTTCTTGAAAAATGTAAGCCATAAAACGACGTTGTTTTATGTTTGTTAGCATATGGGCGACCAAATAACTTTTGGGGCTAATCTAGAGAGTATAAATACAAAAATAAAAAATAAAAAGTTCCCAACTCGTTATTTCCTCTCAGACCCACTCTCCGCTGCTCTCACATCGGCAAAGCAATCCTCCACCGACGTCGGCAGAGAAATCCTCCACCGACGTCCGCAAGCGATCCTCCATCTTGCACGCCTTCCCCTACCACGGTCAGGAATCAACGGCCATCTGAAAACTCCATCTCCGAAGTCCTCCTCACTGCGTGTTTCAACGGAAAGCTTCTGGTAAGTCTACCTTCTCTCGCTTACCTTCATTTTCTTTTCAGCGCTGATTTTCAGTTGTAGATTCCATTTGGTTGCTGAGAAAATAATCAAGGAAAATCGGAAATAGATACCCAGGAATTTTAATCGAAACTGAATTTCAGTGCTTGATTTATCCTTTTTGATATCTTAAATGCTTGAACATTCAACAGTCCAAGTTTTCTGAATAAAATGACTTTTCTTTTTCAAGTAGTTATTGTGGGTTCTATGTCAAATTTGAGTAGGGTTCTGTGTCTGATATGAATGCTCTGTTTTGCATTTGATGTGGGTTCTGTGTCAAATTTGAGATGTTTCACTTGCACACGTACCTAGTAGTTATTTCAATTTTATTTTTTATTTTTTATGTTTTAATGCTTTGAGCCTGATAGATTGTTAAGTCTTGAATGTTTGCTTGATACTTCTGGATTAAATTTGAATTTCTTTACTATCTGTTGGAAGAAAGAATATAACAATTCATTTATATAATTGAAGTAAAAAGTTAGAAGTTGGAAGTTGGTCATGTGGGTGTATATTCGTTTCAAGGTTCCTTTGCCTTTGTCTGTGAGCTTATGTTTATTTTTGTTATTATTATTGATTTTTTTGCCAATGTAGCTTATTGAGTTATCTTTATAGTTTAGATATAAGCTAGCTGCAGAGTTGTCTCTATATTTTATATATAAGCTAGCTGCAAGAAGCATGGATACTCCAATTTGGTGGCGTATCCCGTATCGGATACTTGTTTGGATACGATACGCTTCGGATACGATCCGATACTCATCGGATACGTATCGCAGTCAAAGGATACGTGTATCCGACATTCCAGACACAAGTATCTGACTTTTCAGATACGTTCCTCCGGGTGAAGTTTGCCATTGAGGGGCTGTTGAGGAGTCCCTAGGCCCTGCGTGTAGAGAGAGAGAGAAAGAGAGAGAGAGAGAGATCGGCGCACGCGAGGAAGAAGAAGACTTCGTTTGCTAAAACAGGATTTATTATTATTATTTTTTACATAGATCTGTTTATGGGTTTGGGTCTGAAGCAATAGTATTAAAATGGGCTTTGGGTAATTATATGTTTGGGTTAAAGAAAAGAAAGCCCAAAATGCTACACTGTATTTATAATAATTTTCATTTATTTATTTATTTAAAATTTGTTTTAAGTTATATATATTTATTAATATATATTTTTAATAATGGTATCCATGACGTATCGTATCCTAGTTTTTGGAAATTTACCGTATTCCCGTGTCGTGTCGTGTCGTATCGTATCGCCATATCCGTATCCGTGTCCGTGCTCTCATCGTCCCATAGATTAACTGGTCAGTTTAGGAATTATTTTTCTTTCCCTTAGTATTGGTGTCTAAGTGTAGTACCACTTCATTGGACAACAGAATTTAACTGATGGGAGTATCATCCTTCAATGTTGGTTTGATTGTTTTGGAAATCCTTTTCAAGCTCTTGCAGCCACTTTTTTTTTCTTTTTTAACAAACCATTTTGGCTTTATGTGATGATCACTGGTAGCTTGAATCTTATGCAAGGTCATTCAATTAGCTTCAAGGGTAAATTTTTGTTAATTTGAAATGGTTTTTATAATCATTTATAGGGCATATATAATTAAGAACTGTAAAGAATAATAATTTGTTCTGGAATTGAGATGAAGAGCCTAATTACTAATTTCAGATAATTCATATACTACATGAGAGACATGTGACCTTAAGCCTGACTTTATTCATTGTACATGTTATAACTGTACAGAGTGGATGTGTTGATTACAATATTACTTTGAACCATTTGGTTTTATGTTGAGACTTTTATCTTGGATATTTGGTGCTTCCCGTGATGTCTTGTTATGTTACTGTTTTGAGTTAACTCAGAAAAATAATGTTTTTGTTTAATGATGAGTGGTGAAACTTAGAGGCGAAGGCATATACTATTTTGAGTTTGAAGACTAATTTGGACTCAAGCCCTCCAAAGATATAATGTCTAACAGATTTGATTTTTCCTTTTTCTTTTTTGTAGTAGGGTGTTTGAATTACTTGCTTAAGAGGCTATATTTGCATAAGAGGTATGGATAGCTAAAAATCTGGCATCTGCCTTTTTTTTTTTCCCGACTTGTGTCATGGGTTTACTGTGTCTAACGGATTATTATTATTATTTTTTGCAATAGGTTGTTTGAAATACTTGCTTAAGAGGCTATATTTGCTTTAAAGGTATGAATAGCTACAAATCTTGTGCCTGGCTTCATTTTTTTTTACTGGTTTCATGGGTTCAACTAAATTATGCAAAATAATGTTGAAAGAATTGTAAACAAATATTGTTACCATGATACTCACCCTTAAAAAGCATAATTAATGTGGAATCTCTCCTTTTATAATTTTCATGTGAAAGAGTTATTAGCTTGTCATTCTGTGAAAGAGTTATTTGCTTGTATCTATGTAAGTGTTCGATCTAATCATGTTATGAAATTTTGGAACTTCTTCAAGTCATCACCGATTGAATTGGATAACTCCCATTATAGGAGGTATAAGAAGACTGAGACAAGGTGCGTTAGAGATGAATAGGGATTGGATATACAATAAAAACAGGTTGAGTAATCAATATCGTGCTGGTATTGAGTCATTTATGGAAGTTGCAAGCCAACATGTGGATGAGAAGAATGAGACTCCATGTCCGTGCATGAAGTGCCAGAATATGAATTGCCATTCTCTTCCAGTTGTCCAAGCGCATTTATGGCAGTACGGGATGTCAGTGGTGTATCACACATGGATATACCATGGGGAACAATTCGAGATAATAAGACAAGCTTCACCTCCTGCAACTGCTCAAGAGGCACCTCGTCTTGATGATTATACACATAATATTTTGAATGATGCATTCCCACCAGACTTGGGAGGTGTAGATGATACATTGGGAGACAGTGAAGATGTGGGAGATGATACCGGTATGCATAGGGTTGAGATGGATAAGTATGAGAAGTTGATTGCTGAATCTCAGCGACAATTGTTTCCTGGTAGCAATGCATCAGTTTTGACAGCAATGGTACAATTCATGCATGCGAAGGTACTTCATCATTGGAGCAACAAGTCATTTGATCAAATGTTACAAATACTCAGTGCTATTTGTCCACAGCCTCATAGCATTCCTCCATCATTCTATGCCGCTAATAAGATGTTGAAAGATTTGGGTTTGGGGCATGAAAAAATTGATGCATGTGTTTACGATTGTGCTTTGTTTTACAAAGAGCATAAAAGTAAAGATAAATGTCCAGTGTGTGATGAGCCTAGGTATAAACCTAGTACTAGTAAAAAGAAAACGATGGTGCCCCAAAAAGTGTTGCGATATATTCCTCTAAAGCCGAGATTACAGAGATTGTTTATGTCTGAACATACAGCAGGTCATATGTGGTGGCATAAGGATAAACGAGTTGATAATGAAGGTGTTATGAGGCATCCAGCAGATTCTATTGCTTGGAAGGAGTTTGATAAGATGTACCCCGAGTTTGCCGAAGAGCCACGAAATATCAGGTTAGGCCTTGCAACAGATGGGTTTAACCCATTCGGGAATATGAGCACATCTTATAGTATGTGGCCGGTGATGGTGGTTCCTTACAATCTACCTCCTTGGATGTGTATGAAACAACAATATTCAATAATGACCTTGCTTATTCCAGGCCCAAAGGCACCAGGCAAGGACTTGGATGTGTATTTGCGTCCTTTAATTGATGAGCTAAAAGAGTTGTGGGAACAAGGCATTCAAACTTATGATAAGTTTACTGATACAAGGTTTAACATGCGGGCAGCTATAATATGGACAATCAATGACTTTCCCGCTTATGGGAATTTATCCGGTTGGAGTACAAAAGGTTATAAGGCATGTCCCGTATGTCTTGAGGATACAACATCTACCAAGCTAAGAAATAAAATTTGTTATATGGGGCACCGTCGCTACTTGAAAAAGAATCACCCTTGGCGTAAGGATTCGGAAAATTTTGATGGAACTATTGAGATGAGGGATCCCCCAAGAGAATTCTCCGGTGATGACATATTACTTCAGTTTAATCACCTTATGCATCGCAAGCTTGGTAAACATCCGGATAATTTGGACAGAAAGAGAAAGCGGACACCTATGGAGTTAAATTGGACAAATAAGAGTATTTTTTTCGAATTGGAGTATTGGTCCAAGTTGAAAATAAGACATAACTTGGACGTAATGCATATTGAGAAGAATATATGTGACAACATTGTTGGAACATTGTTAAGCATAGAAGGAAAAACAAAAGACACAGCAAATGCTCGTTTGGATTTGAAAGACATGAATATACGAAGGAATCTACATTTAGATAAAGATGAAAATGGCAAGATAAAGAAGTATGTTGCAGAATATACATTAGAACCGGCTGATCGTCGAGCATTTTGTGAATTTTTGAAATCTGTAAAATTTCCAGATGGTTATGCTGCTAATATATCACGAAATGTCAAAGATGGGAAGATCTCCGGTTTGAAGACTCATGATTGTCATGTTTTGTTACAACGAATTTTACCTATTGGAATTCGACCGTACTTGATAAAAGAAGTGTGTGCACCACTTGTAGAATTGGCAAGTTTCTTCCAACAAATTTGTGCAAAGACGTTGCATGTTGTAGATTTGGATAGATTGGAGGTAGACATTGTGGTCATTTTATGCAAACTTGAGAAAATTTTTCCACCTGCCTTTTTTGATGTCATGGTTCATTTGGCCTTTCATTTACCACGTGAGGCCAAACTTGGGGGACCTGTGGGCTATCGTTGGATGTACCCGATAGAGAGGTAATACTCAGTCATCATCTTTTTATATTTATTTTGATTAGATTCTCTTTGATTTGTATTTAAAGATATTAATATACAATTATTAACAGGATGCTAGGGAAGTTAAAGGGCTATGTACGTAATAGAGCTAGACCCGAAGGTTCAATTGTTGAGGGATACATTGCAAATGAAGCATTAACTTTTTGTTCAATGTATTTTCGTAATGTGGAGACTGTTTTCTCTCGTCTTGAACGAAATGATGATGGTGGCGAAGCCAATGCTAAGCTCTCAATATTTTCTCAAAATGCACGACCATTTAATGGCTGTAAATTTCTTCTATTGTCTGAAGGAGAAATGGAACCAATTTATTGGTATATCTTGGACAATTGCGAGGAAATTGAACCATTTAGAAAGTATGTAAATGTAATTAATTCTATTTTTATCACTTTGTTTACTTATTGCTTCGATTTAACTTTCTATTTATTTTTTCAGTGAGCATCGTCAAATATTAGAGCATGAAAGCCCATTTAACATAGAACAGAGACATAGGCAGTTGTTTCCCCAATGGTTCAAGAATCATGTCAAAGCATTGTATAGTGAGGAATCAACATTGGTGACTAAAGAAGTGTATGCATTGTCATATGGTCCTGATGAAAGAGTTTGTATGTATACAGGATGTGTTGTGAACGGAATTCGATGGCATGTCAAAGATATAGAAGAAACTCGTACAACTCAAAATAGTGGGGTCATGGTACCGGGAACTCATGGTGATCAGGAAAGTAACTTTTATGGTAGATTAGTTAATGTTCTTAAAATAGGATTCACATATGGCTATCATGTTATCCTTTTTAAGTGTGAGTGGTACAATACACGTACAGATGTGAAGCGAAAGAAAAAGATTGTTAGGTTTGTTCATGATTACCATCTCACGTCAGTGAACTCAATGAATTTATGGTACATAGATGATCCTTATGTGCTAGCAAAACAAGCACAGCAGATCTTTTTCCTTGATGACCCATCCTTGGGTCATGGTTGGAAGGTAATTCAAAAAATTCCACATAGACATGTGTGGGATGTTCCTGAGAATGAGGTGGCTCACGAGGCAGAAACACTCTACGATGATGGCGTGGACCAAACTGCGCATACTAGTGTTAGACTTTCACCAGAAGATAATGATCTACTCAGTCCATCACTTCGTAGAGAGTATGTTGAACCTGAAATAGTTGTCGAAGATATTAATTTTGAACATTTCCCAAATGATATGGAGGATGAAGATTTTATTGATGATGATGATATTGAAGAAATACCTTCGGGTGATGACGAAGGCAGTGTTCACAGTGACGATTATAGTGATTTGGATTGAAGTGTTAGGTTGTCTTTAGTTTAGGCACTATATGTTTCTTAATTATCTTCAAGTTACTATATGTTTTCCTTAATCTGTTTTAAGGGGTTATGTCTGTAAGGTCTGTATATTGAAGAAATATCTTCGGATAAGGTTTGCATGTGTCCTCCCCATGTAAATGAAATGCATGTGCGTGTTATTTTTCTTTCCTATTGATAAAGTATGATGTTCAATCATTTTTTGATGAACAATTCCTTTATCTCAAGCACTTTTGTGATGAGAATCGATGTCATTACAGCTGGAGTATGATGTTCAATCATTTATTTTTATTTCTTCAAGGAATTATCTAGTAGTATATTGTTGTATTCCCTCTTTGTTTATGTGTTTGTAAGTGTAGAATGACACTTACGAGGGCTGCAAACTTAAGCAACAATAACAATAAGAAGAAAACTTCAACTCTACTACCACCACAGCCACATGAGCAACCATGTCAGCTGCCACAACAACAATCAACTCAGCCACAACAAGGTACTTCATCAGCCTCAGGAGGGGGTTCCCACCAACAGGGTAACTGATACCATATTTTGTGCCCTTAATTTTTATACATTTATTTTGTTCACTCTACTTACTGATTTTTTGAATTTTTGTCTTCTAGATGAGGAAACGCATACTCAAACTTCTTCACTGAGGAAGAACACTCGTGGACGAACAGTGGGGGCTGGCACTTGTGATGTTGTGAAAAAGAGGAAGAATTTGATTCCAATACGGATGGATCCATCCCAGAAATTGGTGGCGACTATTGAGGCTCAGAAATTGTTCGTCTCTGAAATTGGGTTAATCACTCGCAATAAAGCTCCATTGAATGTTTTAGGGATGAAAAAAGTGAGCTTGGATATGAAGAAAGATATGGCATTGGGATTGCAGGTAATCTTATCTAATTCTTCATTGATTATAATTTAATTTTGTTCATTTAGCTCTCTTTTTATTTCAATTCTTCATTGTATTCTAGTGGGAACTGAAAAATTTGTCCTTCAATGTTTATATTTGCATTGAAAATTTTTAACTAATACTTGTTTTGTTTATGGTTAATTGATATTAGTTCATGTTTGATGTGGACTTAACGGATCCGGATATATGGAAATTTATTAATGACCATATGCACTCAACTTATAAAGAATGGAAAGCAAAGCTCCACAGACACTATAAGAAACATGCTTCTGACCCTGATCTCGCACGAGAAACACCTCCCCCTGAAAAGATCTTTGGTACTCGAAGGACTCTAGAAGAATGGCATTATTTGGTTGATACGTTGTACACAAATGAGCAATATCAGGTATCTAATTTATCGTAACATCTGCAGTTTTCATTTTTTGATTGGGAACTTATTCTAAGTATCAAATAGAAGAAAAAAAAAACAATTCATGTATTTAATCAAAACAGAAACGCTGCAAGACCAATGCTGAGAACAGAAAAAAGAAAGAGTTTGATCATACAGGGGGGTCACGTCCTTTCCTAAAACATATGGAAGCTGCTAGAGAGGTTTATAATTTTTTGTCACTTTAAATCTTTATTTATTTATTATATTGTAATAATTTCAAGTATTTCTCATTTTCTTTTTGTTGGGAAAATGTAGAAGGGTGAAAATCCTACATACATTAGCAATTGGAACAACATGCACATGCTTAAGGGTAAGAGCATGTGGATCAATGAGGCTGCTGAAATTAAAGGGGTAAGGAATACATAAACCTGCTGACAATTAACTATTGACTTGCATAATCTGCAATCCAAAAATTCAGCCGACTGGTCATGCACGTTTAGATGCTAATTGTGTACTTTGGTTTTAGCATCATATAAAGGCTTTATCCATTGCAAATAGAACTAATTAGTTAGAAACACAATGAAAATATGTGTATGAGTTTTCTAAATTTTCCATTATCTTATATATTGACGACCAAAAAAAGTGCATGCTAAGATTGTTTTGAAACAGAGCTGCTGCAGTTGTACTTCTCTTCCTCTTGGGAGGCCCAATTCCAAACACCTATTAAACAAATTCAGTTCTAATAACCCATTGTGCTCTTAGAAGCTAAAATTTAGGACCAATTATAAGGGGGCCATGTTGCTGGGCAAATATTTATAATCCCTGTTTTTGGAAGTTTCTTGTTTGTATTGTTGTTGCTTTCAGGAGATGCAGAAAAAGATCTTATTAGATCTGTGAGTATTTTCAAACTTTCTGCAATCTGCATATCCGAAGAGATCTATTCCATTTTTTATGTGCCTTTCCTTTTATTATTTGCTTCAGGTTGAATTTTTTTTTTGTTTGTGACTGTTTGATTAGGATAATTGGCATTGCTAGTTTATGAACACAATTGGTCGTACTGGCATCCCATTTACTTCATTCTTTTTATGCATTTATATATATTGACATATCTTTATTTTGCTTCTTTTTGTAGAAGAAGATGAATGAAGAGTACGAGAAGGCCAAGCAACAAGTGGCAGAGAGTTCAGGAACTCCACTAGATCAAGTCACACTCCCTATCCCACAACAGTTAGAGATCATGACTGTAGAACTTGGGGTTGCAAAGGGCAAGAGGATTCGAGGCTTGGGTTCTAGTCTCCGAGTGGAGAGTTCACATAGTGGTGGAGTTGCCTCTTCTTTTGCTACAGAACAAAAGGTTGAGGAACTTCAAGGCACAGTTGGTGAGTTGAAAGGCACAGTAAGTGAGCTTCAGGGCACAGTGGGTAAACTTTTGGATGTCATTGAGTGGATGCGAACCCATGATGGTCCTCTACCCTCACATTTAGGTGTTCTGTCCCAGCATGTTGGTGATTCTCCTTGTGATGATGATCAAGGTAATAGTGGTGGTTCACGTAGTGTTTATGAAGATCTTGATGATATTGGAAATAGTCATTAGGTTGTGTGTACATCTACATACTTGATTGTTTTTGTATCTAGCCTACCTTGGGGGTTCTATGGGGCTTCAGTATCTAGCTACTTGATGGTTTTTGTATCTAGGGCCTACCTTGGGGGTTCTATGGGGCTTTAGTATCTAGCTCCTTGATGGTTTTTGTATCTAGCATACCTTGGGGGTTTTTGTATCTAGCATATGCATTGATGTGTGCTTAAACAAAGAAGTATCTTTTGAATAGTGTAATTATGCTATTTCTATTAATTTCATCTATTTACTGTTTTTCAAAAACTTTGTGGAGTAAATAATGTTTTGTTACAAAGCTTGAAATATAAATAATTATTTGTTTAAAATTTAATAAAATAAAAAAATCAATACACTTTTTGGCGACGAATTAGTTTTCGTCGCTTAATCTGATAGTACAATATCAACAGCTTTGGCCACCAATTTGTTTCGTCGCCAAATCTCAACAATAACCAAACCAACTACCATATGCGACAAATAAACTACATCTTTCACGACCAAAACATTCGTCGCTATAATATATAGGCGACCAAATATTTATTTCGTCGCCAAATAATTCCAAGTTCGCGGGAAATTTTGGTATTTTGGAGGCAACAAAATCTCTATAGGCGACCAACTTGGTGCTGTTTAGCGACGCTATGTTTGGGTCGCCAAAAGCTTTTAGCGACGAAATTCTATTTCGTCGCATGGTACTTTTAGCCACGAGCTTTCCACGACGACCTTGGCGACCAAATATATTCGTCGCTATTTACCTTTGGCGACGAAATTTGGTGTTATAGCGACCATCTTGTTTCGTCACCAAAAGGGATTTTCCTTGTAGTGATAGCATATGATTAATTTAGTGAAAAGAAATTCATCAACAACATCTAGAAATCCAATAACTCAAGCATCAAAACAATAGAGTAATCATGTTTAGGGCTTCAACCTAAGCCCTAGTTATGGTGTTTAGTTCATCATCCTTATTACAAGCACAAATTCAAAATAGGCTAAATTGTAGCAATGGTCCCTGGACTAAGACCAAACTTTACTTTTTGTCCCTCATATTGCTAAATTGTTACGGTGGTACTTTAATTATGTCTCCGCTTTCAGAAATCGTCTTTTCCGTCATCTCAGTCAACTTTTCCATTAAAAATGATGACATAGCATGGACAAGTCCTACTTGGCATGGGCAAAAATGTCTTTTCACACAAATTTTTTTAAAAATAAATCTCATCTCTCTCTCTCTCTCTCTCTCTCTCTCTCTCTCTCTCTCTCTCTCTCTCTCTCTCTCTCTCTCTCTCTCCCGATTTCTTCTTCCCTTCAATTTCTTCTTTCCCCTCATCCACTCAAATTTCTTCACAGCCCTAATTTCTCTCCCCCCACCCAGAACAACACCATCTTACAAATCTTATACTAAGATTTTGGTACTCAGCGGGGATCAAGGCAAGAGAAATTAAAGTGCAGGTGGAGGAGAACAACAACGTTTTGGTGCTGAGCGGGGAGCGAAGGAGGGAGAAAGAGATCGAGGAGAGTGGGGTGAAATACGTGAGGATGAAGAGGAGGATTGGGAAGTCCATAAGGAAGTTTGTGTTGTCGGAGAATGCCAATTTGGATGCGATTTCAGCGGAGGCTGAAAATGGGGTTCTGGCATCAGACCCAAATTTATTCTCTTTCCTGTAGTTGCTGGGGTTCTGTAGTTGTCGGGGTTTGAGTTCTGTGGATGATTTTTTTTGTTTTCTCTTTTCTGTAGTTGCGGGCTAGGGTAGGGGGCGCTGGGTTCTGGATTCATGGGGGTGAGTGGTGGTCATGGGGAATAGGGGGAGAAGAAATCAGTGGGGGAGAGAGAGAGTTTTTTTTTTGTTTTTAATAAATAAATATTTTACTCAATTTAAAATGAATGAAAAGACAAATATGCCCTCATTTTTAACGGAAAAGTTTACTGAGATGACGGGAAGGACAATTTCTAAAAGTAAAGGCATAATTAAAGTACCACCGTAACAATTTAGCAATATGAGGGACGAAAAGTAAAGTTTTGTCTTAGTCCAAGGACCATTGCTACAATTTTGCCTTCAAAATATAACTAGAAAGAGTTTGCAGATTTTGTGAAGGTGCAAGCACAAAAGCCTTCAATGGTGGAAGAGTTCTTCTCCTCCTTCGTAGCCTCCTTGCTCTCCTCTCTCTCTCTCTCTCTCTCTCTCTCTCTCGTTTCAGAAATTGCAAAAGTGTAGAATGTCTCCTCCGATTCTTCCCCCTTTGTTGCCTTCTCTCTTGCCAACTCATTCTTCAATATTAAACTCCACCTTTTACCTAAAGTCTTTGGCACATGCTCCACTTGTCTTCACTTTCATAATTTCATTTTGGTTTTAATACATAAAGAGATATTCTAATTTATTACCAATCTAAAATCAAATCTCTACAATGTCAATAATTGTTACCAAGAGGTGTGATAACAATTAGAATGACACCAAGTATGGGTAAAAGTTGACCCAAAACAGACTTCTAGAGTTAGGTCCAATGTTCGATCGGTTGGGGAGGTTATACTTGTTCAATGGAACTAAATTTCGAATATGTTGTAGTCGACACCCATTGGAATAGGTTTCATGAAGAACTTTACCGCATCCGAGCATGATGATCCAAAGTCAAGACGTTGACCTACGAAAATGAGCAAAAATAGAATTTACATTCAATAATGCACTTTTAGCTCACATTCATACCAATCAATGTAAAATCTATGAAAAACACAAAAAGGAAGTAAAATGCTATTAAATGTCAAGAACTAACTCAAAATATTGGGTGAATAACATAATAAATCATGTGTAAAAATGAACCCAACACCTTGCCCTAATGAATTCTTAACAACTGTAAGGAATAATAGAAAGGGAATTACAAGATTATTTTGTGGCTAACGGTTTGAAAAGGATAAGAACAACCTCCAACTAGCTTATGGACTATATGAGCAGTGGCCCAATACAGAGTGGGTCTAACAAGCTCTCCCCCTTAAAATAAGGCTTGTCCTCAGGGCTTAAACGATGGAAATAGGGCCAAAATGTCATCAACTAGTTCCCAAGTAGTACCATCGGCATGAAGACCAGCACACTTAATTAACTATTTGGTGATTGGACAAGCACCAGCAAATTTGAACTTGACATGGCTTGTGAAGTTTGGATATTACAATTATATCCCTAAGCTACAGAGCTTGCAAGTTCATTCTTTGCCCCATATGTTCAAGTATGACGTTAACCCAAAAAACCACTAAATTTTTGGTAAGTATCATTGTACGAAAGATTTCAAATGGATGTGAAGAATGTCTTTTTACATAGAGAACTAGAATAAGAGGTTTGCATGAGCTTGTTGCCTAGTCATTTTCAAGAAAAACAAGAAAGAATAGTCTGTAAATTGCACAAGGCTATCTACGGACTTGAGCAATCCCCACGAGCTTGGTATGCCAAATTAAGTTCAATTCTTGAAAGTATAGATTTCAAGAGAAGTAATGCATATCATCTTTGTTTGTTAAATATGGGCCTACTAGAAGATTGGTGGTACTTATATATGTTGATGATCTCATTGTTACAGGTAGCGATATGAGAGAGATTCATAAACTGAAGCCCTTTCTTCACAAGAAGTTTGCTATTAAGGATTTAGGGTCCTTAAAATATTTTTTGCGTATTAATTGAAATTGCTTCTCAAGCGAAGGTTTATTTCTTAATCAATGCAAGTATGTGATGGATCTTCTTCAAGAAACTGGAATGCTAGAAACCAAACCAGTTATTACCCCAATTGACTGCAAGGCCAAACTTGGTCTAGATGGAGAATAGATGGAGAATTGTTGGCAAATGCTAGTTATTATCTGAGGCTGGTTGGGAGGCTTATTTATCTTACTATCACTCGTCCTGATATTTATCATGCAGTAAGCTTAGTAAGCCAATTCATACATTCTCCTCGATAACTCACCTACAGACAATCAAACGGATTCTTCATTACCTAAAGGGTTCCATTGGTCGTGGTATCTTGTTAAGGAAAAATGGAAATAGTTAAATTATAGGGCACTCATATGTTGATTTGGCAGGGTGCCAAGTTGATCGAAAATCCACCGCAGGATATTGTACCTTTGTTAGAGGAAATTTGGTAACATAGAAGAGTAAGAAACAAAGTGTACTGCTCGTTCAAATGCTGAAACGAATATAGAGGCATGGCTGCTGTCTCTTGCGAATTAATTTGGCTCCAAGGACTTCTCAATGATTTGGCCTTTAAAGATCCACATCCCATGACTCTGTTGTGATAATCAGGCTGCCATTCACATCTCTTCCCATCCCATGTTATTTGAACACCCCACTCCCCACTCTTTTTTCCGCTAGACATCAAACAAGCGAGTAAACTCACTTTGGTCGAGCTATTTTCCTTCTTCCAGAATACCCCGAGCATTTTAGTAAATCTACAAAAAAGAATAATTATTTATCATTTACCATAATATAAATCTACAAAAAAGAAAAAATATGGAGCGTTCTTTCATGTGATGAAGTACTTGTAAATCTCGGTTTGTTACTTGTGTTTGGGCAATGTCTTTTCTCCTACATAATGCAACTCTTTGAGTCTAATCCTTGAGAAATTGCCTAACCCAGAAAACAAAGAACAAACCAAAAATTGGTTTTACCTGTTGAATTGCAAATTCTAGTGTTTGAACAAAATCACATTGTTTCTCTTATGAACATTTCAAAAACAACTACAACTGTGTTTTCCTTTCCTTTCTAACTTGAATTCGGAAAAGATAAATAAATAAATAAAATTGTATCATGGCCTTGAAATCTGACTGACAAGAAAACCTGGTAACAAATAAAGTCAGTTGTTATGGCCATTAGGCAATGTGTGTTTTCTTCTCTTCTTTATCAAGTAGTAGCCAAGGCCTCCAAAAACCAGAAGAATAATCAACCCATCAACCACTCCCACCAGGACCAAAACCCACCTTTTCAAATTGGACTTTCCATGGCCCCCATGAGTTCCTTTTCGAACCTTAACCATGTAGCTCAATCCACTTCCCCTTTCAACCTGTTTAACCCCAATTACCATTCCATAAAGAAAGCACTCTTCTACTTCCATGCCTCCTTTTGCAGTTGAATATAATGCAGATGTACAATTACAGTCTTCTAAGCACAAATTAGCACATGCTTCTTTGCTCACATTAACTATTTTAGGAGCACCCCTCAAAAAACTACCAACACCCTTTAATTCAAGCATCTCTGCTCTAGTCTTTCCATTGCCACAAAACCCACCTGAAATTCCTTGACTGCAATCAGAATTAACACTTCTACTGGTCTCATTTTCAGCTATCAAAACTTGAATGCATGAACATGCACTGGACAAGGTGCAAATCCCATAAGGCTTACAAGCCAATGGAAGATCACATGTGGTGTTGAGTGCTTGAAAAGCAGCATCAAATTTAGCAATGCTGGGTGAGTAAAAATATAGCTTCAAATTTCCTGTTCTGTTCCCCAATGCTAAGAACCTCAGGGGCTGACCAAACTGAACTGTTTGATGATCAGATGGATGAATCTGCGCAATTTTCTTTTGTTTATCATTGAAGAACTCTAAACCCTTTGGACCCAATTGAACATAAGCGATGTTTCTGTTCTTGGTAGGCTTAAATTCCCAATAGGAATAGTTCCACTTACCAGAATTCAAGTAGAGAGCAATCCTGCTTTGTTCAATTTCAAGTGAGTAGTATGAAGTGGAGTTGGTTGGAAATGAAGTCACCCTAGAAGCCACACTTAGTCTCTGACCCCGAAGCATTACATCAGTTGGAAAATTAAAACTCTGCCACTTGATATTGCCCAACCCATCTACCAGAACTAAATTGCCTGTCCTTAATATCTGTAACCTCTGCATCAAAATGACCAAAAAAGCAATAAATAAATAAATTTCAACATTGATCACACATATTGTATAATAATTAGAAAAAATAACATAAATTTCTCAGGTTTTTTTTTCTCTTTTTGGCTATAGCTTTACCTGCACACCTTGTCCAGAAGTCCCAGTTCTCCATCCAACTCTGTCTTTTAGACCCTTCAACCTCAAATCTCCATCTAGGGTGAGTTGAAGGACGCATATATTTGAAGTATAAAACTTTGAGTAATGACCAGAGTTCCAAACCTTGACATCTCCAAGAAAGACTTCCAAGGAGCATGAGTATTTGTCATTCACAGCTTCAACACTCAATGCAGTTTTAAAAGTTGGTGTGATTTCATTTGTCTCCATCAAAAAAGCTCTCCCAATGAATCCCAAACTGTATTCAATAGGCACTGCCACAGTGAGCTGGTACCCAAGAGAGATATCTGTTTTGGAATGGCCATAAGTGAAGAAAAGAGAGAGAGAAATGAACAAATAGAGCTGCATGTGTGAATTTGCAGTCTCAAATTTCACTTAGCAAGGCATTGAGATTTCCCTTCTCTTTTCTTTTCTGGCAAGAATTGAGAAGAGAGGCAGAGAAGGACAAAAGGTAGGTATGAAATGTGCAGCTTTGCTAAAAGGGTTTGAGCTTTCATTTTGCTTTGTTTAATGTCTGCAAATGTGGGGAATTTAGTGGGGTTACTCATAGCACGCTGGAATGGCTTATGAATATTGTTGTTAAGGTATAATAAAAAGTGAAGGTATTAAAAGGTGATTCTCTACAGGCTGCCCACGTGAGGATGTTTTGGTAAAGAGCATTAATTCACCAAATATTCTCCTAAATTTTTGTGCTCTAATTTTTGTTAGATTGTGAACATTTGGGAAACTCCTAAATAAATATAAATAAATAAATAAATAAAATTCCAAAACTATAGGGATTCACATTTAAAAGAGTTGACTTTAGAAATCCATACAAGGTAAGGCAGCATTAACCAAGGAGAATTAAGGTGGTCTAACAAATTATAAAAGAAAATTTTGTTAAATATTGACAAATCTTTCTAAACTATTCAAATGCATAAGGGGGGAGAGAGGAATCGAATTTGAGTGTAAAAAATGAGCACACTGTCTTTACCAATTAGCCTAACTCGGATATAACCTCGTCAAATAAATATGAACAAACAATCTGATTTATAGTGAAATAACTTAATATTTGTAAACGATTTTGCAGCTTGTGCCTGCTCGTGGGACCCCCGCCCATCTAAATGCGTTTGGTGTTAAAGCATTAATCGAGTGCCCATTCTCTCTAGTGGGCAGCAGCAGTGTCCATTAAGATTGTGAGTGGCATCATGGAAAAAATGAAGCATGGTGCCACGTGTACGTCAGGGTGCGCTACACGTGTCAGACTATATCGTGCTGACATTGTTCTCGCGGCACAATGACGTGTGGGGTTTGCAAAACTGATGGGCTGGCTGAGGTTGATTGAGTCCGCAACTAAATTCGGGCCACCATATGTAATTGACTAAGTCCTTATGTTTTTATTGGGCTTTTGGTCAAGCCCATATATTTATGATGGCTTAGGCTTTTGTATTTGAAAGTATGTCACGCGGCGCCCGCTCGTGATCGTTCCTACGTATGTGCAGCACAGCAATAAGAATCGGACCCTACCGGATTACACTAGAGTAAAGTAACCGCCAAACGACCAAACCAAGAAACAGAGCATTGAATTCGAATCTCCCTCCCCGACGATTCATCACCGTCGTTCAATCTTCTTCGTTTTAGAATATTAATGGATCGAGCATGTGGCTCCTGCGCCGTTCGATATCTGGGCTGTTCCTTCTCCGCCAAGTACTTTCTCCACTGCCAGTGCCAGAGAAGAAGATGACTTGTAGAAACGATAGGCTTGCTGCGAGCTCTGGAGCACCAGCATCACCCGCCACCCCCAGTGGCAAGTCTGTAATTCCTTACGATTCCGTGAGTATTTTGTTTTCTAATTTGGGTATAATTAGTATGACATTTTTATTATTTTTCTTTTCATTTATTTCCGTTTGTTTTTTATTTTATTTTTTGGTTTAAAAAGATGATTGATACATGCTGTAATAAGAAGCAAAGCGAGAAGAAGTTCACTAGCAATGTTGTTAAAATGTATAACAGGTGTCAAGCTGTGGGTCTTGTTCCAATATTTCTGCTGGTGTTAAGAGTGGAAAGCCCCATAACAGAAACGAAAATTGGCAGATGATAAGGGTCGGAAGTTTTGAGATTTATTACAAGATTTCTTCAGTGTCATCTGGTATTAGATTAAGGCAACTTGTTCCCATGTCTGCATCAGGTCCTACTGATAAGGGAATATCAAATACTGCTTATATTCATCTCAATAAAAGGAAATATCAAATGGATTCAATATCAAAGCTAGTTAATATTGAGGATGCTGCTGCAAGTTCAAGTTCTGAGAATGTAACTAAGTTTCCACATGAGAGCCCTATGTCTGATTGCCGAAGCGAGATGGAGAAATATTGTTTGCCTACAGAGTTTGGGAATAAAAGAAAGCATTTCAGTGCAGTAAGGCCTCATTCTGAACCAAGAAATATGAATTATGGATATGCTTCCAAGAATTCAGATTGTTCCAAGGGTTTTCGTTATAATGAACCTTTCGATATATGCTTGCCTGGGGGCAGAAGTTCTGAACTTCAAGCTTCTTTGTATGCAAGAAATATGGAAAACCAGAATGAAGAAGATCACATGGTTGAATTTACAAATCCAGAAGCACTGAATTCCACCAATCTAATACTGAGGCCGGGGATGGTATTATTGAAACATTATGTCACCCACACTGAACAGGTATTGCTTTCTTTCACTTTAAATCTTAGTCTAGCAAATTAGCAATTCTATTCAAGAGCATTAATCAGAAAATGATATGAAGTTTTGCAGACATGTATGCCTTTGATCAATAATATAGTATTAGTAGTGTCTTTTGTTTTCTGAAATCAGAAAATGGCATTCGGATATGTATTAATGCCCATTAACTGACTCCTAAGTTGACATCTCAATTTTTTTTTGTCTCTGATGGTTATTCAGAGACAATGTCTGGGTTGATCTTTTGGTTGTCTCTGTTTTATGGGGTAGTACATTTCTGGTTTGTGAATGAAGACTCATATTTCAGTTCTTTGAAAGTTTATTGTTTTGTATTCTTCGTAGTGCAAGCTTGTTTTTAATACCTCTGTACCATCTAAATTACAGGTTGAAATTGTGAAGAAGTGCAGGCAGCTTGGTCTAGGTCCTGGGGGCTTTTATCAGCCTGGTTTCAAAGATGGAGCAAAACTTCGTCTGCAGATGATGTGCCTTGGCCGCAACTGGGATCCTGAGACTAGGAAATATGGCTCTAGACGAACAATCGATCGTACTCAGCCTCCTGGTATTCCTCATGAATTTAGTTTGTTGGTTAAAAGAGCTATTGAAGAGGCGCATGCCCATATTAAAGAGGAACTCAGAGTTAGCAGTGTGGAAGAGATACTCCCTTCAATTTCTCCTGATATATGCATTGCCAACTTTTATACAACCAGTGGACGACTTGGCCTCCATCAGGTATGTTTATGCATGTTAGTTAATCAGCATATTCATATATAACTTTGAGTCAATGCAGTTAATTTTGGTTAATCGCATTCATAATTACTCTATGTTGGTTTCAAAGATTCTGAATGTTTCTTAATAACAACAATAGCTGTTTGGCGCTGAAATGAAGTTTTTAATTTCAGGATCGCGACGAAAGCAGAAAGTCTCTCGGAGAAGGATTACCTGTGGTCTCCATTTCTATAGGTGATTCAGCGGACTTCCTCTATGGGGATCAGAGAGACATTGGAAAGGCAGAGAGTGTTGTTCTGGAATCAGGAGATGTGTTGATATTCGGAGGTCATTCCAGACATATATTTCATGGTGTGACATCCATCATACCAGACTCAGCTCCAATGAATTTGTTGGAAGAAACTAAGCTTCGTCCTGGCCGTCTTAACCTTACCTTCAGACAGTATTAGAGACCCTTTGTTTTCTATCGTACACATTGTTTAGTTTTCATTATCGAAAGATCACAATCCCAGTGGATGGAGTAATATATTTCTAATATTTCTACCAGTTCATGTCCACCACAAGCTTTCTATAGAATCTTTTATTGAGCTATGCTTATAATCAACCCTAATCCAATTTTCGACTTTGAGATTTACGCTGTGACTGCAACATGTTTTAATAGTTCTAGAGAAGCCAAGCCGGTGAGCTCAGTTCTTCCCTCTCTCTCACACTGTGGTGAAACAATTTGATCATGGCGGATTCTGCGAAAGGCGAATTCCAGGAGTTCAAGAAAATGGTCAGCCTAATGATATATATTATTACCAGACAATTGCATGGCGTTGTACGCAAGAAGGTTAGATGTCACTTGGGGTTTCCCTCCATACTGGGTTTGGAATTGTTACAAAGAAACAAGGTACCATTTAAATTATATATGATTATCATCAGAGATTTTGGTTCTTAATTAAGGACAGTATTAATCCATCATTATTGGTGAAACGGCGATTAACTATACGTTTGATTCGCAGTGAGGACAACGTCAAGGTAGTCAAGCTATCGACTGTATGCTTTCTGAATGTGAGAGGACAATTCAAGATGTCAGAGCTCTCAGCAGGAGTTGTTTATGTGGGTGGCCTGAAGAAGTGCCAAGCAAGAAGTCCATGCATAGTCTGCACCTGAACTTCAATGCATATATACATATGTGGATGTACATATATGTATGCATATGCCGACTTTCATGATGGTGTTCAATATATGAATTGCTAGCTCGAGCGTTTACTGTACCACTCAGGCTCATGAGGTACTGAATGCTTTCTGATTTTCTTTATCAGCAGCATTTTTGTTACAAGTTATCCAGATGTTTTGCCAGTTTGTCCAAGGCTGTCCCCAATTTGGATGAGATGAGATGGGGTTGTTTGGTGCTTTGTTATTCTGCATTGGAAGTAATACCTGCTGTGAATTAAATGTTTATGCTTGCAGCAGCAAATGTTGCAAAAATGAGCCTGCAAAACGCATTTCAGCAAAGAAAGCTACCCTTACTTTTATTTGTTTTCCTCCAGCATTTTTGCACTTGTGTTAAATCTTATGATTCTTATTGCTTTTAGCCTAACTTTATAGTCGGTAGTACAGATTTTCAGTTGAAATATCTATTAATTTGAGCTTTGAATATTACTTTTGGGAATATTGGGATTCCAAAAATCCAATGCAAAAATAAATTATTCATTAAGTAAACGACGGTGAAAAATAAAAATACAGCTCCAATTATTTTCTTCATCATAGCTGCAATATTCCAAATTAGAGGCTTGTTTTGTTCACTAGCGAGAAGAATTTTTTGGTCACGCAACGATACTGTGACCTGTACTTTGTTCACTGATATCAAATTAGAGGCTTCAATCATTCACGTAACATCTGAGCATAAATTGTGTTGTTCTTGTTGTCTAAATTGTTGATGGTCTACTTTCTTACAGCATTTGTTAATGTGTTTTCCTACAAGGTCTTTTGGCTGTACAGCTGTTTGATTGGTGCATATGCATCAGAATTGTCCTGTTAGATATAATACAATTATATCTCTTGGCTTTTAATAATCTTGAACATGTCAGAAATCTAGATAATCTGTCTGTGGGAGGGACTTATAAAATAAAAATATCAAGCCACATATGCAAGGCATCTAATTGGAGTTGTCAAGATAAGATACTTTGTCCCAAAAACAATATGGACTTTGATCTGACATGGGTCCTCTGACTATATCGGGCATCAATTATGCTATTCCAAATCCATTACGTTTAATATGCTGACTGTGTCATTGAGTCATTGGCTTGGCTTGGCTTGCATTGATACGTGGTTTTGAATAGATGAATTTCTTTAAATGTTGTATTCAAATTGACAGTCTGATAACATAACATGTTAGATATTTTTTAAACTCGAAAACATCACTTAGACACGTACCTTCTTTAAAAGATTGTTTGTCGATAAATATTTTTATCGAGGAAGATTGTTTGGAATTAAAGGGATCTTTAGTTTAATTTGTTGACACTTGTATTAAAGTAACTTGGCCTCCATGATAGGGATGTGGAAATCCTACGCAGAAAACACACAATGGTGGCATCTGATTAGCTTGGATGTCGAAATCCATTTTGTTATTGTAAATTTGTAATGATGACTTTAGGGTTACACAGTTTCATTTGCACTCGGGTCATTCTGCTTATAATTATCTGATTGAATGTTTAGTTTAAGATTTTCAAGTCCATTATTGTCCTGCTTACCCTTCAACCAAAGCCACAATTTCAAAGCCTCTGCTTTATTAATCTATTAACTATATTATTTATACTTCTTAAACCAGTTTTTGAATTATTTTTTTGCGCCCCCCCCGTAAAGCCAAACTTGCATAAACCTCCCACCTCACTAGTGATTCTCTCCAAGATATACATGGTGTCGTGACCTCCATAGATAAAAACAGCTGCATTACGTAATATACCAACTTAGCTCTCATTTGGCCTACATTTTCGACCAAGTTCATTATAGGCTGATTTACTTTACTTAATCCTAGTCAGGGCTTCCATTATTGCCTGCCTAATCACCTTTTTTAGTGGAGAATCGCATGTCCAAATATTGCTTAACAAAACCCATTATTGGGACTAAGTGCATGCTTTGCGTTGCTAGATTAACATAAACCCTTTTTAGATCAATTGCTTTGCTTAATTACTCCATGGCTTGCTAGGGTTGTTTGGTTGGGAGGCACTTCTAACTAAAGTAAAGAAACTCTCCTTTTATTGGTTTTTCTAGACTCGTCGTTTTATGTCCAAAGGGAATTCCAATCAAGTACACGCAATGTTGAAACCTACATATCAGAGTCTTCGGAAGTGAAACATCTCTGAATATGACTTTCACCTTCACCTCACTTTCTTTTCGGTGTTTAATACGAAATTTCTTTCAATTGGTTAGACTATAAAGAAAAAGGTGAACCTAGCTTTCCTCTACATCATAATCCATGGTGCTTTTCTAGACATTTCTTTTGGTTTCTCACATCATCATTTATTTGGTTTCTCACATCATCACATGCCATTTCAGTTTGTATACACACCTACACATGGGTTTCTTGTTCTTGAATGTTTTTGCTTCACATGTTATAGTTATGCAATTTATTCGAAGCATCATACATGATATCTATGGAGAGATGGAATCGGAATCAAACTTGGGTAGAGACACATGCACACTGTCTTGACTCAACTTCTCTAATCCGCATTTGCTTCTCCCTTATTTTTTTAATTCTCATATTTTGGTTGAGGATCAATGGTTGGATTTTTTTTTTTTTTTTTGGATGGTTTAATTGAACTTTAAACAGAATTATTAGGCTGGTGTCACATCTTTTGGATGCATCGAGCAAACCATCTGTCCTTCCTCCCCACAAAACTGAAAGCACAAAAAAAATTCGATGCGTTGAGAGAAATTGACTAGAAAGTAGACCATAAAAAGCCAACATGGATCGAAGGAAGCACTAAAGCAAAGCATGGCACCTTTTTTTGATTAGTTGTTTTGGTTTTAGTGCGCACCTTACCTGATTACCATTTTCGTTCCCTAATATGCTTAGATTTGCGATATTTGTTTGATATTTCCTCTCATTTGTTGGAATATCAACCACCTCCATCTTACATTTACCCATTTACCCCAACCAAAAATATGAAGGAATCATCCAAGGCTCATGTGGGGACTATGATGACTAACAGATACTAAATATAAAAAGATATTTTGAGTTCAATTTCTTTTTGAGAGAGGCATTTTTGTTTACTCTATGTTGTCAAATTAGGATATCAAAATATTTACCAATCAATTAAATTCTTATAATCTAGATTAATTCTAAAATATCTTACCTATTCGCGTATGAAAAGTGTTAAGAATTCACAACTCTTTTGAGGACACGTAAGTTCTCAATATCGACATGTACAACTTAAAATTAGCAGTTTGACAACATAGCGTGTGGTAGATTAAATGCGCTCAATACAAATGTATCTTGAATTTGATCCATTTGAGCTTGAAACAGTTGTTGACAGGACGTGTGTTGCAATGTGATTAAAGAAGGAAAAGCACATCCCCCATATTTTTGCAAAAACAATATGTGACATTAGGGTGCAGCATAATTTGAAGATGGAAGACGAGTCATAATTGGAATGTGCAGCATTACACCGGATAGATTCATCCGACCAGATAACAATACCGACAGGGCCATGTACTTATTTTAAGCTTTTCACCACCATTTTCCTTTTTACCACCATAGGTCCCGTCTCCCGTGGGATATTAGTTGTAAAATTTTAAACGCGATTACGAAACTAATTAAGCTAATTAACAACAAACCAACACGTCCAGCTATATAAACCCCTCTCCGCCTTCCCCTCTATTAGCTCCACTACACTTTCTCTCTCTCTCTCTCTCTCTAACCTTCCCATATTTTCTCAGTCTCACAACCGAAACTCCTGCATTCTCGGAATATTCACAAACCAACACACAGAGAGGCAGCCAAGAAAATATGCAGGGATTAATAGGGAGAAGGGTATTATCGGGAACAGCACAATCCCTGCTAAGGCAGCGCTGCTTCTCTCAGGTGGCCCAAAGCGAAGTTCTCCAAGGCAATGGCGTCGCTACTCCGAAAATGCCCCCCTTCGATTACACCCCTCCTCCCTATACCGGCCCCACCGCTGAGGAGATCTTGGCCCAGCGCAAGGAGTATCTCAGCCCTTCGATGTTCTACTTCTACAACAAACCAGTAACCCCTCGTGCACCCGATTCCACCTCCTCTTCCTTCAATTTCATCACATGTTTCACGTCCTTAATTTTTTTTTGGCTATTTGCAGCTAAACATAGTGGACGGGAAGAGGCAGTACTTGTTCGACGAAAGAGGGCGGAGGTATTTGGACGGTTTCGGAGGGATTGCTACGGTGAGCTGCGGGCACTGCCACCCCGATGTCGTGGAGGCCATAGTCAATCAAACCAAGCGCATCCAACACTCCACCATCCTCTACCTCAACCACGCCATCGGCGATTTCGCTCAGGCGCTTGCCTCCAAGTTGCCCGCCAATCTCAAGGTCCCTACCCAACTCATTATTTAATCAATCATAATCGATTGATGATCAGACGGTCCGCATTTTTTTGTTTCTGAATTAAGTAATAATAGATAAGCAACTTTGTGAAGAATTGTCATTTTCTGTGACGAGTGATGCTATCCTTTGTTGTTATGCGTCGAGAGATCATCATGAAATTTTTTTATTTTTTATTTAAACTTTTTTTGTTCTACAATTATTAATTAATTTATGGGTAGGTGGTGTTTTTTACAAACTCGGGGACGGAAGCGAACGAGTTGGCGATGTTGATAGCGAGGTTGTACACGGGGAGCCATGACATCATCTCGTTGAGAAACGCTTACCATGGCAACGCAGCTGGCACCATGGGGGCCACCGCTCAGGGCAACTGGAAATTCAATGTCATCCAGGTCATTTTCTTATATATATCCTCTTTTCTACTACTTCACTCTCACTATTTTTCTTTTTCTAAAGAAAGAAATTTATTTATTTATAAAATAAGTTTTAATTAGCTGAAACGTTAAGTTACTAGAGTTTATCTATTTTTATAAAAATACGATAAAATTTTATTAGATTAATAAGAAAAAAAGTTACAAAAGACGGATGTCATCCCGATAACAATACAGCAACTAGGGTAAAACTTCCCCATTCATATATGATTTAACTTGGTCAATTGTATTAACTGATTAGAGCACCATTAGTGATGCTAATTGAAGAGAGGTTAAAGTTTGTGACAACTTAATTTAGTAGCTCCATTCTATGAATCTACACATGGTCTTGTGGAATACAGCTAGTAAGAGGAAATTAAGTTTTCTAGGATGCTTGAAAATAATAATAATAATAATAATAATAATGTATTTTCATTGATGATCTAGTATAAGGTAAAGAGCCCCATGATATGATAGGATACAAATGGACAGCACCCAACGTCAGCCCGATTGGATACTTTAATCAAACCCAAATTGAACCCCACTACTATATAAATTAATAGGGCTAAACGATAAGGATGTCCAAATCAATGCTTTTTGAAAATAAAATATTTTTCTCTATTATTATTATTATTTTTCTTTTGGGATGGGGCATGGGTCATTTGGTGTCAATTTCTATAATGAGAAAAGAGTGGACCTCACTATCAATGAACGCATTTCCCATAAGCAAATCGTTTTTCAAATACGTACCTGTGAATGAAAAACGTGACACATAAACCCAAGTATCTTTATTTTACTCAAATTGTATCTATTTAATATAATGTTAAATAAATAAATAAATAGTAATAAATAAAACGTGACTCTATTATTGGGTTTTGTATTGACACCAAAATAATTTATTAGGATGTCCAAAGAGAAAGTTAGGTGTTGAAACCAAAACTCAATAATTTGTTAGATTAAGTGAGAGAAGGAGACATACGCAAGGTTGGTATGCATTCTTAAAGCTCTTTTGCTTCTCCAACAAAGATATTAGATGCTTTTTTTTAAGACCTCAAGTTAAGTGAAGTTCTATTTCTGAGACGTGCAATGAGGAGGAGTAGAACTTGTTTCCTAACCCACTGCATTTCATTTGTCCAATTCTAATTCCATGAATGACAAGTAAAGAGGTGCATATCAATTATAACTAGAAATGTATTTTCACAGAGATGCTTAATTCATAAAAAGAAAATACCTTATGCACGTATTACTTAACTGCTAATAAATTGATAAGCTTTACTTGCACCAAATATCTCAATGAATGGAGGACTTGCTGTATTTTTCTCTTGCAATTGTATGGAGTTTGCTAACATTCAAATTATGTTGGTTTGACCAACAGAGTGGAGTTCATCATGCCGTAAACCCGGACCCATACAGAGGAGTTTTTGGTGCAGATGGAGAGAAGTATGCCAATGATGTTCAAGATCTCATAGACTTTGGAACCTCAGGCCATGTTGCTGGTTTTATGTGTGAAGCCATACAGGTATGTCATCTCCTTCCTACTCAAAGTATCACAAACCTTTTTATTATTACTTGATGCTCTCCCTTCATACCCTTTTTAACTTCTTATTCATGGAACAGGGAGTAGGTGGAATTGTAGAATTGGCTCAAGGTTACTTGCCAGCCGTTTATAATAGTGTGAAGAAAGCAGGAGGCCTTTTCATTGCTGATGAGGTCCAGTGTGGTTTTGCTCGCACAGGAAGCAACTTCTGGGGATTTGAGGGCCATGGTGTTGTGCCTGACATTGTAACAATGGCCAAGGTTAACTACAGACCAACTTAATCTCATCATTCTTTTCTTCCACCCCAAGCAATATAATATCTTGCCTATGCTCATTTGATCTGTATGGTATCAGAAGCCCCTTTTTCTTTGTTTGACTTGTTCTTTCTCTGGCTTCTGCAGGGCATTGGAAATGGCATTCCTCTTGGTGCTGTTGTAACCACTCCTGAGGTTGCAGAGGTCCTGACTCGCCGCAATTACTTCAACACCTTCGGTGGGAATCCAGTATGTACAGCCGCGGGACTTGCTGTTCTAAAAGTGATTGAGAAAGAAAAGCTTCAGGATAATGCATTCGTCGTGGGATCTTATCTGAAAGAAAGACTCAATGCCCTCAAGGATAAATATGAACGTAAACTCTCTTACTACTGCTTTTCTGTTTATGCATTAAGCAATATTTGGCTCTAGAGTTAGAATATCTATCACAAATTATCTTTATCTCAACCTCTGGTGATCGTTGCTTAACCAGTTATTGGGGATGTGAGGGGAAGGGGATTAATGCTTGGAGTTGAACTAGTCACTGACCGTGAGCTGAAGACACCTGCAAAGGCTGAAACTGTACATGTAATGGACAAGATGAAAGGTGTGTTACTTTGTGTTAACTTCTTAATCCCCCCTCTCTGTGCTTTAATGTTATATGATCTACTAATTCATCTTTACTTTGTTTTTGGTTTTATTATTAGATTTGGGAGTGTTGATTGGCAAAGGCGGCTTCTATGGAAATGTTTTCAGAATCACACCTCCCCTGTGCTTCACCAAGGATGATGCAGGTATAGCTCTTTTTCAACCAGCTTTCTTCTTCTTCTTTTTGTCCTACCAGTTCTAGTACCAATTGGGTTGCGTTTTTCATTTTTTTTGCTGCAGATTTTCTTGTGGATGCAATGGACTACACAATGTCTAAGATTTGAAGCCTCAAGTCTAATTGTGCATAAGGTGTCTAATTACTGTTCACGAATTGGTCTAAGCACCGTTGTACTGTTATCTTTTGAAAAAAATATATCAATATATATAGGTTTGTGCTTCAATAATTCACTGTGATCCTGAAAAACGAAGAGTCAACAACTCGTTGTCTCTCACTCAGCAGATACGCTTGCTATGTTTACTTCTTATGATCTTATAAATATTTTATGGGTGTCTCTCTCCGTTTAAATATTATGCATATGTTACAATTTTAGCTTATGTAAATTGCGTCACCAATTTTCGAAGTTTTGAGATTTTTATTTACTATCAAATTAAAATGTTTAAATTTAAAAACAAAAACAAAAACAAAAAAATTATTAAAAAAACTTGTGATTGAAACTTCAACTCTGATGCAAGCCTTGCACATTCAGGTTTCCAAAATGAATAATGCTAGTGAATGACTCTCTTTAGAGATGTGGTCAAGGGAATAGTATTTTCAAATCGAATTTCAGTTTATGCAAATACAAGCTTAGATAACTATGTTGATATTGAAATTAAAGACAATTTCCTGACCCTTGCCGTCGGCCAAAGGGCAACCGTGGTGCATCAGCGCCGAAGTTTCGGTAGAGCATAACTTTGCTGTTAATCATTATCCGAAGAAGAAGAAACAAAACTGATGTGAACTTGGGACTAAACTATGTTCATCTTCCCGCTGTACTTGAAAATGAAAAGGAAACTCCAAAAACCAATTAGAAGGCCGGCTCTCCAAGGGAACCATTGAAATCAACAACCGAAGCGTTGACATCATATTTTATTTTGGATAAGTGATCCCTTATGATCTTTATCCATAGCTTACCATAAAGTGGTGCAATTACTAATTTTCCTTGTATATAACGGTAGTTTTTTCCTAATGTTTCCGTTGCAAACAAGGAGCAAGTAGCTGACTATGGTATGCTATAAAAGTCCATTACCGTAAGTTTGTTCAATTCCTGTTTTGTACAACCATGGCATGCACTTCACTATCAATTCCTATCTCTCCGGCTAACTCAACCAAAAGAACAAACCCCATCTTCAAAGACCACGTTCGTATCCGCAGGTCTTGTTCAGATCATAACCATGTTTGTTCTTGCACCAATTGTATTCGTGCCGCATCATCAACACAACCAAACAACAGCCGTTCCATAGGAATTTTCCCTTTTAAAATTTCAAGTTCCATTGTCCCAAATTGTCTTGGCTCATTTTTGTTTGGTCCGTATAAGCCTATGGACATAGTGGAAAAGAACATGAACATGAATATGGTGGAGAAGTCTGGGGAGAGTACTGGTAATGACGGAGAGGAGATAAAGAGAGTTAATTGGATGGAGAGGCTTGTGGAACTCAGAAGTAACTGGAGTAATATATGGCAGCAAAAACAGGTTGAGGATGAGGAGGAAGACAACAATAATGGAGAGGAGGGTTGTTGTGCAGAGGGTTGTAGTTTAAAAGAAAAGAATGGAGAAATGGGATACAAATCATATGATCCTAAATCTTTCTCAAGATTTTTGGTTAGAGTTCCATGGTCTGAAACTAAGCTATTTTCTAAATTAGCTTTCTTGTGCAACATGTCTTATGTGATACCAGAGATCAAGGTATGTTTGACTGTTTTTAGCATATATAGATTTACAGTTATAGTTTATAGCCAGACAAAAGTTTAGGCATTTGTAGCATGAGCAGTAAATTCACACTACAATGCGCAGGGCGAGGTTTTGAAGAGACACTATGACCTACAATTTGTAACATCTTCATTCGAAAAGAAAGCCGAGGCAGCTGCTTACATGGAAGCTTCAACAATGAAAGAAGTGATTGCAGCAGCAAGCGAAAGTGAAAAACATGAGACGGCGAAGGACTTTCGAGGAGGCCAGCATTCCTCACCATGTGAATGGTTTGTTTGTGATGACTCTAGTACTTTTACTCGCTGCTTTGTGGTTCAGGTAACTTCTAATAAGTCATTAACTGATCTGCCTTTGTAGAATTCACATGGCACGTTAATCTTGTTGTTTTTCACCCAAGAAGATATTTGTGCAATTCTTGACTTGCAGGGACTAGACTCCCATGCATCTTGGCAGGCATACCTCTTATTCGAACCAGCCAAATTTGAGGTAAAGCATAGAGATTAGTGTTATTAGATTCATAACCCTTGTTTTGAAAGGGAAGAAAATAAGAAATTAGCCATGGATAATCTAGGCCTAGCTAATAACATCCTTGTGTAGGGGACAAATGCACTTGTTCACAGAGGAATCTATGAAGCAGCAGAGGCAATGTACGAGCAATTCATGCCAGAAATATTAGACCACTTAGAAAGAAATGGTGAGCAAGCGAAGTTACAATTTACTGGCCATTGCATTGGAGGAAGCATTGCTCTTCTAGTCCACCTGATGCTTCTCATTAGGAACCTTGTCAAACCCTCGACTCTTCGGCCAGTTGTCACGTTTGGCTCGCCATTTGTGTTCTTCAGAGGGCGCAAAGTACTTGAGCAGCTGAGTTTGGATGAGAGTGATCACATCCATTGTGTGATGATGCATAGAGATATTGTCCCTAGAGCCTTCTCCTCCAACTACAATAACCAAGTGCTTACACTCCTCAGGCGTTTACATGGTTCATTTCGAACACACCCTTGTCTAATTAGAAGTGTAAGTACCATCCCTAAAATTCATAAAATTTTCCAAAAAAAGACACTTATATTGGTTAATTTGGATTTAAAACATGAGCTGTCACTTCTTCTAATGTCTTTTTCTCTTGTGCAGAAAACGTTGTACTCGCCAATGGGCAATCTATTCATTCTCCAACCTGATGAAAAGTCATCTCCTCCACACCCTCTGCTCCCTCCGGGGAGTGCCCTCTATGTTTTGGACAAAACACAGCGTGGGTGCTCTTCAGGTGTCTTGAGGGCCTTCTTGAATTCCCCACATCCACTAGAAACCATTAGTGACCCTGCAGCTTATGGTTCAGAAGGTACAATCTTACGGGACCATGACTCTTGCAACTATCTAAAGGCTATGAATATGGTTCTAAGGCAACAAACAAGGATGGTTGTGAGGAAAGTGAGGAAGCAGAGGAATCTCTTGTGGCCGATGTTTACTTCACCATCTCCACACTCATGGAATGATGAAGATGAAAGTGACCTGTAGAGAACCAAATTGGTAACACTGGAATGGTACTGATAGGAACTTAATTGTTTTTTTTATTTCGATATCTGACGTATAAATGTAGAGGATGTTCTTAAGAAATTTATGACTCGCTCATTCTCTTCGTGTTCAACAACCACCAAATCCAGTTCATGAGATATTATTAATATAGATTCTAATCTATTCACATTAGTTATTGATTAAATTTACAATCATTCAACCAATAAAATCGTTACAATAAGATTCAATCTTGATATAGCTTGCAATATTAAAATGATATCATTGTTAAAAAGGTAATGCCAATTTTTTCAATCTCTACATAATTCTAGATTACTTTGGAAAAACCAATTAGCCGATACCAAACAAAATAATGGGTTAAAATTTGTCCCAAATTTGTTAAAACTTCAAGTTCCATTGTCCCAAATTGTCTTGGCTCCTCCAACCTAATAAAATTACTTGATTTAAATAATTGTCCAACATTTCCTAAACCCGCAACCAAAAACTACCAATCATGTCGCTCCATCCTTGGAAATTGAAGTTTCTTGGAAGACAAACAACTCTTTATGGTGGGTTCAGCTCCCCCATAGAAGCTCAAACTTTATGGTGTGTTCAAATACAGATGTTATCACATGTTCAAGATGTTTATAACAACCAATACTTGAACCTCCACAAGAATCAATAGGAGAATTATCATTTAAAAGAAAATGTATTACAATAACCAATTGAACTTCAAAATAACTTTAATTGACTCCAATATCTTATAGTAGTTGGTCAGAACAAATGAATATACATGCTTAGATATTGAGCGTATCACTTGTCCCAAATGAGCATAATTTAAACATGTGTGAAGTAATTTTGCATTCTATAGTTATAGCCAGACAAAACTTTGGGCATTTCTAGCATGAGAAGTAAATTCCCACTACAATGCGTAGGGCGAGATTTTGAAGAGATGCAATGACCTACAATTTGTAACATCTTCATTCGAAAAGAAAGCAGAGGCAGTAGCTTACATGGAAGCTTCTACAATGACAATAGCGGTTGCAGCAGCAAGCGAAAGTGAAAAACATGAGACGGCGAAGGGCCTTCATGTTGATAATGACTTGAGACAAAGCTGGAAACATGGAAAAGCTTGTCTACCACCTAGAAACTCATTTCCATGTTTTAGGGGAACACAAGGGGAACACAACAAGCTGGAAACATGGAGACATAATTCATGCTTTGGAGATTGTAATTTATTGTAAATTGTGAATTGGGGTTGTAACCAACGGATGGCTATCTAGCTATGCCTATACTTGTAGATAAATATTCAATGTGTGAAATGAGAAAAATCAGATTTGTATTCTATGCAAAACCTCTCTTATTTCACATTCTCTACTCTCTCAATTACACTATCTTTGGCACTTCAGTCAGGCCAGCATTCCTCACCGTGTGAATGGTTTATTTGTGATGACTATAGTACTTTTACTCGTTGCTTTGTGGTTCAGGTAATTTATAATGAGTCATTAACTGATCTGCCTTTGTATAGCAGAGTTCACATGGCACATTATTACCCTTTCTGTTTTCATCCAGGAAGATAATTGTGCAAAGGGAATGGTGAATGGATGACATGCAAATTGATTGTTCTTGACTTGAAGGGACTAGACTCCCATCCATCTTGGCAGGCTTACCTCTTATTCGAACCCCAAATTTGAGGTAAAGCATAGAGAATAGTCTTATTAGATACATAACCCCTGTTTTGAGAGGGAAAAAAATAAGAAATTAGGCACGGATAAATTATGCCTAGCTAATAATATCCTTGTGTAGGGGACAAATGTACTTGTCTTGTCCACAGAGGAATCTTTGAAGGGGCAAAGGGAATACACCAGCAATTCATGCCAGAAATATTAGACCACTTGAAAAGAAATGGGGAGCAAGCGAAGTTTCAATTTACAGGCCATTGCATTGGAGGAAGCATTGCCCTTCTAGTCCACTTGATGCTACTAACTAGAAAACTTGTCAAGCCCTCCACTCTTCGGCCAGTTGTCATGTTCAGCTCACCATTTGTGTTCTGCAAAGGGCACAAAATACTTGAGCAGCTGAGTTTGGGTGAGAGTGATCACATCCATTGTGTGATGATGCCTAGAGATATTGTCCCCAGAGCCTTCTCCTCCAACTACAATAACCAAGTGATTACACTCCTAAGGCGTTTAAGTGGTTCATTTCAAACACACCCTTGTCTAATTAAAAGTGTAAGTATCTATGATAAGTTCATAAAAGCTCCAGAAAACTTATATTAATTTAGATTTAAAGACATGAGCTCTCACTTCTTCTAATGTATTTTTTTCTTGTGCAGAAAATGCTCTACTCCCAATGGGCAATCTATTCATTCTCCAACCTGATGAAATGTTTTGGACAAAACACAATTTGGGTTCTCTTCAGGTGTCTTGAGGGCCTTCTTGAATTCCCCACATCCACTAGAAACCATTAGTGACCCTGCAGCTTATGGTTCAGAAGGTAGAGTCTTACATGACCATGACTCTTGCAACTATCTAAAGACTATGAATGTGGTTCTAAGGGCAACATACAAGGATGATTGTGAGGAAAGTGAGGAATCTCTTGTGGGCAATGCATACGTCACCATCTCCACACTCATGGAATGATGAAGAGGAAAGAGAACCAAATTAGTAACACGGGATGATGCCGATATGGGGATATTCTTAAGAAATTTATAACTCTGCTCCTTCTCTCTCCCATATTATACCATAACAAAGCGTAAAACAACCACCAAATGCGATTCATGAGATGATTACTAATAAAGATTAAAATTTATTTGCAGAGTTATTGATTAAATTTACAATCATTTTAGGTACAATAAGATTCGAACTTATAATGAATGAAAATTACTACTATTCGAATGACTTAGATAATATGTGGGATGTACGATTCAGCACTTGATTTCAATGCTGATAAGAGTTTAGGTCATTATGATATTCTAATGTGGGGGACGAAGCATTGAAGCTCAAACTCTAGTGTGGTGGAACAACGTAGAACTCAAACACTCGGTTCAATACCCCACAACAATCAATACAAGAATTATATCATTTTTTTTAAATGTATTACAATAACCAATTGAGCTTTAAAATAACTTTAATTCACTCCAATATCTTATAATAGTTGGTCTAAACAAATGAATACATATTGGCATCTACCAGAAATGATAAAACATGTGAAGTAATTTTGCATTCTGCAAGTATATATAATGCTGTTTGATTTTAGTTGCAAAAGTTTCGAATTTGAACAGAAAATGTGCTTGAATAATGTGAAAGTACTAAAAGCATAACTTCTGCTGAAATATCTAATTCATGAATCATGACTGATACATGACATAAATTGGTTCATTTGGCTCGTACATAACGAACTTATTCTACAATATTGTAGCATGTAGATCCAATTGTACCTTTTTTTCTTCATATATATGTTGGCCATCCCAAATCTTTAATATAACAAAAAATATGAAAACTTTTTTACATTTACCACTCTGATTTCTCCAAATGAGCAGTACATGAAACTTTTTTACTCGGGTTTCATCAAGGAGCAGTAACTTTTTTAGTTGATTTTCTAAAAAGTTCATGAATCAGTAAATATGGAAACAAAAATTAATGCATGCAATGCAATCCAACCCAAATAAATATTATATTTCAGCTGTGTGCCAAAAACAAACTGATAATAATAACATTTGAATCTAAAACTTCAAAATAAACAAAGCTCACAGCTCCAACACCAAAATGGAAAATATTGATCCACTTACAGTTGAAAAACTCACGAATTAAAATTTTGAAGAGAATTGTAGCTACCGATCGGGTCGAGCTAACATAGAAGACATGGGAGAGGTCCTGCCTGTAGAATTAGAAACCCTTGTACTTCTGTGCAAAAAATAACCAGAAACTTGGATGGTAGATGTTACAACAGAAACGAAGTCTACTAACAAAACCCCGAATTCCTCGTACACGTAAATGCTCTTCCTCAAAAATATTACGGCCATCGCTGTCGACATGACATCCTTAAATCTAGCCATTCTCTGTTGCTTGCTCAGCTGCTGCCCTCTCTGATGGTCCTAAACTTAGATTTGATTTGAATGTTCATGTTACATCAAACACTGGTTATGTTGGAGGACCAGATTGATGATATAGTATAATATATGCCCAACAAAAGTCAAATTACTGATGTACCCTTTTGTTTTACCACCTAATTCAAAATATATATATATATATATATATATATATATATATATATAGACATTCATCATACTTGAATTTGAGTGCAAGGGGGCGAACTCATTATCCTAGCCGAGTAGCCTAACCCACATCTGGTTTAGATATATTACTTGATATTCACTTAAGACGTCTCAATGACCAGCGTTTTCTGAAGAGCTTCTTGTTTGCATGAGGCAAATAATACCTACAAACTTCAAACTGTTTTTTCTTTCCATATTTTGTAGAAAATGTTGAGGCTAATATAGTAATTGCACGAGTCCTTGTCAGAGAAACAATCCTTCAACAAAGATGAGGACATTGTGGACTCATTCTGCGGCAGATGTAGCCTATGCATCACTGTCCGTACTGAAAGTTCAAAGACCTTCCTTGAAAAATGTCGACACCCATTGCTATGATTTATTTCAGTTTGACAGTTCAACAACTTTTTTCTTTACACCACCAAACCAAACCAAACCAAACTTCTTGTAATTTTGTTAACTTCATTTTGTTTTCTCTCAAACCTCATGTACTCTTTCATCTTGGATGATTAAAGGTTATTTTACCAATTTCGAAATAGCAGATGGATTTTATTAATTATTATTGTTTATTTATTTTGTATTGATGATTGCTACCTATATATTGAACGGAAGTTCATATTTAATAAATCAATAATCTGCATAAGATGAATAGAACAGCTACATAGGGGATGCAAAACTTGAGGCCCTGCTACGGGCAACGTTGATATACCACCAAAGAAAGAAAGATTAAAACAGATTTACATTTAACAAAGTAAAACGAATTTCATCTAGCTCTGCCATGGAGTGTGGAAATGTTACTGCTCACATGCCTTGAAAGAGTCACAAGTGAACTTTCTCTTCAAAACTTGACCATGGAGTGTGGAAATGTTACTGCTCACATGCCTTGAAAGCAAAAAGTTCAATAAGTGAATGTAGTGGCTGTTATTTGCCCTCTGCGGCCATCCTTTTGCGTATCTCATGAGCTGTATTGAATATGCCAAGAGTAGGCTTCTCGCACACAAAGCACTTCTTGTTCTTTGAATGATGCTGTGAATGAAAAACGCAGATTGAAGTTAGAACATGCTTGAAAGAAACCCAAAATGGAAACAAAAATACTCGATTATACTTGATTCACAAGTCTAAAATGACAATTGAATTCCACAGAGTTATTGCAACCACAGGAGTTAAGATGATGATACATTAAGAAAGAGAACTCACCTTCAGTGCACAGTGCTCGCAAAAGTAGTGGTTGCATTTAGTCACAACAGGATCAACAAATGGTTGCCGGCATATGAAACAGGCAAACGGCAACGAGCCATCCTCATCATCCTCATCATCTTCCTCAGTCTGGTCCACATCATCCTCACCCAAAGCTAAATTTCTCTTCCTTATTTTCTCTGCTTCGTCCCACTCCCTTTCCATCTGCCACCCAGACTTGTAGTCTCCACGATCATGCATAAACTTGCACGAATCTCCATACCCACAGTAACCAGTCTCTTTGTAATCCTTACAGATGTCTGGCTGGTAATCAAATCTTGTGGTAGCTCTGATGTGAGCAGAAGCCCTGAGAGGCCCATGGGAACCTCCCGCTTTCTCACTGGCCACTGTTAGCTCTCTTCGGAACCCAGCCTTGTAATCAGTATATCCATGGATCCCTTTATACAACTTGTCGTTCCCAGTGCCTTTGCTCTTCCCCTTCAAAGCCTCCTCTGCCTGCTTAAGAACTCTCTCACGAACTGCTCGGGCATCTCTAGAGAAGTCAGTCTCAGTCTCCAAAGTCGCAGTTGCTCTACTATCATGTTCAACTTGGATTTCTTTTGAAGACTTGAACTCAAAGATTGCACTACTATCATGCGTAGAGCTCTTAGCAGGTCCACTAGAAAAATACAGCTTGCCATCAAGCTTTGAGGCTTTTCTTTGACTTGGTAATAATGCGCCCCCAGATTTTGAGTCGTCCTCCTCCTCCTCATCTTCATCAACCCTTCGCTTTCTAATGTTTTGCTTCTTTAATGGCTTCCGGAAGAAGTTGCAAACTAGAAATGCAAAGAACAATGTTACAAACTTACAGTGTATACAATGGAAACAGATAAAAAAAATCCAAACAGTACTAAACATACCTTCTCCAGGTTCTGCACTTCCACCCGAATCCGCCATATAGACACAAGAAACCAAAGCAAGGGGGCGGTTCAATCACTGTTACTTGGGCTATTGCAGCTGAGTCGCCAAATTGGGGTTTTGAGGGGTAATTCTTCCTTTTTTATGGCAGCTGCTGACAAAAAAAAAATCACTTAATAATTTAACCAAAAAACTCAAAAACCCAGAGAAACCATCATACATTCATACATGGATTTATACAAGAATGTCATAAAATGCAGTGAAACTCAACCAATTGGAAATCAACCAACTTAAAATTTATCGGAAAAAGGAGAAAATATACGTATAAATTCCATTATATTCTGTGGTCTATCAGTACTCTAAAATAAAATTTGTGTTTGTCTCCCAAGCAACCTATGAAATGACAGAGAAAAGATCTATGAATCCATGACCAGATATGCTGTTATTCCAAAGCTTCAATGAAACTCAGCACCAAAAGGTGATAATTTGGTGCAACCCAAATAACGGAGAGAGAGCGAGATAGAGAGATAGAGAGATAGAGAGAAAACTAATTTGGTGAATTTCAACACCAAATTGTAATGTCTTATTCACCCGCTATCATTTGTATTAAATCAATTGCCACTCTTTTGTTTGTGAAGAAAGAACTAATCCAATCATGAAAATAGTTTAATGACATATAACATGAATGTATTTATTTCAGGGCTGCAGCCATATATGTTCAGAGGAAGGCTAACCTCCTTTGATTAAGCAAGGAAAATGGTTTAACTATAGCCTAAAACCACACACTAATTCCATGTCCTTCAATACCATACTACTAATTTCATTTCAAAAGAACAAAAACATAAACAAACTACCAATTAATAAAGTTTAACATGCTCTGTCAGAAAAGAATTCCAGCTACCAATACACCTAAAACCAGAAACTAATTTCACTAATCTAATAAAGATCAATTTTTTTAAAAGAAATATACCTCCTGGAGCAGATGCAGAAGAAGCTCAACCTGTTGCTGCGAAAGCTCTTGGAGCAGATGCAGTAGAGAACAAAGTTAGGTTCTTCTTCTTCTTCTTTCGTATCCTTCTTCCTTGTGCTGCCGCCGAAACCAGTGTGAAAAAACCTAGCCCCTGCCGAGAAGAAGAGGTTGGGTATTTTACAAAATGAAAATTTTAAATTTATGTGGATAGAAAATTTCTTCAACCACTTTGCAAATCAAGAACTGAAAAGAACCCTAAATAAATTTCCCAAAATCCAAGTAACCCAACAATAAAATCACAAAATAAACTAAAATAGAGACAGAGAAATATACCTTGTTAATGTAGAAGATGTAGAAGAAGAGAGAAAAGGGTTTTCTAATTTTTGTTGCGTTTAATGTGAAAATATCGACAGCTCGTGGGATTATTCGCTCCCCCAACCAAAGGAATATAAGAGCAACAGCTGGGCCAGAGGGTGCAGAATGAAGAAAATTTGAAGAAGGAAATAGAAGAGTTGAGGGTTGAGAACTATTTGTTTCGATGGGTTTGGAAATACCTTTTCACCGGCCCTCTGCGATTCTGTTGAGTGTTGGCGGGTGACTGGATGTTCCAATTCCTAGTCGGAGGAGACGAAGAAGAACTGAAGAAGGGAATAGGATCTAGAGACTGGGTCGGTCGGGTTACAATTAATGGGCAGCAGTATAATGCCGTATGACCGAATACAAGGCTGGGCCTGAGGGATAGTGTGGCCCACTTGCTGGCCATCGTACCCAAATTATTGTATTGTGATTTTTTATTTTTTTTTAAATGAAAAAGTCAGGCCTTTTAATTTGGCCCAACAAATTGTATCACACAAGAGCCCGGGAGTTTGTTTTTTTATTTCTTTTTTCCTTTTATCAAAGTTTGAAGAGAGAAAGAAATGTATCATAGGTTCGAATTTAAAATCACAAATTCTCTGAAATGTAGGATAATTTTATCACGTGTTATTGTATTATTGGTCAGGAATATCAAAACAGTGTTATCCCCATTACAAATAAGTTTTTTTTTTAATGAAATGTGGATCCCTTGGCGTTTTATTATTTATTTTTTTCTACTTGTTATATTTGCTATTAATTACTTCGGATGCATTATTATGCAAAGAACGGGTTCAAATCAAATGATGTCAATAGTCAATGAAACCAACACCATAATCTGCTTTGTTGCCACATATAGGTCGACAGACTGCTTTGTTATAGGCAATCATTCCAGTTTTTTGCCTCAAACGGCTCCAAGAAAATCCTTCAACATGGTGATGTGTGATAACGTCACCACTGACCCGCACAAATGCGCAAAAAATGAATAGTATTTCTGCTGTCAAAATTTCTAACATGAGATTTGAACTTGAGACTTCGTCGACGACGCTTCACCAATATAATCAGATCAATTGGTGTTGGTCAGAAAATTAAGCAAACCTATAATTGTTGGCATTTAGCGCCAATGACATCTCAACTTTCACTTTGTTAATTAGTCAAAATACACTAAGAAATGAAGGACACAACAGCAGGCATTGGGCTAGTGCAATATGACTCATAGGCATCTTCTTCTTTTTTCTTTTTAAATGTTCCAGAAACATGTGAAGCACTGCACGAGTGAAAAATTTTGTAATCTTTTTTCTTTTCTTCCACTTTATAAATTATCACACTCGGAGTTGGTTTTATGCACGAACCCCACAATGTAGGGACTGCAGAATGAGACCCTAACGGTTGGGAATGTATTTTTATTTTTTTAACATATACGAGCTAGCTGGGCCAATTTTCTCTTTCTTTCGGTGTGTGATGCACAAAAAGCAATGGAGAAAAAGCTGGGCATGGAAAAGGTGATGGCAAAGTTTATTGTAAATGTTTTGTGTATGTGTATAAAATTGTAAAAGACTTGTAGGTCAACCTTTCTCCTTTCTTTCTTTGTATGGAGAGAGAGATAACTTATCTACGTCTACTTCAGCTTGATTCTTGTAGACCCCATTGCCTTTTTATTCGAATTAATACCTGTTAGTGGTTTATTAATGGATGGCTCTCTCAGCTTACATGCAGCAAAACGACCTCGCTGCATTGCAATCCAGGATAGCTATGACCCCGCGTACATCTAAACCCTAGACAGCAATAATATTATTTTTGGCTATTTTTAATTTACATGGATTTTGAGAGTCTTTTTAATTAGAACTTCAATCAGACGTTGTTGCATTTGGTTAACGAAGTCAGTCTTTCTGGGATCACGTCACTTCACATACACACAGCATGAAGACCTTATTTCACCTGGAATTCAGGCCGACTTTATCCAAATGCAAGCCACGTAACAAGGCACTGTCATGTCAATCAAAATTTTGATAAGATTTTGGGGTAGTGTAGTGAACACCCCAACCTGTTTCACGTGTCGTGCTGGCTATAAAAAAAAAAAACATCAGTCATGGTACACTTGTATTTAGTTTCCAACCAAACGAGTTCAAAAGCTTGGGTTTGGCTAGTGGATATTTGATGGACCTTCCGGATATTGCAAGGCTTAGAAATTAAGACAATTTTCCCTTTTATAGCTCTTTGATGTTGATTGACATGCTCAACGTAACTCTTGTTTAGCTCTATACATATTGATATTGATCAATGGTCCCTAATAAATCACCTGATCACTCCCGTAATTGTTAAATTGTCAAACAACTTAAGATGGAGCCAAAATTATAGATTGGGCAGGAGGACAGGACCACATGGGGGTATTTGGAATTAACCTAAACTCTAACCTAAGTCCACTCATTTCTTCACTTAACCAAAACCTCATATTTTAATCATAATTTCATCACTGATTGAGGCTCAACTTAAGATTCATCTCTTTACTATTTTAATAACTTAAAGGCATATATTTATCACAAGTGTGTGAATTTGTTTGGGTTGAACAACGAAATTCGTCCCCTAAAGATGCAAACCCCTAATATTCTTTTAACCAAAGGACAAAACTACCCTTTTACTTGGCAACAAGCTGATGTTTTTGACTTTACGCATAATCCCTCTCTGACATTTGAAAAATTAAAATCCTTTGAATGTGATCAACAACAAGTCTTAATCATAATAAAACATGAGTTATTATTTTATTGCCGTTTCTTGCATATATTTGCAATCAAATCGGAAGAATTTGGCACGTCTTTTAACTCCATTTGCCAGTCCTCTCTGAACATCATCAACCACGAGAGTCCATAGGGTGGACGTTGGATGAGACAGCAAGCAACACGTGGACGACCTGCTTATTGCTTAAGCATGCGTATAAGTATATAATTTTGAAATCAAGTGCTTAATCATTTAGCTTAGCTTTGTTTGCACAATTGATTGGGAACACAATGAGGTCAGTACACATGCGTCACGGGATATACTTTATGTATATTAATCTCGAGCTTATCACTACTAGCCTTTTATTCTCATTATAATACTGGAGAATTCTGTCTTATACAAAATATGTTGTTTTTTTTTTTCATTTCTTTATTGGTTTTGGGTTATGATTTATATTAGAAATACGATTAATGCAAATTTGAACGCAATTATAATATAAATACAAAATATACAAATCATAAGCCTGAAATATCAAAAGAAATAATATTTATGACATTCCGCGTTAAATGGTAAAAATTCTTAACCACCTTATTGTGTTATGATAAAAACCACCAAATATATGTGAAGTAAGAATATGCTTAGAAATGGCATATGAGTTGGTTTGTGCATGTTACAGGCAATTATGGTAGTGATGAGATTGGAATTAAGTGCTTAAACTGAATGGAAGACAATCAAACATGTGTTTGACGATCAAATCATGAAAATGGGACAGGACACGAGGTTCCTAGGAGGGGTAACATGGTAAACTTGCGACATACACCAACGTGGCTACAGAAACAAAAATGGACGCTCCCCCACAAGTATATAATTCCTTCTCTGAATGTAAGCAAGCATATTCAATAACACCTCAACATACTCGTGTTCAATTTTTTTTGCTGAGCTGTCTATGGCCAAAACGATATTCATTTAGTCAATCCCTTTATTACTATTTTTATTTCAATAATTTTTTTGTTGGATTTATATAAACAAAAAATTGGTTTCTTTACTATTTATTGTTGTACTAACCCAATTTTAACCCTCTTTAAGATATGCCTTTAACAATAAGGACAATAGCTTGTCACTTTGTCTCATGTTCATTATGACTGAGAATGAGGTTACCATTAAGGTCTCCAATCACAAAAACAACATTAACTATATACATAAGGTTTTATTTTCATAAAAAATAGCCGTGTGCTCATTATTTGTTTATGAATCATCAAAACAAATCATTAAAGGGATCGCTAATCAATGCAAGTGATGGACAATGGGTCTATAATTCGGTGGTCTCATATTCAAACCTTAATAGCATCTCCCCTTCCTCCGCTACCTCCCAATTTTTGACAAAAAAATTAGGACAAATGATGATAAGCATATTTTTTATACACGTTTTCACAGACATACAACACATGAACATTTAAACTCTTATGATAAATGTGCAGAAAGTTATCACGACAATAATATGAAAATTTAATTACAGTTTAGTACCCAATGGTTATACCCTTAAGACATGTTAGTACCTATCTTTTTAATTTTAATAATCATATACCCCCGATCTTTTAAATTTGTTACAATGTGGTTCCGCCGTTAGGATTTCCGTCAGATCTCTTTGTTAGTTGCCTACGTGGCACTGTGAGTCCCATATTTTTTAATTTTAAATTGATTAAAATATGAATAAAATATTTTTTTTTTTAAATCTCTCTCTCTCTCTCTCTCTCTCTCTCTCTCTCTCTCTCTCAAGCTCCAACACCCAACCTTCAAACCCATACCACATCCACCCTCAACCACCCAATGCCCCCTTCCCCCATGACCACCACCTTCCAACCCCCAACCCAGCTCTGCAAATTCAGAAACCAACAAATTGTTAAGAGACCACCCTACAGAGCTCTCCCCTTTCCTCCCACATTATGTTTTCCAACCCCACAAACCCTCAAACCCACCCACAGATGCAAACAATGTTCAATTTAACGGGGCCTAAGAATTTTCTTTCTCTTCCTCCATCAACATCACAAAAACACATTTTAGATGTTCAGTATAATGATTCCATGCGGGTTTGGTTCCAAAAGGACACTAAGGTGAATTGGTTGGTGAAGGACACTTGTGTTGTGTTCATAAGAAAGGAAGCTTGGGGATGGGAAACTGCTAATATTGCATCAAATTTGCATCAAATTAGTTGCCAAAAAATTGAACACGACACCCACCATGTCCTAGTCTCCTTAGCCAAACACCTCGATCTACCCTATCGCAACCCACCCAAACTCCTTCATCTACCTTATCGCAACCCACCGTCTCTTCCACGACCCAACACACTCTAGCAACAAGCCTCCATAGCCCTAACCACCCTCACCGATCCAAATCGACCAAGCACTACCCATCAATAACCCAAAAAAATAATCACATCAATCAAAAATACTCAGATCTGATCAAGCAACAAGACATTGAAGCAATCATGCAGATGTAGGCAGAGGTTGTTTTTCCAATTGGAGGCCCATCCAAATCTATGGTAGAGACGAGAGAGAGGTTTGCGGGGGATGAGGGTGAGGGAGATTGGTGTTTGTGGTTGTCGACAAACAGTGGGGAAGAGAGAGGCTTGATTGGGAGAAAGCACATAGAGAGAGAGAGAGAGAGAGAGAGAGAGAGATTTTTTTTTCTTTTTTGGTTTTTAATATTTTAATCAATTTAAAATTAAAAAATATGAAAAATATGGGACCCACAATGCCATGTAGGCAACTAACAGAGAGATCTGACGGAAACCCTAACGGCGGAACCACATTGTAACAAATTTAAAAGACTGGGGTGTGTGATTGTTAAAATTAAAAAAATATGAACTAATATATCTTAAGAATGTAACCACATGGTACTAAACTGTAATTAACCCTTAAAAGAAAATACCACTAAATTGTATGAAGATAGTCCAATTGGATTTGTTCTCTTTTTTTATTTCCTTAAAAGGATTTAAAAGTTTGGCTCAAAGCAATCAATTACATAGACTGGTTATTGATTTGTACGATGAAAAGTTGTAGCCTCCTTCCTACAAAAACACTACATGGTACCAATACCCCCGCCCGTTAAGGAAAATACAAAGGAAGAGTGAGAGAAATATAGTCGTTTTCTTGTTGTTTGTGCAAAAACCCATAAGAGGTAAAAAAGCGTAGATTTTTGCTTGGCCGGCAGGTTAAAACAACGTAGTTTAAAATAGCAAAAATAAACGACCCGGACCCGGACCCGGAAAAAAACTCAGTGGAGGGTGGGCTATGAGGGAGATAATCGGAAAGAAAGACAAACAAAATTTCACGAACAAACGCACACTTGACACACATACAAACACACAAACACACACACACACTCTCTCTCTCCTATTGCGCTATTGAAGAAAGAAATCCATATTTTTGTTCCTGAGTTTTTATTTTTTATTTTTCTCGTTGTGCCGCCACTGTTTTATGCGCCTCCATCATCCTCTTCGTCACCTAGGGTTTCTAGGGTTTTCAGACTCGTTTCTGGGATTTTCTGGGGCTTTCCGAGCTGGATTCTCTTTCTTTCATCAGGCGAATCTCCATGCGCCGCTGGTTCAGCGGCTTCGTTGATTAGCCCCATCACACCACACTCCCCATCTCTCTCTTCCGCTCCCCAGCTTTCTCGATCCCAATAAAACCTAGGGTGTGACTGCTTCCATTGCTTTTTGGGGCATGGTTTTTCAATTAGGACGAACATTGATTGCTCTTTTGCTTGTGTTCTGAGGGTTTTCGATTTGAATGGCATTGGGGGATTTGATGGCCTCCCGGTTTTCGCAATCCTCCGTGGTCGTGGTCCCAAACCACTTGGATGACTGTGCCTCCAGTCACGAAGACGGCGATTTGAGCTCGCAGAGAAGGGAATCCGAGACTGCTAGTAGTAGTTATGGAAATGCCACGGCCACCACTGCTACAAGCATGGCCTACTTGCCCCAAACCATTGTATTGTGTGAACTTCGGCACGACGCCTTCGAGGCTTGCGTGCCACTAGGTCCATCTGATAGTGGTCTGGTCTCCAAATGGCGGCCCAAAGATCGAGTAAGCTCTTCTTTTCAGTACATGCTCTTCATTTTTCACATTGTTCCTGTTGAGATTATTGTAGTACCAATAATTGTTAATCTTTTGATCATTGACATGAGATTCCTATCACAGTTCTATTATTAAGCTAATTTGGTAGGAAATGAAATGATGGCTCATTTTCACTTCAATATGTTAGTAGATTACTTATTGCAGAAAATGAAAGCCGTAGTTAAAGCACCATTAATTCACTTTTTTTAATGTAATGAAAAGTAGTTTTTTTTTCTTCTTCTTTCTCATGGATTATCAGCATCAATTTTCTTGAGAGTTTAGAAATTAGGCATTTGGTACTGTGGCTAGGAAGTTTTAACATTCCCTTTCAAATTTTATGTCTTTGAAGTCATAATTCTAGTTTGATAGGCAAGAAACCTTGTCCTTTTCTGATATTTAGGATCAATAGCTCATTAGCAGATAAAATCCAAGTCTTCCACTCCTCCTCAATAAAGTTAACAGATTACCAGAGTGAATAAGTCATGAGATCCCAAATAAGTGCTGAACTGAACCTTTCTTGGCAACAAGGATTAATCACTCTAGAAGCCACCTTGTTCACAATTCAGTTGCCAGTGATATCCTTTCTGAAACTCCACTTATTGTAAGCAAACATTTTCTTTTTCTTGCCTTCTTAAAGGTGAAGGTTGCTTTCAGTTTGTTACAAGGGTTAATTTTTGGTTTATGGCCTTGGTGATCCGTTAAAACCTCCCACAATGATGTGATATTTCTTTTATCGATTAGTTTCAGAAGGATGTGGGTATATCCTGGGAGAATTTCAATCAACCATTACATGTATCATATGACAAGTAGAATTAGTATAATGGTTGGTGAACTTCGATCTGGGACAAAAGGTTAGTTTCAATACTTGAGACCAAGAAAGGACACAACTTCTACTATTATTGGGGATTTTCAAAGCATCATTGCTTGAACTGTTACAAATTTTGAAGGCTTCCACTCGTGGAGGGTAGATCTGAGGGAGTTAGGTGCAGTAATGGGGCTGAGTCACAGAGAATGCCTAGGTTCCCAACCTTGCAGTGTAGCCTGTAAGTGAAGTTTCATGGCAGTGCCAATGTTGGTTGGAATATGTTATCTGTTAAAACCCTGTCTTTTGTTTATATTTTTAAAATACCGACACATCTGTGCATTTTCTCAGTCGGCAAGTTGAGACTCATAAGTAAAATCGTCGTTTCTTGTAACATGGGAAAATTGCCCAACCTCCCCATCCTATAAAGTAGGCCACAACTATAATTCATCTGGCATGGAGTTTAACATATGAGATGAAGCTGATTCAAGAAAAGTGAACTTGTAGAAGTCATGTTCATTGCTTTAATATGAAAAAAGGAAATCCTGATAACATGTAAAACTTTCTGCATTTTTTCAGTTATCAACGGAGTGGTAAAAGTATTTTTCTACAGAAAATTCTGGAGCCATAAATTCACCCTTACTATAGAGTCGTTAATTTCTCCGTGTCTTGGGGGTTTTTTGTGAGATTGGCAACTTGATGTTCTTTTGTTATGGTTAAACCTGTAGTCATGTAATCATGTTGTAGCGGTAAAGTTTGTCATCTTTGAAGAATTTCACAGATGGCAATTTGAAATTTTACTGCAGTGGGATTTGGCTTCTTGAATTACACTCTCTCCATTCATTAACTTTCCTATATGTTGCTTAAAAGAAAATCGGGAGTGTGGCGACAGAAGTCTAGAACTGCAAATTTTTGTTTTATGTTTATGTTATGAACTTTAATCCCTATTCTTCAAATAAATCCTAATTAGAGCCTTTCTCTATGTTAAGCTTAGTTCCTTGTTTAAGTTCTGATTGAAGATTCTCACATTATTGTAGTCATTACTATGTGATTGCTTTGGTTTAACTTTCAGGTTTAACTTTCAACTTCTTTGCAGATGAAGACGGGATGTGTAGCTCTAGTATTATGTTTAAACATTAGCGTTGATCCGCCCGATGTAATTAAGATATCTCCCTGTGCCCGAATGGAGTGCTGGATAGGTGCTTTTACACTGCTGATTCTTACTGTTGCTTTAGTTTGTTGGTTGTGTATTGGTTATTAATTTTTTCTTTTGCCCTTTGGGTTGGCATATTGAGTTTTTAACTACTAGTTGGATCAGAGGGGGACACTTCGAGATCCTCTGGTCCATTTCTTAATAACCAAATTACCTTGGAATTGCTATGGCTAATAATTTACTGTGAGTAAAATTAGAGACTGGTTTAAGTTCTTCACCTAATATGTATGGAAGTTTGAATTGTTTTTGTTAATATTTTATTGTACCCGTAATAATTAAATGAGTAAATGCATGTTGCAATTTGTTTGAGTTAGGTATCTTATCTCATCCACAGGCTCACGCAGTTTAACTAAATCATCCATTGAGAAACTCCGTTTTAAAAATCTTTCTGAATTGTTTGAGTGTGGTGAAAAAAGGAAATGTGGCTTCATCCTTGATGCATCTGTGCTATGTTAAACCAGTCAGTCTCCCATTTAATCAGATTTGGTTGTTTGCCACCTTTCGTGTTTGGTTCCTTTGTTTCATGGTATTTGACTCTATGTTTTTTATAATTATCTCTAGGACTCCCTTGGAGACTCCTAAGATACTCATCGAGGCTGTTTTCTATTTTTGCATGTTGCTGTTATATATATAAATAAATATTTTGCATATTCCTTGCTTGGTTGCCAAGAGGGGTGCTCGAATTTGGGGTCTACACAACCATTACAACTCAAACAAATTCAGATTATCCCATCATCCCCTTGGCAACCAAATATAAAAAAATGACAATTGGGATGTTTATATTTTGTTTCCTTGTTGAATTTACCATTTGATTAATCTTTTCTTCTGTCTTCAGATCCATTTTCTATGGCTCCACAAAAAGCTCTTGAAAAAATTGGTAAAACCTTGAGTGAACAGTATGAGAGGTGGCAACCAAAGGTGAGAAACTTTTTTTTTGGGGGTGCATTCTGTTATTTTATTGTTTCAAATTGATATTTAATGTGGGCTGACAATGTTTTTTCAGGCACGCTACAAGGTTCAGCTTGATCCTACAGTTGAGGAAGTGAAGAAACTTTGTAATACATGTCGCAAATATGCCAAGTCAGAGAGAGTTCTTTTCCATTATAATGGACATGGTGTACCGAAGCCAACTGCTAATGGTGAAATTTGGCTCTTTAATAAGGTTTTTACTAATTTGAAGCCTGCTGTGCCATTCTGTTGCATTCTTTAAATAAAGTGCTCCTTGGTTCTCACTGTTTTTTTCTCGTGCAGAGTTATACACAGTATATCCCCTTGCCAATAAGTGACCTTGATTCCTGGTTGAAGACACCTTCAATATATGTGTTTGATTGTTCTGCTGCTGGGATGATTATTAATTCATTCATTGAGGTATCCTACAATGCAGCTATGAATGTTTGTTTAAATTGATAATTTAAGTTTCCATGATTTCAGAATTGATATCATATATTGTATAGTCTAGACTTTAATGTAATGGTTGGATTTTGTTAGCTTCATGATTGGGGGGGTTCTAGCTCATCTGGATCTACAAGGGATTGTATCCTGCTTGCAGCTTGTGAAGCACACGAGACTCTTCCACAAAGTGCTGAATTTCCTGCTGATGTGTTTACTTCTTGCCTCACAACTCCTATCAAGATGGCATTAAGATGGTGAAATATAATACCCCATGCTTTCAACATTTGTTTATATCGTAGTTATGTTCTGGTGTGCTATATCATTTTACCTTTAACTTGAATGTGGCATGGGTTACATTACTTATTGACGAGAAAAGCCATAATAGGCATTATAATATTATTTTTAATCAATTATAGTTATTTAATATGCTCGTATTACGATTATGTCCCTGAATTTTTTGTAATCCCCCACCACTTCACAACTCCCTGAATTTTTTTCATCAGCTGGTTTCATTTAACTTAGCCTTTTGTATTGATTTTATAACTTGCCTTCTGTTATTTCACGAAATCCAGGTTTTAATAGTGCTTACTAAGTCTTTGACTGTTATGTACTCTCTCAGGTTCTGCACAAGATCATTACTTCATGAGTCTCTTGATTATTCACTAATAGATAAAATCCCTGGCCGCCAAAATGACCGGAAAACCCTCTTGGGGGAGTTGAATTGGATTTTTACTGCTGTCACTGATACAATTGCATGGAATGTTCTCCCTCATGGTAGGTTTTTTAATTTACTGGTGTGATGTATCATAATTAGTATCTTTGATCTGGATGTTCATTTATGGCTTCTTTGGTGGTGGTACATCTATCCAATAATAAGTTGTGTTGCAGATCTTTTCCAGAGACTGTTCAGACAAGACCTGTTAGTTGCCAGCCTTTTTCGAAATTTTCTACTTGCTGAGCGAATTATGCGATCGGCAAATTGCTCTCCAATCTCTCACCCAATGTTGCCTCCAACCCATCAGCATCACATGTGGTACTACACGAGATATTTCCCAAGTTATGCTTTATATGTTAACTAAATCAATTGTCACTCTTTTGATTATGCACTCTGCAGGGATGCATGGGACATGGCTGCTGAGATATGCCTTTCTCAGCTTCCATTATTGGTTGAGGATCCTAATGCAGGGTTCCAGGTATGCTTGTTTTTCAAGTTCCATATCCATTGTTGCATTTTGTATGCAATACAGTTTGGATCATATACACAATGGCTTTATGCAGAATTAAATATTGTATGAGTTTCCTGTTTTGTATTTGCATGATTTGCCTACGTTTTGACTTGGACTTTGATCATTCTCTTTTTCTTTGTTTCAGCCAAGTCCATTTTTCACTGAGCAGTTGACTGCTTTTGAGGTATGGCTTGACCATGGATCCGAACACAAGAAACCCCCAGAGCAGTTGCCTATTGTTCTTCAGGTGTGGTGCTAGACCTCTCACTTTTTGGTTTTGGGTCAACCAAAAGCTTTTCTTGGATATAGATTTGATATATGCATTTTTCAGATAATATCTTATTGGTTTTGGTTGTTGACATGGGTTGACAACAGTCAATTCCAGTCTGGTTGATATCAAGGAGCTAGTATCCAATATGAGGCATTTGACAGAAACTTTGCTTAATTGTGTGCATTTGGTAATAGTACATGATTAGGTAAATCCAGCTTTGAAGTTAACTGGGAAAAATTGGCATGTTAGTCCTGGGTAGTATTGGTTAAGATCATTTTCAATGAAGTTTAGCATGGTCGTAAGCTTGTGCTGGTGCACTTTGGCTTGAAAGGAACTACTTTTCTTCGAATATGTTGATTCGGCTTGTGATTTTGTGATGTTGTTTATGATAATGTATTAGTGTATTAAGTTCATTCTCTGCCTGGTTTTCTATTCTGTACAGAACCTGACAGAATATCATCTTTATTTTAGGTCTTGCTTAGTCAATGCCATCGATTTCGAGCTCTGGTTCTTCTTGGAAGATTCCTTGATATGGGACCCTGGGCTGTAGATCTGGTATGCGCTGTGGGATATTTCCATATATTCTGAAGCTGTTCTTTTTTGTTTGAATCCCTTTGTTCTTTGAGAGTAATATTTTGATTTTCTTTTTTAATCACATTTCTTTCTTATAGGCATTGTCTGTTGGGATATTTCCGTATGTTCTGAAGCTGTTGCAAACGATGACGCCTGAACTACGACAAATTCTTGTATTTATTTGGACAAAAATTCTTGCCCTTGATAAGGTATATATAGATAACTTCAACACATTCCATGTCTGGGTATCTATAATTGGTTTGGTGACTTGTTCTGTAATGCCCTCACTGCTTTATACCTTCTTCCAATCTCAGGCATCAATGTCTACATATCCAAAATCTTATTATCATTGATGTGCAAAGATGTGCTCTTTGCTTATCTGCCATTTTTTATTTTAATTTCAATCCCTTTTTACTAGATAAGTTCCTTTCATGTGCCGTATACCTGCCCCTTTCAGTTTCAGTTACTATATTAGTAACTGTGCTCTGTTTTGTGGAATCAGTCATGTCAGGTTGATCTTGTGAAGGATGGGGGACATACATATTTCATCAGGTTTCTTGATAGCATGGAAGCATATCCAGAACAGCGTGCAATGGCTGCTTTCGTTTTGGCAGTGATTGTTGATACACATAGACGTGGTCAGGAAGCTTGTATTGAAGCAGGTCTGATCCATGTTTGCTTGAAGCACCTTCAGGGTCCAACTCCAAATGATACACAGACTGAACCCCTATTTCTTCAGTGGCTTTGCCTCTGTCTGGGAAAGCTGTGGGAGGATTTTACAGAGGCCCAACTATTTGGTTTGCAGGCATGTGCCCCTGCAATATGTGCTCCTCTACTTTCCGAGCCCCAACCAGAGGTTTACCCTTTTACCATATTGCTTCTTTTTACATATTATGATTATCCAATGACAACTTTAAGGTTCTGCAATAGATTCTGTAACTCAATCACGAGGTTGTTCTATTTCAGGTTAGGGCTTCTGCTGTTTTTGCACTGGGTACCCTGCTTGATGTGGGTTCAGGTTCATGTAGAGATGGCGTTGGAGGAGATGAAGAATATGACGATGATGAAAAGATTAGAGCTGAAATTAGTATTGTTAGAAGCCTATTAAGTGTTGCTTCTGATGGAAGCCCTCTGGTCAGGGCCGAAGTTGCTGTTGGTATGTGATTAATCTTCTGATACATATTCATATGGTTGGACGTTTATTGCTTATTGGTAATATATACACATTAGATTTCTAGTCACCAGTACATGCCTAAGTGTTCTCCCTTCTGATTCTGAAAATCAGCGTTATTCTTTTATGGTGCCCTGAACTTTAAATAGTAATAAAGAAATTTCGAGTAGGAATTATAGTTGAGTATGGTTTCCTCTTCATCTTGTCAGCTCTGGGACGCTTTGCCTTTGGCCACAACAAGCACCTCAAGTCAATTGCTGCTGCATATTGGAAACCACAATCCAGTTCTCTTCTGAATTCCTTGCCCTCTTTGTCGCATATTAAAGGTACTGTTGTTTCATCTCAAATTGGTCCACTTTTGAGAGTGACCAATGATAACTCATTGGTTGTTCGAGATGGAAGAGTCTCCACCAGCAGCCCCCTTGCGAGTTCTGGAATTATGCATGGATCTCCATTGTCTGACGATTCATCTCAGCATTCTGATTCTGGAATATTAAATGATGGTGTGAGCAATGGTGGTGTTAACCATTCAACATCTAAACCCCTGGACAATGCGATGTATTCTCAGTGTGTATTGGCTATGTGTACCTTAGCGAAGGATCCATCTCCACGCATTGCAAGCCTTGGTCGGCAGGTATTGGCCATTATAGGAATTGAACAAGTGGTGGCAAAACCTGTAAAGTCCAGTAATAATAGTGTTCGACCTGGTGAATCCATTACAGCATCTCCGACTCCCACTCTTGCTGGATTAGCTCGATCTTCTTCGTGGTTTGATATGAATGGAGGTAACGATATTCTGATGAAAACTATGCGGGAATCACTTGCTATCATTCATTGCCCCTTTTCTATTAATTGCAGGGACCAGTTAATAAGCTGAATGCTGCTAGTTATATTTTTGCTTGACATTTAGCTCCATTTGATGTTTCAATGCATGCTATTATTTTGTCTATTTAAACAATTTTTGCACTTCCAGTTTTAGTTCTTTAGTTGAGCACTGTTATTGACAGGTCATTTGCCTTTAACATTCCGAACTCCTCCTGTCAGCCCTCCTCGGCCAAATTACTTGACTGGAATGCGGAGAGTTTATTCTTTAGAGTTCAGGCCTCATCTAATGAGTCCAGATTCTGGATTAGCCGATCCGCTTTTAGGTTCTGGGGGAACTTCTGGTGCCTCAGAACGCAGTGTTCCTCCACAATCAACAATCTACAATTGGAGTTGTGGGCACTTCTCCAAGCCACTTCTCATTGCCGCAGATGACAGTAAAGAAATATTAACCAGAAGAGAGGAGAGAGAAAAATTTGCCTTGGAGCACATTGCTAAATGCCAGCACTCATGTTCGTTTTCTTCTCTAATTCTCCTTTGTTTTTTCACCTATTATTTTCATTAAATTCTTTGTGTTAGCCTTTTCTTATGGAATTAATGTATCTTCCATGTTCTTGGCCAGCTGTTAGCAAGCTTAACAATCAAATTGCTAGCTGGGACACAAAATTTGAGACGGGTACGAAAACAATCTTGCTGGAACCATTTTCTCCTATTGTAATCGCGGCAGACGAGAATGAACGAATCAGGTGTGTAGGTTCTCACTTGGTCAAATTCTCAGCAGCTTTAAATGTTATGTGATGTATGGCTTGATTTTGTCAGATAGTGTGCATGGGTGTGTTTGTGAAATAGTAAGGCTTACTTTTTTCTTTGTTCTTCCTGATACACTAGCACAAACAAATACAACTGTGCTGGTTTGTATGATACTGAGTGCCCATTGAGTACAATGGTACTTTCTGTCTGGTTTGTATGATATATAATAGACGTTTTTCCTTCATTTGGCCTTTCTATGTGATAATAGAAGAGATTTATTTTCAACTTGGGATGTCTAGCAATCTCTTCCTTGGTTGAATAGTGTATCACACTATCAATCTTTTCCTTAGTCGTATAGTGTGTCACTCTTGCACCCTTCTGGTTCAGGCATTTTAATTTTCCATGACATATGGAGGATTCCTATCTCGTTTGAAAAAACAAATGGCCTATTATTGTTTCTTTCTTTTCAAACCATGAGTATGTTTGGGTTTAGGATAATTCTTGCTTGAAAATGGGTTCATGCATGTGTGAATTTGGTTCATGTTGCTTAATTTGCCAAGCTTTCTTTGCTAGAATTTATTGATTACTCTCAGTCCAGAGTCCAGTATAAATCTGATGATGTGTTTAACATTTTGGTGTTTATTTATTTATAGGGTATGGAATTACCAAGAGGCTAAGGAGGCTACCCTTCTCAACAGCTTTGATAACCATGATTTTCCTGACAAAGGAATCTCCAAGCTCTGCCTTGTGAATGAGCTTGATGACAGCTTGCTTCTTGCTGCTTCAAGTAATATTCGATACTACAGAAATCTTAGCTTCTTAGTCAGGTTGGGCTATTATTGAATTTTTCTGATTTATTTGCACCTTTTCTGCGGTCATATAATTAGGTGATGGAAACATTCGAATTTGGAAAGATTATACTTTGAAGGGTAGACAGAAACTTGTTACTGCATTTTCTTCAATTCAAGGTCATAAACCTGGTGTGCGAAGTTTGAATGCTGTTGTAGATTGGCAACAGCAATCTGGATATCTGGTACTTGCTTTCTTTAAGATGCAATCAGTCAGGGCTGTAGGACATGTTTGTTTCGGTTTGCTTATTCTTTTTAGTTGTTGTAAATAATTGTTTCTATTACTTTGCCATTGTTATGTTTGCTAGTATGCTTCTGGTGAGATATCGTCCATTATGCTTTGGGATCTGGATAAAGAGCAGCTTGTGAATTCTATTCCTTCGTCATCAGATTGTAGCATCTCAGCGCTGGTGAGTTTTTAACCCCTCATCTTACTTTTTATTTTTATTTACAACTGCAGTTGTATCACTTTTGCTTAATGAGAATTATATCTGTATCTTGTAGTCTGTACCGGGGATTTGTAATTGATTCTTTGATAAATTAGGAATGCTTTTGAAGTTATTGATTTTGTTAGTTATGTAATATGTTGGATGCAGAAAATGAATAATGTAATAATTACTGTCTTGTGTAGTCTGCCTCTCAAGTTCATGGGGGACAACTTGCAGCTGGTTTTGTAGACGGTTCTGTTAGACTCTATGATGTGCGAACTCCTGAAATGTAAGTTCTTGATATCTTCTTCTGGCAAGATGCAAATATTAGTCATGGAATTCTGCCTGAGTTACTGTTACTATTGTTTAAATTATACTCGCTATGATGTTTATGAAAACAGTACTACTACTAGCAAATGAATAATAAAATGCTGCAGGGTTTGAGCTTTAGCTCTTGATTTTACTTTCTTGTCTTGATGTGATATTAACGATTTGCATAAGAGACTGCTTTAATCTTGTGCGTTTGTAAATGTTAGGCTTGTCTGTGCAACGCGACCACACACTCAGAAGGTTGAAAGAGTTGTGGGGATTGGCTTTCAGCCTGGGCTTGATCCTGCTAAGGTAAGTGGAGACCCTTGTTTTTCGTTTTGAAGTTAATCCTAGATCATCCCTTTACTATTGCAGCTCTTACATTCATTCTTGTGAAAGTGAAACTTACGTGACATTCTTGTCTTCATCCAGATTGTAAGTGCATCTCAGGCAGGCGATATTCAGTTCCTTGATATCAGAAATGACAGGGAGGCCTACCTGACAATTGAAGCTCACAGGGGTTCACTGACAGCTTTAGCTGTTCATAGACATGCCCCGATCATTGCCAGTGGATCAGCCAAACAACTCATAAAAGTCTTTAGTTTGGAGGGCGAACAATTAGGCACCATAAGATACTACCCTTCCTTTATGGCCCAAAAGATCGGTCCTGTCAGTTGCTTAGCCTTCCATCCCTATGAAGTGCTGCTTGCTGCTGGTGCTGCAGATGCTTGCGCATCCATCTATGCTGACGACAACTCTCAAGCTAGATGAGAATGCTAGTTCTTTCCTCATTGATTCGATAAGGGTTTCTTTCATATTGGAAGGCAGTGCAAGTGGATGGACTTCAAATGCAATCTTGCCATTGCAGATCATTCGGTGCATCTGCTCCATTGTGTGATAATATATTCCGCTGCCCAATTCCTCTTCGGTGTCAATGGGCGGGTGGGTCTGGAAGCTTTGGTAGGGTGCTGTCTGCCGATGATGGTGTATGCTATGATATTCATTAGCCTCAAGTGTAGATGGTCACAATTGTGGGGAATAATTTCCTGCATATTTATTCGGGGCTCTGGAAAATAATCTGTTATATAGGGTAAATGCGTGTAAATAAACTTCCCTTTTTCTGTTTTTTCTATATAGTTCCTCATTTTGGTGTGTTCATTTTTATTCCCATCCCTTTGTTCAATTTGTAAGAGCAACACAGTTTAATGATCATAATCTTAGTGTTGCATGACGTGGGGATTAAACAAACTCGCGTTTGCACATCTTGTAAACTGTTGAATTTGTAAGTCGCTTTGCCGTTTAATTAACCATCATGTAACTTGTAATTAATTCATCAATTTGTTTGAGTTGGCATCTCTTCTCCCTCGTCTTTTTATCAGCCTCTATCGAATCTGGCTTCTGGGTTTTCTCCAATGTATTTCAGCCATTGATTAAGACCGTCTTTAATTGTTGTAAATAAAGAGAGCAACTATAAGATCATCTTAATTTGCGTTGTGGTATAAAGCTTTGAATCACGTGGCATTCAACGCCATGGTGTTTATAGTAATAAAAGTGAAAAATGAAGTGAACAATCGAAATGCTCCAAATATAGCTGAATTCTTGCACTGCTATGGTGCTTGTCGATGGTTCAGCCACAACGACTTGATTCTTAACAACATTGCCCTCAGAAAAGTTTACAACCGTGGACTGATTTTCTCATCAGATTCAGATTGATCAGAACTAGTAAACTTTCTGCGGGGATTAATTAAGGCTTCAGAGTTCACTTCGCAATAATGAAAATCCACAGATTATGAAGCAAAATGCTACAAAGTCTTTTAAGAGGCAATGATTCTTCTGAAACCCTACACACATAATTGGTGATCAATGACAACTGATAAGCTACGAGCGTATCAATCTAAACCAACTTCAAGTACATCCCAAACTGGAAGAAGATGCAGATACTGATATACAAAGATATACACATATATAGCTATTATATCCCGGTTTGAAACTCGTAGGCCAGTACTTCACTTCCTCCCACCCACCATACCTTGGCCGGCAGTCCCAGACAAGCCAGACGACGTGTTGCTGTTTGTCATCTTAAACTTTCCATCTGCATTGCCAAACACATTCAGATCTTCAAATAATCGGTATGAGGGAACAAAGGGCTTTTGTCCTGCTGCAGGGGCAGGGCTCCTAGGACCAGGGATCACTGGGAAACCTCCATTGTTATCTGACCCATTGATTCCCCTCGCAGGAAACGAACTAAAATGCTGCAGAGGTCTAGCTCCTTGTGCCGGCATATAAGATGTGGTTGCATTGGCCCGAGGAGTTGAAAATGTATTGTTGGCGGACAAATGGTTTTGGTTGTTAGAATAACCAGGTGTAGCTGCCCATGGTGGAGGGGGGTAGCCAGACGAGTATTGAGGTTGAAATTGTGACTGGAATTGAGGCTGTGTTTGAGGTTGAAATTGTGACTGGAATTGAGGCTGTGTTTGAGGTTGTAATTGTGGCCGGAACTGTTGTTGGAGTTGGGGTTGAGGTTGTGCCCACGGAACAACATAGCTGTTTTGGGACGCCATCCCAAGATTTCCAGGATAAGGTTGTGAAGGATAGGGATTCCCTTGTACACTGGCGGAAACAGGTACCTGATGCGCATTGCCATTAGATGGAGCAGCCGGAGGGTTAGATGCTGGGGCATGAGGGGTGGTGTCAGGGGAGGCAGCTGTTGTTGATAAAGTGATACTTAATAGGTCAATCATGTCCTGCTCTTTTGTAGTCTTAACTTGTGCTGGTGGATCAGGCAGAGCTAATGCGTTGCTCGGGACAGATGTAGCTGTTGAGGAAGATGGATTTATTGTGCTGCTGGTGCTCACCAGCGCTAAACCATCATCACTGCCACTAGATGTGTTTTGAGGAGGTATTGCGCGTGGTTTAATATGCCTGCATCCATAAAACAAGTGCAACACCTATGAACGAAATTTTTCACCAAATTATGAGCTTAAGCCAGATACTGGGTATACCATAAGTGCTTTTATGCAACATCCAATGGTAATGCCAGTTATTCGTAAATCACAAACTGGTAATTAATTAAAATGGGCCAGGAGATGAAACTGCACCCCACTGGGCAGTTGTGGAAAGCGCTGGCATAAGAAATGCATTTTTGTGACCTATGAATAAGAAAATAGAAAACAGAGAAAGATGGCCAGTCATACGCAACCTTCGAGCTAGCTGTGCAAATTCATCTTCCTCTTCTTCGTCTTCATAAATCTGGACCCTTGTCATGGTACCAACTGGTGCAGATGGATTAGTATTAGGTTTTGGACTAGAGTCACTTGCGCTGGAGTCCTTTACTTCAGTCTGCTTGGAACTGGACACAGACTTTTCAGTTGGCTGGGGACTGACATTTGTAGCTTGAGTTGGCACAGGCAAACCAGAAACAATGGCATCATGTTTTGCAAGCAAACTTTGCAGACCATCATTTAAATCGAGACCTCGAGCAAGAAGTTCTTCATCTCTGCACGTTACCAAAAAAGGTAATGTTAAATATTTACCACTCGTGCGCTTGCACACATACGCACTTCTACATAAAAAATATATAGGAGTATGACAGCACATGAAACGTAACACTTGAGTGAGTAATCATCTTCATCATATGAAGAACACACAAAACCACTGGGTTCTGCCAAAAGGATGTTTCCAGGAGACTAACCCAGTTGTAGTTAGCATCTGCATCAGTTTTTTCTGGTTGGCACGACACCGGTTGACAAGATCGACTATCACCTCATCTTTTATGGCCTACAAACACAGAAACGATAGGTAAATATCTTAACCATCAGTTGCGAGGAAAAAAGTTGAAAATATTAATTGCTCCTCATACCATACGGTCACTAGGGTTCACAGCTTGCAGCATGTCACTTAAAAGCTCCATAACATTCCTCATAGAATCCAGGCTTGACAAACTAAGATTATTAAAAGGAAAAAAAAAATCAGACTGAGGAATGAACAGAAGATAGATGTTTTAAAGCAATCCTAAACAAGAGCTCTAAGAAATGAAGAACCGGAGAAACAGTAGAAACCAGTTGGGAATCGACAAGAGAGTCCAACTCTCACCTTAAATTCTCCATTTCTGTAGCCATCGTTTCATCAAGCCTTCTTGAGGAATTGCTAGGCATTCCATATCCTGCTTGAGCATGTCTCAATGTTGTCTGTGTAACAGGCGGTGTAAAAATTGCAGGTGCTTCTAATGAATGCTTGGGAAATTCTACTCCAGAACGCTGTCATTCATACAGTGCATGGTTATTAAATAACATCTCTTCGGCTAGTCAAATACAGAAGAATTTTCATTTTTTAAATTACCATGCTCTTTCAGACATAACAGAAATAACTGCAGAAAGAGGGGGTGCATCCATCAAAGACATCTCTGAGATTGCACTTAAGAGGTTCTAATACATTGGGATACTGCACTACATATGTCTCTGATTATATTCACTATCTTGATTTGGTATTGCCCCTTAATTGTCAATGTCAAACTTGGAAGCACGTTATCATTAAACATAAAAAGCTGAACCAGATAGCTAAACTTATACCCTTAGTTCTTCGCATGCCCAGTAGTACTGAGGATGTTTTCCTCCAGGTCCACCAAATGCCTCTTGCCAACAGTCCAGCAATATTAATATTTTTTCCCTTACCTGCATATCTGCCTGATATTCCATCCATATATATGTTTTAAAGTGAGATGGAAGGGAACAACTGAACGGGAATGAAAAACTAACACGACGGATTAGAGTCAAATAGTCAGAGTAATGAAAAGAATATGCTCATCACTTAGGAAATGAAGGTTCTGCGACCAATAATGCTGAACAAAGAGAAGAGGCTTTGATGTATCCCACATACAAACAGTACCAAAAAAAAAGAAGATGCAGTACAAAAGTCATGCATAGAACAAATGTCAAAAAAGCATGACTAGAGTACATTAGGACATTGCAAACACATGTCATCAAGCTCCTTTGTGTTTAAATTCACAACACCCAAATTTATCTAAGACGTAGGGAGGCCTTGAAAACCACTATGAACAGGCCACTTGAACCTAATCATACTAATACCAAACACACACACCCTAAATAAAAGTACTTGCAAGACTATACAGAATCACACACTCAAAGAAACTGTACAGGTCAGAAGTCCAAGGTTTAAAAGAATCAGCAGGTCAACAAATCTCATCTAAGAACGCCATCATGAAAGGAAGTGTGAATGAAACAGAGTCCTTAGAACCATTTAAAGCCCATCTGTCTTGCTAATAGATATTCTAGAAACGTTTCAGACTTCCAGTACACTATATTTGAATACATGACCTGGTCTACATTGAGTCAAGCTATTTATCATTGATGAAAAGAAATGAAAACACAGCTCCAGCGGCAGATGAAAATAAAACTAACCTAAACACTAAGCTTTAAAAAATTTAAAACAGAACCAAAATGGGTTTATAGCTCACAATACTCTGCCAGACAACTACATCTTCAAGACTTACCTTCTTTCTGACAATTTTGACCATCTCGCCTAGTATATTTCTCTCTGCAATTTGAACATGGACATAATCACCACAGTTCTTCACCATTGTCTCCAAAAGCTACGAAAAGATAGCACACAATTAACCGAAAGTAAAGAAACGTTTCCAGACATGACATTTAAATATAAAAAAAGCATGCAGATGGTTCAAATTGGAAGGTGAAGAAGATAAAAGGATTTCGGTAAAAGTTACCGTCAAGGCTAGAAATTGAACTTTGGAGCTCTTATGCTGCAAACGTCTCTTTACTGCTTTTACGACATCTTTTGCCTGCCTGATAAATTTAACACGTCCACATCAATGAACAATCACCAAAAAAAAAAAATTAGAAGAAAAATAAAAGGACAGCGCAAAACACACTATAACTGTTATACAACAAAATACCACATAACACAGCTCTTAAGAACAGAAAGAAAAATTAATACATAAATCTGCCTACGTTTCAGGTACCAAAAGGGGAAAAAATCCAGAAACAGGGGAGGAAATTAGAACAGGGCAAAGTGTTAATTTTATCTTTCCACCCGAAATCTACATATCTATAGAAATATTCTCGTTTTGAAAGAGTGTTGTCCGCTACTTCTAAATCCTCATCTGTTTCTGGAATTAATTAATCAATCCAAAAAATTGACATACTCGAGATATTTCAATCCAATACATACTCCAGAAATTTCAAATTGTATAAAGAAGCCATATAAAATAATTCAACAATAATATATGTATATCATTAGAAAAGCATTTACTTCACTCACTCTTCTCTCTCTCAGGCACACACACATATGCGTAAATACAAATCCTAGCGAAAAACAAAAGGAAAAAAAAAGAAAACAACAACTGATACTGGTATTAGGCAGATAATATCAAGCTGATAATTGTCAAAAGCAAATAAATTTCCAATCAATCAGAAACCCTAAGCTGACGGAAAATCGAAAGTCAACTCAAAAAACCAAAACAAAAAGAAAAAAACAAAACCAAAATAAAGCAAAAAGCTTTGAAGCACATATATTACCAATGATGAGAATTGACGGAATCACAGATATCTATGTTCATAGTCCAATCAGGGCTTATCAGAAGATCGCTCGTCGCCTTGTCTACAGCCACAGTCGCTGAAGACGACGATGATGACGACGACGACGCTACTATCATCTTTCTCTCTCTCTCTCTCTCTCTCTCTCTCTCTAAAGACTTTCTGGTGCAGCAGAAACTTCCCCTCGGTCTAAAAATGAAACAGAATCGCAACTAAAAAGATAACCCACAACAACTCACTTTCCCGGAAAATTCCCCGCCATGCTTTTCTTGTTTGGATAGGTGGAAATTTCGAAACCCTAAGAAGCTTTTGGAAAATTTGCAGTCTTTTACAGGAAAGAAATTGGATTTTGGATTTTTCTTTCCTTCTTTTATCTCTTGCTTTACCGAAATGCTTTCATTTCAATTTCCTCTTCGCTCTTCCTTTATATTTCCTTCTCCAATCTCTCTCTCTCTCTCTACGCCTATCCTAAGCTGTCGCCAAGTTTAGTATGCTTTTCCCGAACTAGTTGAATTTCAACAGCTCACGCGCCACGTGGATAAAACGCGCGAAGAGCTTCCGCCTAACCGCATAGCTCTTTATACGGTCACTATACTGTATTTGTGTACACGTCAGACCATGGGAAAATGTCTTTTTACTTTTCTTTTTTGGTAATTTTTATATTTTAATTTTGGTCACATTATTTTATAGTATATTTATTCTTATGAGTTATCCTAAATTCATAGCAAAGGTGAGGTTGGGGTGGTCACTTAGCCAGTGGTGGTGATAATAAGCATACAAAAATCATAATGGAAATTGAAGAATGGGGACTTTTGTGGATAAGAAAGCAGAGTATTATATGTCTCGATCGGGGTCGGCCTTGTCTCTCTTCTCTGTGTTCCACTTTTCATGGATATAAACCAAGCTTTCCACCAAGAGTTATTTGCATTTCTTCTTCAATTACTTTAATTCTTCATTTTGATACCATAAAAATATTATTTTGAGATTTAGTTTTACTTTTTATTAATTCAAGAGTTGTGTATATTTAAAATTAGGGTAACGTAATTCGTGCTTTTTCAATTTGCTTTCACGCTCCGTGTCAATGTGCATATATCATGTGTACTTTTTCTCTAGGTGGTTTCTTTTTTGGCACTTCTACACTTCTCACTGCACAAGTGTAGGAGTGTGTAAGGGTAAAACGTGAATAGCTCCATTCTAAAATTAGTGTAAGTATTGGGATAAGATTTCGTAAATATGAGCTGTTTTATCCTAACAACATCCACATGTAATTTTTATGAAATGATTATTTGATTAATTATATGGCAATAATCTAACCTAGAGACTTTTTCTTGCCTACAAGAACCTCCTAGCTAGGCGGGTGTTGCTGCTCCTTTTAGTTTTTTTGGTTGTTTTTAGAACTTTAGAAGTAGTTTCATATATGAATATAATTAAAATTAAAACTAGATATGCTTTCCTCTGTGGAGGCACAAATCAAATTAAAACTAGTAGTTCATTAGAGTTTAACCTTCAAGTTTGTTTTTTGGGTCAATAACTTCAAGCGAAGTATGGAACAATAAGACATACTACGGAATCAAAAAAGATAAAATTTTCATACTACAAGAGCCAAATGATCCCCACTAGATGGAAATATAAATTAAACAAAAGGATCTTATGACATAATAATCCAAATAAAAAAAAACAAAAAAAAAACCTTGAGATCGCCATCCCCTTTTAAAACTTTGCAGGTGGATTTTCCCTAGCTATGTTTGCTTCTATGCATAAAAACACAACAACGCAAAGGACCCACTAGTAGTGTAGTGTATTGGAACAATTGCTCTTCCAAGAAAGGTTTTGGATTCGAGTTTTAGCATATGCATAATGCGTGTGAGTTTAATATACTATCGCCTCTCTCAATATAAAAGATCCTAAAATAAACACACACAACAACAAATACTCATACGATCGTATTAAGGATAATATTAAAGAGATCATAATGGGATGATGGTTATGTTTCTGTAGACCTTTGACTTCAGCAATGTGATAATTAAAGACCATATAATAAATCTGTCACACCTCATCCATGTCTAATCCGCAACCATTTCAAATGATTAAATTTAAATCATCCACGCCTAAAAGAAGCACACTAGGAACATTTGATAGCATGCCCAAATTGCATGAGAGAGGAGTGGAATTAAACTTTCCTCGTGAACCTTTTCATTAGGTTAAAGGGATCCAATTTTTATTGACCCCAAAAGAAAAAAAGGGATCCAATTTTTAATGCAAAGTGGTCGGTAAGAGCTAAAAGGGAATTTCCATATTAATAGAGGGCAGTTTACTTCACAGGCCAAAGCAAATTGTAAAAGAAAAAAATTCCATGGATGTTTGTCTGTCAATAATGCCCAGCTAAATTTAATATAGAACTCCAACAGAACTGCATGCTGGTCAAAGCTACTTCTTCTTCTTCTTTTTAATTTTTGTAAATGTATTTATTTAATTTAATTTTGATAGGCCCGTGAGTGCTGGTTTGGTAGCTCCAAACCGTGAGTGCTAGACATGAAAATAATGATGAAGCCATGTTTGATGTTTGTCCAAATTAATGTTATATACAATCAGCCTCCAATTACTGCACAACCACAAGATCTTCAAAACCATATGATTTTCCTCGATATATCCTCTCAATCTTGACGTTGACCACCCACATTTATAGCAGACATTTTGGTTGACTGGTCTTCCCATCTCTTTCGGCTTACAAGTCTCTCAATTGTGGAGTGCGACCACATGCACCACTCATTGTTAATCAAACGCAGTTAAGCACAATAATTAACCCCCTCAAATTGGCTGCTTTTTCTTCTTTTTCCTTTTTACATATAAATATCTTGGTTTCCAGCAGGTTTTGAATAATATGAATTCGAATAAACATTGGATAGTATGAAATATGCCTAAACAAGAATTCTTGAACATCGAACAACCAGAACTATTACTCACTACAACAAAAAATTTTCATTAATGAAAAATATAAATCAAAATTCTATAACTGATCATATAATATGATAATTGATATATATTATCATATCAATTAATGTCGTTGATTATAGATACGTAAATTTCTATAATTTCGTCACAAACTATATTGTACATGTAATAACTCAGTTGTTTGGACAATTGCTTGAATTTTAGATCCAATTCAACTTAGAACACATCCCTTTCATTTTCCCTTGTCCAATAGTTTCCTTTCAATGTTTTCCAAGAAAGAAAAACAACAGCTCATCATTTCCGTCCAACAAAATAACAACAGCAGCCCATAATTTCCTTCCAAGAAAATAACAACATCACATCATCACGTAAATTATGAGATAACTTCCAACTTTGGCCCATAGCGTTTTGTCAAACATATAATTAATATAAAAAGGAGAAAAGAGCCAAACCTATTTACATAGAATTTTTAGAACAAGAATTCATCAATTCTCATGTCTTAGTAGTCAACGATGACTAGGGATGGCAATGGGTCGAATCGGGGGTGGGTATGCCATTCCCATCCCCATCCCCATTAAGCTTTTTTCCCCCATCCCCGCCTTCATACCCACAATATTCATATCGGGGATTCCCCATCCCCACCTTCGTTGGGGAATGGGTTCCCCGACCCGCCCCATTATGGAAGAAAAAACCAATATATAACTACTTTGTTGAAAAAAAAAAAAAATACTAAGGCAAGATATAATATATACTTATAAGACAATATAAGAATGTTTATATATGTACAGGAAGTTAACTAAATAAATAAGTAGTGTGGCTTAAGATTTGTATAAATTATATAAGTACATAATATAATAATATAAAATTTAGTCGGTACAATTACTTTAATAGCATATTAATATATACTATAATATACCTCATCACAAAATTAATATATATATTCTAAACGGGGAGGTTCGGGTTGGGGATTAAAATACCATCCCCGCCCCTCCCCAAACACCATACCCAAAAAATTCCTCGTACCCATCCCCATACCCCTTTTTTGTCCTTCATACCCGACCCATTAGGGTCGAATCCCCACGAAGACCCTTACCCGCGGGGAAAATTGCCATCCCTAACGATGACTCTGAAAGAAACATTACATCCCACGTACATATGATTATGACGTGGCCTTATCTATAAATACAAGAAGGAAAACCTTATTATTAACATAAATCAAGGGCTTGATCACACATTAATCTCTCTTAATTGTCATAATGATGATGCTAATACGAAGTGTACTGTTCCCTAACTCTGTCCCCATCATCAGCCTTCGGTACTGTAGCCCCACCATCCTGTTGAGATTAGAATTGTAAGAAAAGGCATGCTCTCCTTCACTGTAAGCAACCTTGTAGTCACTGACATCGATGTCAATATCATCTTCAGAGTGGAACAAAAACACTCTCACTCCACCGGGCGTCGACTCTTAATTGACCCTGCTGGAAATCCCATTCTCACTCTACCTCTATGAAAGGTTTGTTAATTAATTAAGAACTGTCGTTTATGAGATTTGAATTAACACCTGCGTTTCATACGATGGTTTTGTTGATTTGTTTATATGTGCATATATACGTAGTTCATGAGTTTCAACGATAGATGGCAAGTGTTTAGGGGTGATAGCAAAGAATCAAGGGATTTAATTTTTAGTTCTAAGCGATCTTCAGGGTTCCAATTGAAGACCACATTGCATGTTTTCTTAGCAAATAACACCACTGAGAATGCACCTGACTTCAAAATCAAAGGAAGTTGGCTACAACGATCTATGCTGGGAACTCTTCTGCCATCATTGCCCAAGTTAAGATCGATATATTTCCTTAATTCGTTGATAAACTACTTGTTATAGTGATTTCATTTGTTTACTTCTTTTCTTTATAGAAAAATATAATGACTCAGAATGTTGTAGGAAATATTGCAGATGCATAAGAAGCAGACTGCTAACCTGTTTGCCAAGGATACTTTCATACTGACAATTTCTCCTGGCATTGATTATGCATTCATAGTTGCGCTTATTGTGATTCTTGATGCAATTAACCTTGATAATGGCGATTAATATCAAGGATTGAGTTGATCAAGTCCAATCAATTCGATCTATTATGTTTGTGCATGCCCTTTGCCTTTGTGATAATCTTGCCCCGGGCCCCCCCCTTTTTTTTTTGCTCTTGTTTAAAAAAAAAAAATCCCTTTCAATGCTAATAACTTGAGTTCTAGCACTCAAAGTATTGTATCCGAAGATCTTGTATCCGATTTCCTCTTCTTCCAATATCGGATCGCTTAAATTGATAAATTGCAAAGTAAACATGGCCCGATTGAAATTAAATATACTAAAATGTAAAAGTTTTTCATAGTTTAAGTTACACAACAAGGTCTTGATTGGTTTGAATGACACAAGTGTAATTAAGGAAATCATTTTATTCAATTCATATGATGAAAATTCAAGTAGCAGCTAACTTATTACAAATGAATTATGATCAGCTTCACTAATCTTCCCCCTTTCGATCCTGATTAATCTCATGAAGAATCACCACAACAGCAACTATAAATCCGAAATCAACCTGAGGGTACACTGTCACTGAAAACGCATCTTGTCCTAACAGACGATTTTTAACACCAACTTGCTTATGCATCTGTAACATAAATATATATATATCACCACTCATTCATTTCTATCATTTACCTTAAAAAAATAGAAAAGAAATCAATGGAAGGAATTTAACTATATGATTAATCTTACTTGTGCAATGATGGTGTTCTCTTTAGTATATATGGTGCATGATCTTTCCTTAAAACTGCCTTTGACCTTGAAATCATGGGTGTCTTCTTTTGTGTTAGAAGCCAAGAACACATCCAATTCAGTCTTCAATTGAATAACCCCCGACTTCTTGGCACTAAAAAGTAGATCTTTGCTGTCCGAGCTATCTCCTTTATATACTTGCCATCTCCTATGTGCTGTCAATATCTAATGCCCAAAATTTAAGAAAAAAACATAACAATTTAGAACAAGCAGTATTATTAATTGGCACATAAAAATTACAATGTGATTTAATTTTTGTATGTACCTTTTGTCGAAATGTGACGATAGGAGCACCGGCGCTGTCAACCAACACACGACGATCATGAAGGCTGAGAACAGAACCTTTAATGTTGAACATGACGTTGCCATTAACGTCGGAGATGGAGAATGAGCCCTCCTTAATGGTCATGAGCTTCTCGCTAATGACTAGATCCACAGGGTAGGATGATAGGAACTGTGAGTTGACCACGACCACGGGGTTCGACAGAGGCGGAGCGCTTGGTCCAGCTGAAGGCACAGGCACCGCAAAGGACATCGTATTCTATTGTATTGTCACACACTAGCTGAGGGCACAAGAGAGGCATATCAAAGATCGAATTTGGCTCGCAGTTGCAGAATTTATTGAGTTCCTTGACTTCTTCAAAGTTGAATGGTTCTGATTAAATCTTTAGGTTGTAAATTTTAACATACACTTACAAATTACAATCATATAGCTTCTTATTTTTAGTCTTTTGTAATTCTAGTCCAAATAACCCCGAACCACCTATAAATATTTATTAAAAATGCATTCTAGTCAGGTAGAATTCTATAGTTAGGGTCTTATATATGGCCCTTAGATAAAGTTCTATCTCTTAATTGTTGGATCAAGTTAGTTAGCCATTAGATCAAATTAGTTAATTTGATCCAATGGTTAAGAGATAAGACCTCATCTAAAGGTCGCTAACAGTGAAATTAAAAGACGTCAAGAAGACTATGAACTAACAAAAGAATATTTGTTGGTGGTCGGAACTTGTAACGGGCTCATATGCCTCCTTGATCAGCGCATTACCCCATTAATTTGGAAGTTTTTGTTTTTGCCTCTGCCTCGTGCTACCCTATTCGGGCATAAAATTTATGCATTTGGGGCTATGATTTGCGTACCGATCACTATAAGGTTTTGAGAATTGTAAAGCCTGTCTGCTATGAACATGGAGTTGAGATTTGGTCCTTGGCCAGGGGATCCTGGAAGATTCTTAGTGTTGCCTTGCTGGTGTTCCTGCAAACTTCTTGCCTAGAAGGCCTACCGATGATAATAAACATGCTTTTGTTAATGGTGATCTGCATTGGATTCGGCAGTCTGTTATACACGAGGACGATAAGCTCATCGTGTCATTTGATTTGTCCACTGAATTATTTGGCAAGATCCTGTTGCTCAAAGCAGCTTTGTGCAGACGCAGAAGAAGGGGAGTGGGAACAGATTTTTGCTTTGTTTCAAGATACGGAGAGTCGCTTGCTTTCTTTGAGCAACATGAAAAGCAGCGGTCCGATGGAAGTGTTTATGTTTCTTGTTTTCACTTGTGGACGATGAAAGAGTATGATGTTGCAGAATCATGGGCTAAATTATTCACTATACGCGGTAAGGCGGCTTGGATGTGAAGGAATGTTGGTGAAGCCGTTTGGCTTTAGAAAGGGTGGTTAAGTTGTGTTCGTACTCTTAGGGATGTTGGGTGATCAAAAGTTTCATTGCTGGGTGGACCCTAACACCAAAAAATGTAGTGATTTTGGAATAGATGGGCACAGTAGCGAGTACCGGTTCATGGATTCTTTTGTAGAGAGCCTTATGCTTCTCGACAACCCCAATGCTATTTCGTACTAGAAACCTTCAAACATCCTTGGAAATTAACCATGTGTGTGGTATGGGCTAATTTATTAAGGTGATGGGCTAATTTTTTCTAGGGTATTCGACTCCCTTTTTTCTCTCCTTTATACTTACCTACATGTTTGGGCTCAAGAAATGGGTTTGCGTTTTGAGGCTCCCAAGCAACCCAAAACTTCCATTTCTCGGCTCATTAATGGGCCTCATGAAAACTTGTTACCATCCATACCACAACCCACTCAACAATGGGCCTCATGAAAACTTGTTGCATGGCTTGGGCCTACTTAAGCTTGTAGCGTGGCTAGGTGTAAAATAAAGGGTTTTTCGCTTGGCATGGCATGTCAATTGGCTTGCTCGTGCTCGAATTTCATCATATTGTAAAAGGCTATTGTCGAGTCAAAATGGCGCTTGATGGGATAATTAGCATAGGTTCATAGAACCCGTGCTTATTTCAACTCTTGGCGTGATGGATTACATATTTATTTGGCATGGTACATGGATCATGACTCGTGCGAGCGTGAATGACAAACTTTCGCGTGCTCCAAATCGGGTCTCATTTTAATAAGGCATTGCAATGGGCCAGGAATTTATTTGGGCCCAACCCTGGATTTTTTGGGCCTCAACAAAGAGTAGAAAAACCTTTTTCTAAAGTTCTTGTGGTGTCCAATGCTTCTCCAAGTACTTCTCCACGTCTAATGTTTCCCCACATCTAGAAGGATGTATGATGGCTAATGAGGTGATTTGGGATAAGTTTGGGTGAGTGGTGATGACAGAGAAAGAGGAAATTCGTAGGGAAATGGAAGGAATGCTTGTTGGAACTGTTTTGGTGATTTGAGGTTGCTTAGAGTGTTGGGTTGATTGCTGGAGTATATGGGGGAATGATGTGAGTGTAGAGGATGAATAGAGTGGTTTTGTGGAATTGTGAATCCCAGGATGTCTTTTGTGTGTGTGTGTGTGTGTGGAATGGAAGTGGTATTTATAGGCAGAAGGAAGTGAGAAATCTTAATTGACCTACAACACCCACTTACCTAACACACTAATGCAATAGAAAATCAGTTTCTTTTCTAGAAACCATAGCTCATGCATAACTCATCATGATTATAGGGGCCTTTTTCTTCTAGCAGCCTGACGAATGAGCTTGGGCTGCCGTAAAGAAAAGACTAGTAAAATAGCCCTTGAATCTAAGTTCAAAGACCAGGCTCCAAGAGAGTTTTGAAAAGGATCTATGAAAACCTTAGAAAACACCTTAGATTCCTTTCACCAATAAACCTGATGAATATGACAAATTAGCAATAGTATGGCTTGGCTTGAGGAGCTTGTGGCATGGGAGCTAAGCTTTCATGAGTTTAGCAATTGAGAGAGACGAAAGCTTAAGTTTCCCACAGAAAAAACAAAGGTTCAGTGTAGGGAAGAAAAGAATTAGGAGGATTTCTGCCTAAAGAAGAGATGGAAGTAGGGGATAGGGTGCCTTGAGTAAATTCTCAGTTGCTTGACAAAAGCTTGGTCATGCTCTGGATGATCGATTTTTCTGGGCAGAAAAAACCCTCTTTTTATAAGTGCTGGGACCTTTAATTTTATCAAGACTCCCTCTCCATTTTCCTTCACTTTCTTCCATTCACTATTTTTTTGTGAAATTTCCCCAGCTTGAGTGCATAGGCCCCAAGCTCTTTGGGATTCCAAGATCCTAACATAGCTGGACTTCCTCATATGGATGAGGCGCCACCTACTTTTTTTTCTTGGTTTTCTACTTAGAGCTTGCAGAGAAAAGGTGAATGGATGAGACGTTTACCTAGTAGGTATTCCTCATGCACACATGGATTTCCTTTGGTTTTGCGATGGCCTCTATTTAGTTCTGTAATGAAGCTTTGACAATGGCTGAACATGATGCTAGATATTTTATTAGGCACTGGGCTGGGCTTTCTTCTAAGGTATTGGATCTTTGACGTCTTATTTCCAGCATGCTTGTGAGCTTGATTTCATCAAGTTGCTAGAAGTAGTGGGCTTGCTTTATTTTTGACAAGGTGCTGGAATATCTTAGCTGCTATGGATTTCTCTAAGTGTTGCAGGTCATAGGATGTTTTATCAAGGCTTTGAACCATCTTCTCTCTCTATTGCTTACCCATGTGCTTGGGCCCAAGAGATGGGCTTGAGTTTTGGTACTCCCAAGTAGCCCAAAACTTCCATCCCTTGAACCCTCAATGGGCCTCATGAGTGCTCGTACCCATCCATACCACAACCTTTCAGCAAGCCCCGGTTATTCACGTGACTTGGACCCACTTAAGCTTGTAGCGCGGCTTGGTATTAGAATAATGCTTCTTTTGCTTGGTGTCGCATGTTTATTTGGCATGTTTATGCTTGAGTTTCGTGGTGGGGTAATAGGATGCGACTGGGCCAAATAAAGATGGAAAAAGGAGAGAAAAAGATGAGAAAAGTGAACACCCATCAAAAGGAGAAAGTAGTCAAGAGAGGGAGAGAGAACACAAGATGCAAGAGACAACCCATGAAAAGGAAAGGAAACTCAAGATGCTAGAGACAACCCATGACGGGGAGAGAGAAAACACAATTGAAAAGAAGATAAGAGAATACCCTAGTAACATAAAAGAATTATAAAGAAAAGAAGGCAATACCCTAGTAATAGAGAAGAAGAAAGGTAGCTTAAGAGAGAATTGAAGAAGACAGAGACCAACAGTAAAATCAAAGAAAGAGATTAGGCTTAAGAGGGGAAGAGAACAACGGTTGAGCAGAGATAGAGCGTGAGAGGCCGATACCAAAGCGCCAACACAGAGATACCAAGTTGGCAACACAGTGATAGGGCTTGAGTGGCCGATACCAAGTAGGCAACACAGAGGAAGAAACAAGGGTTGTGCAAAGGGAATAGAGGCAGTGTAGCCGGGCAGAGAAGGCTTAGCGAGCGTTGACGAGGCTTGTAGAGGAAAGAGAGATGGCTAGGTGAATGATGAGGGGCAACATCAAGAAACAAGAGGAAAAATATGGAAACCAAGATAGAGAAACCATCATAAAAATATGGGAGAGAGAAACCACAATCGCAGACTAGGATAAGGCTCGGCGAGCGTTGACGAGGCTCATGGAGGGAAGAGAGACGACGCGACAGAGACAAAGAAGTGGAGAGAGTTTTCAAAAGAAAGAGGGAAACAACAATAGAGAGGTGTAGAGGAGAGGAAAAAAAAAACAATATTCATCTTGGAGAAGAGGAGAGGAAAAAGGACTATACAAAAACAAACACCCTTATGAGTTAGGAGCGCCAACGACTCTCAATATTGGCAACTGGAGTATCACTAATCGGCGTTAGCCATTAGCTCTGATACCATGTAGAAACTGATTTTTCCTTATATTATTCATATGATCATTATACAATATATATACAAGTCTGTAGAGAATAATCTACAGTTACATCAAGCCATTATCATAAACATAAATTTGGAGTTATGGCCTAATAACAACGTAACTGACAATTGACAATTTCCTATCATTAGTAGGATTAACTATTGTAACTCCCTAATAGTTATTACCCAGTTAAACTCAAATACGTTTGTTAGTGAACAAAGTTTCCTGGAGGAACCAGGTTTATATTTTCTTTTTCTTTTTTGTTAGTGTTTATTTATTGCTATATTGCCTTTGTTGAATCGGATTTCTAGGTTGTTGGATTGGTTCTAATTAATTTGGAGCATTGTGTGGTCTTAATTTAGGTTAGATTGGTTCTAATTAGTATTGTGTGGTTTTAATTTGAAAGTTATCTATGTTTATGTTTTTTTTTTCTTTCTACGCGTCTCTTGTATGATTATCCAAAGACCAAAGAATAGCACATTTTTCATTTGTAAGTATTCATTCAATTCAACTGTCTCTGATCCAAAGCTTTGCTCTGCTCTGCTTTGATCATCCAAATCCAATCCAACAACCAAAACCACGACATTCAACTCCTGATGTTTCACACTTCCAATCCAAAGTTTATAGATCTATATTCGTACCTAGCTTACAGTGAAATGGAATTTTGAATGATTTAGTACGGTTAGCTAATTACGGGTACAAGTGAGAATATTGAGCAAGCATCTTCCCAGAATATCCGAACATTGGATTCTAGAATCTAGATACGCAAACTCCTATATGATCCTACACCCAACGAACCCTCTTAGGCGTTAGGGCTAAGTGGCGGAATTGACCAATTGATAGCATAACTTTTCTCGTCTGCTCGTGACAAAACGGTTTTTTTTTTGGTGGTCGAAATCTGCTTTTCATTGAAACCCCAACGAAGGGGAAGGGCAAGAAACAGCCCCAGAACAACAGTACATAAACATGAATACACCAACACAAAGGGAAAGGTCAAACTAAGCTAACCAAGCCTAGAGCAGATTGCTTCTCCCGAAAACACCCTTTAACATGGCGGGCAAGGGAGATTCTCGTGACAAAACTTAAAATGAGTTACAAGTAGGACATGACTCTACTTTGCTGCATGTCCAACTCCAATCCAGTATCTCAATTCAATTCTAAAAATTGAAATTGGCCTGTGCACTTATTTTTCAATCTAACACTTGTTTATACCACAATCTAACACTTTTTCGCATCAACAACACTCATTCATGCTAACAACATACAACGATACAAAGAATCAAAGAATCAAAGAGAGAACTTCAAAAAGATTGAAGTATTTAATACTACTGCAGAAGCATTCGTTTTCTGATATTCTAAGTATTTAAGTATTTAAGTATTCAAGTATTCAAGTATTCAATTATAGAAGCATTCACTTGTTGCAGCACAAAAAGACGATCTAGAAATTGAAATGTAGCATTTTAACACATGTTACAAAAAGCTTTTTTTTTCAAAATGACTAAGAATAGGTGGAGGTTGTATATCGATCACTTCTTCCTTCACTCAGAATTAATCCAATGTAAACTAGTAGAAAAGAAGATGAAAAAATTATTCCAATGTCTCCAAACAATCCTCTGCAACAAAGCTGCCACCAAAGTAGGGACTTTAGCATAAACTTCACAAACTTTCCCAAGTAAAATCAATGTATGTATATGTTATACAAACAAACTCAATGCATATATGTTCAAGTATAACATACCTTAACTCGAGTTTGCTAATCAACTCCTCTTGCTAATCAGCCCCCTTTGCAATTCCATATATTAATATGCAATACAATACACAATAAAATCATTATGCTATAATATAACCAGATAATTGCAAAACACTAATAAACACTACGAAACATAATGCCTTTAGCGAGGGTATTTTTTTCGTCGCAAAAAGCCTTTTGCCTTCGAAAAAGGGAATTTCCGACGACAAAAGTTCGTCGGAAGTCGTCGGTAAAATAATATATTTCCGACACCCATATTTCGTTGATATTGCTTATATTTTTATTGGAAATAGATTTTCAAAAGGACCGTATAAATTTATTTCCAACAATAAATGTGGTCGCAAATACTTGTGCACCTATCGGAAATAATTTTTGATCGAGATCTTTTGTTTTGGCCATGCTATTTTTCCGACCAATGACTCTGTCGAAAATAGTATTTCCGACATAAATATATTTTCAGAAAAAAAAAAAATATTGTCCAAAAAAAAATAATGATAATTTCGATGGCCAATTATTAATCAAAAACTCTTATTATCATCATTAATAAAGTCACATAAGTAGAAAAATACGAATGTAATAAATTCAAAATATTCATTTCAATTCTAATTTCTAAGATGTGTCTCATAACAGTAGTCCTCAAAATCTACTTCCAACCAAAAGTAGAGGAGTTCGAATGCAGCTTTCAAATCTTCCTGGAACGTGCAGATAAAATACCGCTCTTTAAAATGTATGTTACCCCAATGGTTAATGGTTATGATCCTGAAGATTGAAATAACACAAGTAATATCTACATCAGATTAAACAAAAAAAGGAACCATAAAACCTAACATTTGCATCAGATTAAATGACATACAATTGAATCCATTTTTGTTATTATAAGGAATGGTATGAACTTACAACAAAGAAAGGGCAATTCAATGTCAATGATTCATATTCCCCTCATTCGCCACATACACTACTCCCATATAACCTGCAAATACAATTATGCAAGGATGTAATTTCTTTGCCTAAGTGCTTTGAGTGATCCAACCCCATGGCAGCAACCTATGACATTCAAAGAGTATTAGGCTACAACCCCAAAACCATCCCAATCAACATGTAAGTCATTTCAACCAGAAAACTCAAATGTTAAACAATAAACCTTACCTTTCTTGTAACTGACACAATCCCATTAGTTATCTGGTTGGCAGAAAAGATTTGTAAGTTAAAATAATGTTATCTTAATGGAAATCCTCTTCTCCAAAAAAAATGTTATCTTAATAAACTGCATTCATGCTGCTAATAAACAAATTACCATTTCTTGAAGAAGCAATGACTGATCTTGTTTCCACAGGTATGATCGATCTTTTCACTTCATTTAAAAAAAATACACATACCATCAATTTCATCCCTAAGAGTCATTCCATAGCCAAGATTCTTATGCCTACATAATTCACGTAAGTCATTGGAAAATAAAAACATGTTTTATAATAGTTACCAAATTTGCAGGGCGGTTAGCTTCCTCCTTGCTTAGGATGGTGAAACTTACAAGAAGCACCAAATTTGCAAGTCCCTCTCCTCATATAATACTGCCAACAAAGAATCACAGCACATCCTATCCGAAAAAAAATATATCACAGCACAATCAAAGGAGATTCACAAACTTTCAAGGACTATCAAGATCTGCTACTTTTTCTACTATCAATCTGTACAATTACCCTACTTAGCATGGTTAAAAATTTATCAAAACCGTGAACTAGATACAATGAACCAACAACAATATACCCATTTTTTTCAGAACAAATACAGAAAAATTAATCAGGAAACATATTTAAAGAAAAAAACAAATTGGCGTTTAGGAATTGATACAAACCAAGAGCGAGAGGGTTACTGGAACGAGGAGGGAGAGAGGAGACAAACCAACCTAGATTCTACAAAAATAAAAATAAAACTTAAAACAAAAAAATACAAAATAAGAGATTGAATTCTTGAAATGGATACTTACAAAGCAATCATACTCCTTCTTGGAGACCATGTAGCCACAAAGAGAGAGAGAGAGAGAGAGAGAGAGAGAGAGAGAGAGAGAGAGAGAGTGAGTGAGTGATAGATGAGGAGAGGGAGAGGGAGAGGGAGAGCAGAGAGTGGGTGTGTGGGAATTTTAGGGTTTGGGTCTGGAAAAAAGATAAGGAGAGAGGAGGAGGAAAGTAGTTTCGATTTGGGGCTGAAAAGAGAAAAGAAGCGTAAATTTTTTAGGAGGGAACGAGAAGTTTGGCTCGAAATTAGAATTTCACTCCCAAAAAAAAGGGTGCCAGCGAAAAAAAAAATGGGGAGGAGAAATCAATGTTTATGAGCGCATGCCATGTTGTAGAAATCAACGTCCAAGACTCTGTCACGTGTCAATCTATTATATTTCATATTATTTCTCTATAATTTAGAAATTCATAATAAATAAATTAAAAATTAGAAAAATACACCGAAAATTCCTATGAACACCTTGTGATATTCTCTTCTCCTTAAACCTCAAAAATTCTAATTCTAAATTATAAAAATACAAATCAATAATAAAAACTCAACTTTATTCATAGATAAATCAAAACATTATATCACATATACTATTTAAATAGAGTTGTATTGTTCAATTGTGATTGGTATGACACAACATGAAAAGGAACAGGTTACAAGATAGATTGATATGGAATAATCACTGTTAATATAACATGCAAGCTAAATACTTATAAGCCATTTGTACTAGCAACCCAAGTTTTTTATGTGAATGGGGTTAAAAATAAAATTTGGAGTTTTGTAGTGAAACAAATCCACGAAACGCTTATGAGATGACTAATGATGAAAGTGAGCCATACCAAGAAGCAGAGACTCAAAGTCAAAGCATGCATGCCATCCAAATTAATGTTGAAGACAATGAAATTAATTGAAGAAGGGATGTGATTCAACTTACAACTGTGGGATGAGTTGTCATGTAATTGTGATTGTCTATTTTTTTGTGATTGTCTTTTCTTTTTTAGATTGGCTATTTTTAGTAATCTATTTTGGAGTGTGATTGGTTATTATTAATCAAATTATTGTTACTTATTATAATGGGAAATTGACATTCAAATGTTTTTCCTGGAGGACATATTTTTCCTCGAAAATAGTCAAACAATTCAGACGAAAGGAGAATCCCTTGGAAATAGTCAAGCAATTCCGACGAAATAAGAAGCCCCTCGGAAATAGTCAAATTGTTCCGACGGAATGAGAAACCCCTCGGAAATAACCATCCTATTTCCGTCAAACATACTTTTGGTCGTTAATAAAGTTGGTGCCAAGTCTTCCCGCCAAATAAATTACATTTCCGACGACAATAAAGACTTTTTCCAAAGGTATTTCCTTTGTCGGAAATAAATTTCAGGCCCGTGATATATTTCCAACGGACCACATTTTTCGGTCGGAAAAAACACTTTTACCGAGGCAATTTCGAGGCCCTCGGAAAATGGTGGTCAATAATGACCTCTTTTTTTTTTTTTGTAGTGAAAGCTATTTATGGCTACATACTTGACAACATCTTATTCCATTTCTTCATTTGCCTTCTCTTCCACTTATTCATTTTTGCTTTCACCCATTGCACCATTTTCAGTTTCTTCCAATTCAGCACCCTTAATTTCTTCCAATGAACCCTCATTTTCTTCCACTTCATTCTCATTTTCTTCATCTTCATTTTCATAGCATTATTTTCATCATATGCTTGCACATCATTATCTCCTTGCACAGCATGCACAACATCATCATCATTTCCATCTCCGTCCCTTAATGATACAAAACAAACTCATTTCCATCACTTAATAACATTCAATGCACAATAAATCAACCTTGTATAACTATATAATTACCTAATTTGGTAAAGTTTTATCAATTTCAAATTGGCAAAGAATTGTGTGATGTCTTGTTTTGGCGCACAATCACCAGGTTTAGTCCATTCAAACCTTGTTATGTAAGGTTTTTCAAGTCCTCCTCTCCTTGCACAAAATGATATTTGTGCTGAAAGTTCATCACGAACTTGTATACCTCCATCACTAAGAAACCTGAAAAGTTAATAAACAGCAAGTGATGAGATGTAAAGAAAATTAAAAGAACTGAAGACGTAAAAATTTATTAATATAGAATGTATTGTAAACCTTATAGTACGTCTCACAACTCGGTTGTTATTGGTATCGTAACTAACCAAGCAATTAGGAGTCCCACATCGGAAAACTTCAAGAGATGGAGACTCCCCCTCACCTATAAAAAAAAGACAACTCTCCCCTTAGAAAAGGGGCTCTCTCTTCAGGACTCTCCTACTAGTCCGGTCTTCGAGTCCTGAGTCTCCGAATCTGGGGACTTGACCCATGGGCTTTGGATTCCTAGCTTTGTACCTTAGGTCCTAGGCCTTCTTCCATTTATCTTTGGGTCTAATCCCTTTGTACAAATGTAAACAAACATTATCATAATGAGAACATCTTCTATGTGGATGTAGCCCATCATTCGGGTGAACCACATATATCTTGTCTTCTGCATGCTTATTTACTTTATTTATCTTAATTGTCGAAAGAAACAATTTGCCGAAGGCACATACACCTGCTAAAGACCCACGTCTTCACACATCATCCACC